>JAKTUX010000027.1:0-153450 GCA_030556895.1 Kodamaea jinghongensis | reverse complement strand
CTGGAGCAACTGGAGCAGAGCTAATAACGGCAGAGCTAGAGGCTGGAGCAGAGCTAGAAGCTGGAGCAGAGCTTGGAACAGAGCTGACTGGAGCAGAGCTAGAAGCTGGGGCAGAGCTAGGAGCAGAGCTTGGAGCAGAGCTAGGAGCAGAGCTTGGAGCAGAGCTTGGAGCAGAGCTTGGATCAGAGCTTGGAGCAGAGCTTGGATCAGAGCTTGGAGCAGAGCTTGGATCAGAGCTTGGAGCAGAGCTTGGATCAGAGCTTGGAGCAGAGCTTGGATCAGAGCTTGGAGCAGAGCTTGGATCAGAGCTTGGAGCAGAGCTTGGAGCAGAGCTTGGATCAGAGCTTGGATCAGAGCTAGTAGCGGCGACGGAACTGGATGGAGAAGAAGAAGATGGAGATGGACCAGTAGCTGGACCACCAGCACCTGGGTTAACGACAGGGCTACCGAAAGTAGAAGAGGTAGTAGTAGGTGGAAGAACACCAAGAGCAGGCACGGTGGATACAGTAGTAGTACCACTACCACCGCTACCACTACCACCGCTACCACTACCGCTACCCCCACTACCACCTGTAGAACCAGAAACTGGAGTAGAACCAGAACCACAATCACAGTCCCAACATTGGTTTTGCAATTGGTTGTTAGAAGTACAGAGACCATCTAACCATCCGCCGAAGTTGTCTCTTTCGACGTTGTCTCTCTTCAAACCACCCAAGAAGTTCAAATCAGTGTGGAAAAGGTTCAATGGGTCAAAGACAGACAAGTCACTGGACAAACTAGAAAGAGCGTAGCAAGGACCAGAACCGAAGGCATCGGATAAACCACCGAAGAAAGAGTCACCGGCAGACAAGTCGAAGTTAAGACCGAAGCCGCTTGGAAGACAACACTTACCGAATTGAATGTCAGCTTGGACTTCGAAACTGAAAGCGAAGGATGCAACACTGTCAATAGAGTGGTTGTCTAAAATGTTGAAATCTTTAACACCGGTGTTAACAACGTTAATGGCGTTCAAGTTTGGCTTCAAGTAAGAATTCAATTGGTCAGCTTGGTCGGCTTGATAGTTACAGGTAACCTTGTAACGACCATCTTGGTCACACTTGTCGGCTTGAGAAACGACGAAAGCAGCCTTTGGAACAAGGCTCTTGTTTCTCTTGGCAATTTGGAAAGCTTCTTCATCTTCTTCTTCTCTCTTTCCGAAAAGACATGAGGAACCACCAGCTTGAAGGTTGGTAGAAAGTTGCAAGTTAAGACACACAAGGTCTGGAATACCGAAGGTGAAATCTAAAGCACCGCCAGCAACCAAAGAGGCGCCGGAGTCGGCTCTGGTAACCATGGCCATAGACAAAGCCAAAGCTGAGATTTGAGTTGCACTCAAGGAAGTAACCTTCATTTTTATTAAACGGATGACTAGGGTAAGGAAAAGGTTATACAGAAGAAAACAAGAACTCGAATGAGGGTACTTTCGGATTATATTTATACATCGAGACCGTAAGGCTAGATTGCAGCCATCTAATACGAAATATAAAAAAAAATAAAAATATATCAGAAAGTTAATCGACCGTGTTTTTGGTGAAGCGTCGTGCATAAGGGCCCAAAGCGGCAGAAAATCGGTTATTTCTGTAACATCTTCTGTACTTCGGAGGCAGAGATTCCCTGATTGGGATACAAATGAGGCGTTAGAAATGCACAGGCAACGAAAAAATACGGACATCTGATGCGAGGTACTTCCAAAAATAAGTTTTCACTAAAGGCACGACTGTGAAAATCCGCCTTGAGGTCAAACGCCAATCAACACTAGATCAAAATAAAACCATATTGTAACAGGATAGTATGGCATCAGCTGCTTCTCTAAGTACTCGACATCCCTTGTACCCTGACTCTGATGCTCGTATTGTTGTTCTCAGCTGGATGATTTGATCCCCGCAAAATGGATTACCCGCCTAAGCGAGTCCCCCCTGCGGCTTCGCTTATAATGTAGGTGGTACATGTACTAGCAGCAAAGAAAATATTGCTTTGCGTTGACGATGGGATATGAGCACAGGGATCCCTTAAAATATTTTTTTGGCTAGGTACTGGAAAGTGACCTCAGGAGCATACGTTTGGTGGTCATGGAGGGCTCAAAATGATCAATATTCGTGTTGAAACAGAATTCAAACCGTTGGATCCGATGGCACATCGATTGTTTTTCGTGGCACTGGGTTTCATCTTCTGCTCGTCCTTGATGCCAATCCAGATGCATTACCCTTCGCAACATATGGCTCAGGTGGCTGTTCTCTGCCTCAAAAACACCAAATCACAGATTACCCGCTGAAAATACGATACCTGTTTTGGAAGCCACCGATCATCCACTTAAGAGTGGGCTTTGAAAAAAAACGACCTCGACTTGTCTCCAATAATAAGGTTGATGCATTCCCTCTCTGCCGGGATCTTAACCCTATCAACAAAGAGGAACCCCAGTGTTTTCGAGATCCAAGCGTTGGAATGTCCAAGCATAATGGAAGGGTTACATTCCCTAAGATTTTTCTTGTCAGCTGGTTGAGATGTTAGCTCAAAGCCTACAGAGTCAATTCATATTTTCATTACATAGAATTACAAATAGCATGTTACTTGTTTGTGTGCTGGTTCTAGGTTTCTATAGATCTATGGGTAGGAGATCTCCTGCAGTTTGTGGATTAAGGTACGAGCCAAGAAGTTTACTGTTCGCGTCGCGTTCTCGCCATTAAATGATTTTCGCTATCATCGGAAGAGATCTCGCCTTCTGAGGCGTAAGTTGGGGAAGCATTTGGGGAAAATCTCTTTGCCTCGCCGTGCTCCACTTCTGAGACTTCGTCTTCCGAATCTTCCTCTGATTCTTCTTCGGATGCTTCCTCCGAATCCTCGGATTCAGATTCAAATTCTTCAGATTCTGCTTCTGCTTCTGAGTCTTCTGAATCGTCAGACTCTTCTTCTTCCTCCTCCGAGTCTTCTTCTTCTTCATCATCTTCATCATCGCTATCCCCAAAGAACTCTTCTAAGCTTTGCAACTGGTAAGATGGACGCTGTTTTCCTATGGTTCTCTTATAAGTTTCTGAAGAGATAGCGTGGTCAGAGAGTGGGGAAGCAGACCTGCTGGTTGACGAGATTCCAGTCATTGAAAGCTTATTCACTTCAACTTCAGTTTCCTTTCTGATCTTAGGGTCAGGAAGGTCGGCTTCTTCCACCCAGTCCTTTACCTCCAAGTATTCACTAACGTCGTTGATCTGAGTTTGGTGTCCTTCGAAAATGGTTGGGGTCAGTTTAGGCACCTGTAAGAACAACGAAGCTAACTTGATCTGGCTAAAGCCATCGCCAAGCAACACATGGAAGAGCCTAGCACGGTCTCGGATATCGTACGAGGCGTCATACTTGGCTAAGTGAAGGACAAATTCAAACATCTTGGCAATTCTATTTCCCTCTAAGCCTTGATCCTCTAATTGTAGTCTGTTAAGCTCAAATGTGTAGCTCTTGGCCGCTAACACCAACAATTGGTATCGAACTATGGCCTGTTCAGAGCAAAACTTTGGAATAAACTTTCTTAACACATCAGGACCAATCGAGTTCTTGGCCAAATCCGTAAATTCCCCAATCATCCATATTATGCTTGCTTTTGCATCGGCATCTAATGACTTTTCCGTCAATATTTTAGAGAGCTTGTAGATGGTAGCAATGTCCAGTTCTTTTTTCTGTTGGATCATGAACCTCACTACTGTGAGTAACTCGTTGAGCACGGTGCCGTTGGTTACCTTTATTTGGCCAATACACCACCTAAAGATGTAATCATACCATTCGTTTGATAACTTTGTACATCTCCCAATCGCCTTGATAGCCTCCGATACTATGTTGCTGTCGTTGGAACGTAAAGCGTAAAATTTGAATTCCTCAAGAATGTACTTGAAGTTAGACTCGTTGGCCAAGTTCGAAAGGATGGCAAGCTTATTTCTAGCTACTGCCAATGAATCTGAAGGATAGACGTAGAACTTTTTGTAAAATGGTTCAAATATCGATGAATCTTCGCTTGAGATTAATGCAATTAGTTCTAACGCATGGTTTGTGACCAAAGGGTCTTGTGATTTTGTCAACTTTACTAGTTGGGGACAGATGCCGCTTTCTTTAAAGGTGAGTGGAGGAGCAATTGCGTGAAGAGCCTTTACCACACTCACAATAACGACTTCTGACCGTGAATAAACAAGCTTTCTCATAGTATTTAAGAAAAGTTGCAAGTCCGGATCGTTGTCGACCTGGTACACACCGTATATGTCACTGTAGCTGGAGGGTAATTCGATTGTCTCATGTTCGTACACTAATTTTGGCTTTGCAATAAAGAGCCTGCAGTACTCAGTTAGCAAATCTATCAATGTAGCCTGTGCCCATTCGTCTAACTGTGAAATCATGGAACAAAATCTCCTAAAATTCCCATGTATTGGTTTCCAGTTCTTCTTCGAATCACCTTTCAATTTGGCAAAACTCTTTATGGCAGAAGATACCACCAATGGATCGCTATCTGACAAGAGTTTGGATAAATACTCAGTGACTTGCTTTTTGGTGGAATTGTCAATCTCGTATACATTCACAAGCGAAATCGCAGTTGCACTTCTCACCAACGGCGATGGATCACTTGCGGTTCTCTTCAACGATAAGACTAAAATGGGCACAATCTCTCCGATATTAATACCTACCAATGACCGGATTGATCTTGCACGATGGATTGGGTTCTTTTCGTTTAATGACTTTTGAATGGAGTTGATCGACAAAAGCGCTGCATCCGGTTCTTCCTCTGCGTAACGGACCAAATAAATTAAAACTAATGCCTTGATCTTCTCATTTGATGACGTTACGTTCTTCACAACGTCTCCGAAGAACTTTGTACCGTCTTTGCCTTTAGAAATCAACGAAATCACAGCTCGCATTCCTGATAGGATATCTCTCTCGACACCTGAATTCAAAAGCTGGGAGATCTTGGTATCGCTCTGTTCGGTGTCCTCAAGGAATCGTGAGGATGCAGATGCAGCTGCATCCATCGTGTAGTCCTTGACGGATTCGAACATAGATGTGATGGTCGAAAGAGAGACACTCATATCGCTGGTGGTTTGAAGCGATAGTTAACTTGCGAACAAATTACAGTCGCTGTGCGGTATGTGCTACTAGCGCAAGAGGAACAGTTTTTCTGAGAGTTTTTCTGAGAGTAGTGCGAGCCTCCGCAATAGCTCGCTAAATTTAGTGAGGTGTTCTTTTCGCGCCAGCAAATCCAGGGGAGGACCACATTATAGTGAGGTCTTGGGGTAATCTGCTACCGTGAAAATGCTGACGTAGGAAAGCACAATTGGTGTACTGTCCAGACCATGACATATTACGGTCAAAATCAGACCTATGACACTAAGTTTAACATACACTTCAGTTAGAGTTAGCAATTCCGTAAACAACCTTGTTGCCAACAGAAATACCCGTTAAACATCATCAAAGTTAAGGAAACGGACAATTATGCGTCATTCACTTCCTTTGCTTGGCTCTGTAAGACACTTTTTTTCAGTTTTTCAAATAGACACTTTCCTGTCAGTCAATGCTTGCAGATTCTTCCCCTGCTTCCAAACTTAATGCTGCAGCTCTTACGCTGAAACCGATTCCATCTTCCACGCTTAAACTTTCGAAGTAAGCTGCTCATCAAGGTGTATCAAGGTAGAATGGATGGATACTTAAAGATGCTGTGCATAGAGTTGGAAATGAACTCAAGATCAACATGTCATCTGCTGGTATTGTACCTTGAGCAGAGAAACAGCGCAAATAGTCGTCGAATTATTCAAACTTGAAAACTCTAGATAAGAGAGCCCTCACGCAGAAGGTACGGCCAAAGTCGCACACAGCCGGTGAATTTGTTGGTTATTCGGACTTGCTAACACGACCGTCGTAGTTCCCTCGAAGTCAGATCCTACTCAACAATTTTCCTCTTGCTATGGTGTTTTTCTTTGTGCAACTATTTTCCTGGCAGCTGTACACATTTTTAACGTGAAGCAGAACCTCGAGTTTCTGAAAAATAATATGGCCTGTTAAAAACAAGAAGTTCAAATTCTGCAAAATTTCTGTCGGTGAAAATATTGTTAAGTTGGTTATTCCTGAGCTTAGACAACTTCAGGACACTCTTTAGTCTAAAGGATCGATTTGCTTCGCAGCAGGAGCGATGTGTGAAAGTTTACTCACAAAAAGCAACATGGTTATGAACTAGATCCACGAGAATATTTTTTGTTTCATGTACTGTGGTGGGGTGCAGTATGCATGTAGTCTGTGCCAACAGCATGAGGCTTGAGGTTCCGCAGCAGTAGTCTCGTAAACTTGCCCAAAAACAATGAAAAACAGTATTTCCTCGACTAAGCACACAACCGGGTAAATATAAACAACTCCGTTTCATCAAACGCCTAAGAACACTTCGCATTTATGCTTTTACAAGTTCAATTACAAAGGTCTTCGAATTCCCCGCTCAAACCACTTTTGAATATAGTGCGCATTTTGCATGGATTACAGTGACGATCATTTGCAACAGGTTAAAGGCAAACAACTGCAAAACACGCGATCAATAATACGCCATATGCGGTTAGAATATTCTACAAAGCCAGCAACGGCACCAGTTTGCAACTGCCGTACTAGTGACGCTATTTTTACAGTAGATATCCAATATATTCTATAATTCCCTATTCCTAATTATCCGAACATTTTCGTCAACGCAAGAGCATTGACACTGCTTACTCAGTGAGCTGCTTTTCAGGTTATAAGAAGTTTACCTTAGTTGTTTCCCATCCATGGATTACTCATTGTCGGTCTTCCTCCTCTTGTTTAACTTACCTGCAGCAGCCTTCATTCTCTTGCCCATGTTGACGTCTCCGATGTCTCTTTTAAAGAATTCTCCGATTGTTGATTGAACTCCGTCTCTTTTCCTTTGATTTAAGTCCCTGATCAATGGTATCATCACCTCGTCAACCTTCTCCTGCGTCCAGTTGACGTTGTACATCAAGAAAGACCTTATTTGGTCCAAGCTCGGAACCCCCCAAACAAACTCGGTCCGATCTTTATCGACCTCCGGCAACTTGTAGGCATCAACTACCACGTTTTCAGGGAACTTTTCAGGTAGAAATAGTTTCCCACTCCGAATTCTACCCAAAAGCGTTTTTCTCAACCCGGTGGCTTCCACTTCTTTCTGTTTGACACAATCATCGAACCAATTCTTGAAGGATTTTAAAGTACCAAATTCAGCTAGAATTTCCATAGCAAGAACAGGTCCTACACCTTTGACACCTGTTGTGTAATCGCTTCCCAACAAAAGAGCCAACTCAATCATTTTGTCTTGATTCAAACCTACTTTTTCGTCTATTTCTTCCGCAATATAACATTCAACAAATTGCTTCTGATTGAACATATTCTTGTATACCCTGTCACCACCAAACAAAAAGCAATCACTATCATCTGTGATGATACCATCTACCAACCCGTACGTTTTTAATACCGCGCACTGGGCTTCTGCTTCCATTGGAGCCGTGATGTAGGGTATTCCGAATCTTCTCAAAAGCTCTTGCACATCGTTGATCATACTCTCAGTGACCTCATCTGAATCTCTCTTTGCTTTCATAAGTTTTTCATGAAGTAGTTGTTCATCAGTTATCATAGTAGACAGGACTGGGATTTGGGTATCCTTCTGTATCTTAGTTTTAAAAGATTCGTGGTCCTCTTCTTCCTCTTTCAATTGAAACAATAGGTTTATTTCATCTTCTTCCTCATAATCGTAATCCAAAAGTTGTGCTGGTTGTTGCTGTTGTTGAGTGGAAATGTTCACTTCCTGGTTGCTGGTTTCCAGTTGCGAGACCTGGTCACTATTCGGTGAACTTACGTGAGGTTCAATTGCTTCTTGGATATGTATACCTTTAGTCCCATCTACCGTCTCTACTACGGAGTTATCAGTTTCCTCCACTTTTTTAGTTTCGCTAACAATTTCAATGTCCTCATCTTCATACTCTTCGATTTTTGGCAAGTCACTTTCCTCATTGTCCAATAAGTCTTTTGCTTCTCCCCAAGAGATCAAACCAGCATTCTCATCTTCGTTTTGGCTGCTGGATACTGGATAGACCTGTTCAGAATACTGCTGTTTCAATTCTTGGTTAAACCAGAGTGGCATTTCTCGAGGCTTCTCTTTGACTTCTTCAACTTGGCCATCCTCACTTAAAGGTGACTTCTTTGGTGTGATTGAGGGACTACGGGTAAATATGTTTACCTTGTGAACTTTCTCCTCAGAAGTAGATGTACCGTTGGTAGTTGATTTGTGCTCGTGGGGCGAGGACTGCTTTTCAATAACGTAATTCACACCATTATAAAAACTTGTAGTAGTGTTTTCATCTGGGATTCTTGGTGTGTTCGGTTTGACATAGTCCCTATCAAGCAAACCAAAAATCTCTTCCACTCCGTTCTCCACTTTCTTATTCTCAGATTCATGGGTGTTAGCATTCTCTAAAGTGGATCCTCCAAAGAAAAACGAGGTGCCTAAATCATGGTCCTTGTTGTTCAGTTCACCTGCCGGTGCTGAGGAGTTATTTTCTTTCCCATTTTGGGTCAGAGCTTGTGGAGAGATTGCCAATACGCCGGTAGGCAAATCTTTCAGTTGTTCTGGAGTCGAATCGAATTGGCGGTATATTGATTCAATAAAGTTCTTATTGAATTTCTTTTGTTCTTCAGTTTCTTGTAATGGTACTTCTTCAAAATCTGAATCACTGTCGCTGTGAGGCGAAGTGATGGGGGAGTGGATTTTTGGTGCAGCTTCGGATTGTTGAAGTTGCTTCGATGTTTCTTTAGAACCACTTCTTGGCACAGAAGGGTTTCTCTTTGAATTGTTCCATTTATATTCCAAGTCGTCTTCTGAATCGTCAAAGTCTATTTGCTGGTCTTCCTCGTCAATAGTGATTGGTTTCAGGGAATCTTGCAATTCCAAGGTGTACCCATCTTCGTTTTTGGCTAAGACATAACGTCTATCTTTATCACCTGCTATTCTCTTTGTCACATTCCCCTTGTCGTCGTCCATTCCGCCTGCTTCCATCAAACGCTGAGTGTAGAAGTTTCTCTTTTGCACTTGCTGGATCTGGAACTTGGAAAAGTCCATTCCGTTGGGAAACAAGGCCTCCAATTGATCTTTTCTGTAACCCATTCTCAATCTCGACTTCAAACGCAAGTGTGAGAGTATCATGTACTGAGTTGGGAGGGGGAGATCAAGAAAATCCTTGGAGTTGACGTCTATGCTGTTGATATCGATCCCATCAACAATGTCAAACTCAACGTCGTCTACGTCCTGGTCGTCCATTATTCTTTGGTCGTGCTTGGTGACCTTAAACTCGGTCAAGTCAGGCAAATCGAATTCATCTCTCTTTGGTTTCACGTCAATCTTCTTTGATTGCATGGCAAACAACCTGTGCGCCACCTCTCGAACCGACTCGGAGCTCTCCTGACGCCTTTCCTTTCTCTTTAAAATGGTCTCCCTCTTTAGAGCTGGGGCTCCACCATCAAACACAAACACAGGAAGTATTCCATAGTATAGCAACTTGCATATTCTTCTAAAGAAACCCACAATGTGAGAGTGTGGCAAAGCGTTCCCGTCTTGGTCCCTAACGGCCTTCAAGAACTGATAGATCCAAATGGACGCGTCAACTGCTAGTTTCTTTCTGGAGAGTGCCTCCAATCGGACTGGATGAGCCGTTGGTCCGAGAATATCCCATAAGGAGTTCACTCCCATGCTCCAGGCTTAACGTGTATATATATTCTGGTGCAGTCGCATTTTTTTGCGCTACATAAAGGTTAAACTACTGGTGACTAATCAATGTTCACGTCAAGAAGATCCACTGTATACTCGACCAAGGGGATTGTGCTGTCGAGTCAGCCACTAGCCAACACGGCCGGGGTCCGAATCCTCACTGCGGGAGGCAATTGTGTGGATGCTGCGATAGCTGTGTCTGCTGCTCTCTGTATTGCCGAGCCCAGCTCCACCGGAATCGGGGGTGACTGTTTTGTGCTTTTGTACAGAGAAGGCAAGGTTCTTGGGCTCAATGGGTCCGGGAGGGCAGCCAAGGACTTGACCATTCAGGACGTTTTAGATGTAGTTGGGAAAGACGCAAAGAGAATTCCGTTTGACTCGGTTTTCTCTGTCACTGTTCCGGGCGCAATAGCCGCCTGGTACGACGCATACAAAACCTGGGGTTCGGGAAAGGTGACCTTTGAGGAGATCCTCCAGCCGGCAATTGAGTTGGCCGAGAATGGGTTCCCTGTGGCCGAGATTGCCTGCAAGCTGTGGAACAACAACGTTGGAAAGTTGAAGAAGAACAACGACTATGAGATCCCGTACATCTTAAACGGGTCGGGACCAAACGAGGGTCAAATCGTGTACAACAAGCCGATTGCAAAGGCGTTGAAGTTGATAGCACAGGGTAAAGAGCAGTACTACGATGGCCCTATTGCTAAGGCTATTTTGAAGCAAACTACGGCCAGAGGACACAAGTTGTCTGCGCAGGACTTCCTTGACAATGAGTCTACGTTTGTTGAGCCAATCAAGTTGAACTTCTTTGGGTACGACGTGTGGGAAATCCCGCCCAATGGCCACGGTTTGGTTGCGTTGATTGCGTTGGGGGTTATCCAACAGCTCCACAAGAGGGGCGAGGTTGATATCTTCAGTTTGGAGCACAATTCTGCCGAGTACTTGCACTTGTTGATCGAGGCATGCAAGATTGGGTTCTATGACTCGGACGAGTACGTGACCGACCCAAAGTTCAAGGACATTCCCATTGGAAAGCTCCTCAGCGAGGAGTACCTCAACAAGCGGGCGAGCTTGTTCCAAAAGGGAAAGATTATTGACTGCGACGTTATTGACCACCAGGTTCCGGACGCAAAGTACAAATCAGACACGGTTTACCTCACAGTCAGCGACTCGCTGGGACAGGCGTGTTCGTTTATCAATTCCGTATACGAAGGGTTTGGTTCTGGCATTGTTGTGCCGGAATACGGGTTTGCGTTACATGACAGAGGGTCCAATTTCAACTTGACGCCTGGAGCTTCCAATTCCATGGAAGGCGGAAAGAGTCCGTACCATACAATCATCCCCGGTATGATTACAAAGGACGGTGACTTGTTTGCATCTTTTGGGAACATGGGGGGCTTTGCCCAACCAGTGTGCCACGTACAACATGTGCTTAATTTGGTAATCTACAACATGACCCCCCAGGCGCTGGTGGACTCCCCGCGTTTTGTTCTCAGTGCTGACGACGCAACCTTGGACCAGGACAGAGGCAAGGGAGGAAATGGGCCTGTCAGCACTCCAGTTACGATCGTCAACCTAGAAGAAGGGATCGACAAAGACGTCCGCGACAAGTTGCAAGAGTGGGGGCATGCTATTGTTTATCTTGTAGGCGACAAGAGGGCCACCTTTGGCAGAGCGCAGATTATCAAGAACATTCTGCAGAACGGTGTGTTGGCGTACGCTGGGGGGTCCGACCCCAGAGGGGACGGGGCAAGCGTTGCTTTATGAGTGTGCGCCCGCTGCCCCTCAGCTCTTATGTAAGGAAGCTGCAACACGCAAATTGCGAACACCCACACTTTCACCTTGGCGCTAAAGTCCTGAGCTCACCAGCCAATCTTTTTTTTACTAAAATAAACAGAAGCCTCTAAATAGGATCTGTAAGATGAAGATCCTTTCACGTATAGCCTTCGTGGTGCCCGCGAGGGGGTAGCTCGCTGGCGTAGCTGCTGAGCCGGGGGCCCGGATTTTAGCTGCGGCTCGCCATCACTTACCCCATGCTTTAAGTCCTAGTGTTGCGGTATGGGTGTTCTTTCGCTTTATCCGTTTTTTCGCAGTCCTGCCAAGTCCGGTGCTGCTGTCATCTGCTCATATTTTCTCGTATCAGATGTTAATAACGGCTTGGAGCAAAAAAAATTGATACGGAGCAGGCATAGCAAAAAAACTTTTGAGAGGAAGGCAGAATACGCTTTTGGAGAATGCATTTGGAGGCCAGAACCAGCCGTAGGAGAAGACGTGCGTAGTATTTCCATTTAGAAACCTGTTTTCCTAGTTGCCGGCGGAATGCCGGAACGACGTGATGACGGAATCCACACCTCGAAGTGACCGATTGTCGTAGTTACCTTTGTTTTCAAATCCTCTATTAGGGCTCCACACACCTCCTGCAACCCAACAAGAACTCACGAGAGCTCCTGTTCTCCGATGTGGGGCCATCCACTATCTGTGCGGAGCTACAAGAAAATCAAAAAGGGAAACTCCGGCCATTTATGCCTGAAGCCCGCGCCAGAAGTTAGAAGCGAGACTTTGAATTACCGGCCCGTTGCCAGCTCCCCTTGCAAGTTTTCACTCGCCTGAGACGCTCCAGGCGCTCCATGCTGCCTACGGTGCACCTGGTGGGTCTATTTGTCGTGTTTGTTTGCGCCCAACTGGTGTACCTGCTTGCGTTGCTCCCATTACTAAGATTGATGTATTGCTGCACAAATTGAACTGCGAAAAGTGTCTTCAGCGCACAAGGCTTCGGTGTTTGCAACGCGGGGGTACGAGAGCCATGAGCTGAGATTCTAAGAGGGTTTTGCGAAATATTTGTGGGGCTTCCTTCCCATCCTACACATATAAGTAAGGAGGGAGATCATCAGATTGCACTCAGCGATAAATATGTCTTCAGAACCTAAGCCTGTCGTATCTCACGACGACGACCACCCAATCACTAGACTTACACACGATGATGAGTACATCACCTTTGGAAATGAGCGTTACTTGAAATCTGAATTGCAGCAAGCTTTCGGAGGTTCCCTTACCGTTGGGTTGTCTCCTCCCTCCAAGTTTGAACTTGGTAACCCTGGTCCTTTGGGTTTGAGTGCCTTTGCATTGACTACATTTGTCTTGAGTATGATTAACGTCCAAGCTAGAGGCGTCACTGTTCCTAACGTTGTTCTTGGGTTGGCCTACTTTTACGGTGGTGCGGTCCAGTTTCTCGCCGGCTGCTTTGAAATATTTATTGGAAACGTCTTTGGTTCCGTGGCCCTTTGCTCCTACGGTGGTTTCTGGCTCTCCTACGCTGCCATCTTGACCCCCTCCTTTGAAATTGTCGGTGCCTACAGTACCGAACCGGATAAGGTCGATAAGGCTTTGGGTATTTTCTTGTTGGCCTGGTGCTTTTTTACCTTTTTCTTGTGCTTGGTCACCTTGAAGAGTACTTTGGCCTTCTTTCTGGTTTTCTTCTTCTTGACAATAACATTTTTGATGTTGGCTCTCGGTCACCTTGTCACTAGTGTTGCCTGTACCAAGGCTGGTGGTGTTTTGGGTATTGTGACCGCGTTCGCTGCTTGGTATAATGCTTATGCGGGTGTTTCAAACCCTCAAAACTCTTACTTACAGGTTCACGTTCTTCGCTTGCCAGACTTGCAAGATCATGCCTAGGTTATTTATTTTTATTTATTAATGTACGACACGATGATATTTGTTAATTCTTTGTATACGCATGCATAATGAGGATTCCAGCAGCAACTTCTGATCAGCTCCAGATCAGCTTGCATCATGTCAGCATTGTGAATGATGTTGACGTCTTGTTTGAAGTGTTCGAGAGCTTTGAAGAAAGTATTCTAAGCTTTGAAGAAAGTATTCTAAGCTTTGCAGAAAGTATTCTAAGCTTCAATAGGTATTCTAAAGCTTTGAATGCCAAAGTTTTAGAGTGGGAAGCATTTCCCACTCCGGAGGAATGAGTTTTTGAAGTAGCTCAAATGTTAAACCTGATGGCTTGACAAAGTCGGTTCCATCCCCACACCCGTCCAAATGCACTTTTCTAACGTACACTGTTTATTGTTTCTTGCTAGTAGTTCTGCAAACAATATGCTGCAAAAGTCAAAAATGCCTCCAATTAACACCACAAAATTTGATCAAAAAGTAGTAGTAGGAATTCAAGGTGCGGCCTCATTAATAGAGGTATGGACCATGAGTATAACGGCGTATCTAACTCGACAGACTCACTCGTAGTCGCAAGTCCGTTCCTCGCATGAAATTTAGATGGCTGCATTGTGGCTGGCAAAATGCCACACACTTGAGAGGACTGTGCATGGTCCAACTAGCATTGATTAGCACGTGCCGCTGCTCACTTTTCTGCCGCTTATTGAGTGTTGCTGGGTGCAAATACGACAAGCGTCTCTGCGGCAAAGGTCCGTTGCAGGCACTGGACACTGGAGATACATGTTTCCAATCGAGCTACTGGAGGCACGTTTCTTATCGAGCTGCAGAGGTGTTATTCATAAAATGACTCATTCAAACAAACGGTACAATAGCATTGGTACGACTTGCCTTGCGAGTTTTCATGTCACTTGACTGTTGGTTGTATAAAAAGGAATGCAGTATAATTAATTGCTCAACACTAGTAGACCTAAACCGCCGTATCGGAGATAAACCCAGCATACCTTAGACAATTACAACAATCACCGGGCTGTTAGCACACACCTCTTCTAAGATTACGTTTAGGAAGGTTGCGAAATCTAGCAGCAGTGGAACTGCTAATAGGTGTATTCTCGAGTTTTGCAAAATCAATTTAGCCGCCTGGTGGCGCAGCACAAGTGTCAAGTATTGAGAGACACATTTCGTTATCTCTAGATAGACTTGCCTTGGCATCCCATCGAAGCGACAAACTTGCGTTACTGTATGGGGTATAGACGCAGCGGTCAGAATGGCGGGTGCTCATTGACACTAGGTACGTGACGGTGGTGATGGTATGCTTATTTGTGTGTGGAGCCAAAGCCGGTTTAGCTTGGGTCTCAACCAACGACACTAACCAGCAAGAAACCCAATCCTATTGTTCGGCATCCAGTGCTTGGAACCTTTTGTTTAGCCGCGTCGCCGAAGAAATGCAGAGCTGGACTGAGTCTACGTCATAACTGGAAAAACGACGCAAAACCTTCCGTGTGCTTCTAGATCTCCCCCAGCCTCCGCCGGGTTCTTGGTACTGATTGGCAATTGGTGCGTGTAGCTAGCAATTGAGCGAGATGAGATCTCGATCAAAGCAAATCTCAGCAACCAAAATTGTCTTATCATCCTAGTGAGATCAGCAATCTTCAGCAGGCCAAATCCTTCATTCCAAGTAGCTACGGGGCATTCCATGGGATGCAATTCAACCAATTGTATTATCATTCCACTAGCCATGCTAAACCTGAAAACTACAGATCAGATGTTCAATGTAAAATATAATGCGCTATGAATACCGATGTGGTCTGATATAGAAGAAAAACAGGCGATCCAGAATGGCTCATGTCCCACTTCGCACCTTCATGGAGTTTTCACTGGGTGCTTGCACAAGCTGAAACGTCTAAAGTGGAACAGGTGCTGAGTTAGTGGTGTGAGATTCGGCTCATCTTTTTCCGAGGAAGTTGGTGAGTACAGAACGATGAAATCAAACGTGGAAAGGTCCGACAATAGCACCACTAACGATGGGAATTCTCTAAGAATTGGTCTCTGAAGGTCACCAGGACCTATTAAGATTAAGCTTTAAACACATCTCTAAACTTCTTGGAGACGTCCTCGTAATTCTGGTCGATGTCTACGATCTTCTTTATGAATCTGCTCAAATCTTTGGACAAGCTAAACTTGGAAACACCCAAGTCATCTGGACAAATCAACAACAAATCAGGCTTCAAGTTCTTCAAGGTATGGACGAAACCTTGCATGTTGGAGCATCTCATCAATTTGTAGTTGTTCGTTTTGGAAAAGTGGTTCAAGTCGCCATTCAAGTCGTCTGCGGAGAGGTTTGGAGGGATAATGAAGACCACGTTCTCGGAATTGATCAAGATCTCATGGAGTGGTAGGGTCGAATTCAAAACCAGGGATGAAAGGGTGACAGCGATGGATTTGTTGGTGTACTCTTTGGAGACCTTGTATTTCTCCGTCACTTCTTGGAAATCTTCCGGTTGCTGGAAGTATTCGGTGTAAATCTTGTACGAGGCAGTTGCGACGGTGGTGGCCACTATAGCAGCCAACCATAAGGGTGTCTTTCTCTTGGCCATCTAGCAAAAAGTAATAGATAGTTATAAAAGAAGTTGTTGAATCGGATCACGTGTAGATATCTGGGGAGCGGCCCAACATTTGTGGTCCCCGCCGTCACGTGAGCGCCTCTAGATTACATCATAGTGAATTTTAGTTGCAGGGCAGGCCTCAGGCATCAAGGGATGTTCCCTGGTAGAATTTCGGAGTGGGGGAAATACTAGTGGAGATAACCAAAATCCATGAGAATGCTATTCCTTCATCACTGTTCGGTTTTAAGGTAGTTCTTTGAAATGAAAGGTTTGTTCGAGAGAAACTAGCAGTTTTGCATGCCCAATATAAGGTTGTTATAGAGAGGCAGGCAAACGCTGCGATGAGGTCATTGTATGCTGGACGCGTACAACAAAAGTCTAGAGCATGTAGTACTTATTAATTTTTAGTGCTGGAACGCCTTACAAGCACCTTCAGCACACTGGTCCCCCCAAAATCTCTCATTTCGTAGCCCACACTTACCGGAAGTGTTATTCCTGGAACCTTATATTGCACCATCACTTCACACCGTCATTCACCACCACCAAAATAGATCACCTCTATCAACAAATTTAACCGCCATTACCAAAACTCATTTTTACACCGCATTATCAAAATACTCAACTAACAACACAATACTCCACCTCTGCCTGAGGAAAAAAAAAAAGCACACCTTTAATAACACCACGTTTGCCGCAAACACTGGTTTACGTCTAAATTACACCACCTCCATCTTCATGATATCTTCCATATTCATCTAACCCTCCACATCTCCATTTTGAAACTTCTTTTTGGCAGCAGAACAAAGAAAAGGCATTCCACAGCTACCTTAAATCATCTACAGCAAACCCGGATTTACGTAAATCTTATCTTTGTGAGGCGTGCGGACACTTTCCAAACAAGACCAAAGTTCATAAGGGTTTCCGTAACAAGCTATTTTCCATCATAATTAAGTGATAAGACTGAAAAACACAGGCTGCTTAGATCTCCCAATCAAGTAGTAAACACAAAAGTGGAAATCCTCCAATTCAGATCTCGCCTCGGCAAGTAACTGGTTTTTGTCGGCGAAACAAAGAATTCGCAATGTCAGTAAAATAATGTCCCAAAGAACAAACTGAGGTAGCGCCTGTAGTACGTCCCTCAATGTATGGGCAGCTGGTCTTGCTAGTGGCTCTCTACAGCACGTTATCACCAATTGGGGGAAGCAGATGCACAATGCTGGAGTGTGCAATCCCACAGCTTTGGAAGGGACCATAAAGAAGTGAAGTAATCTGAGGCGCATTCTTATACTTGGTCGCCTGGTATGCAGGAAGATCAAGACAATAACATTGGAGGGCTTTGTGAGTGGACCGGCCTATTGGGGGTGGGTGTTGTGTGGTGTATAAGATAATGAACACCGCATATTGAAGGTTTTCTACATAGAGGTGCAAAGCAAAAAATGACCGTGATAGAGAGTTTCAGGGAGGTGGGAATTGGTTCCTCAAAATTGATTTAATATTCTGCTTGTTGTGGGAGGACTGTAAAAGTCTGGCTCAGAGATTTGCCAATTTACAGCGGATCTCGAGGGGTGTCTGCAGTTTTGACTCTTTTTGGATGCCAAAATTATTTTTTTGTAAAAGTTTCTGATCTCCCCATGTTCTTTCTACTGCTTGGTATGTGCATTTTTCGAATTTTTTGACAAATTTCGATAAATATATTGAGGGCCACGGGACAAACATTTCGGAGCACGAAATTCCTGTCCGAACAATAACATGGTTATGTGATGGTTGTGTAAGTGGCCACTTGAGCCTCCGTCTCGGCTGGATACTCTTTTTTTAGTTGGGCCACTCTATTGGCTCTTTTGTATCTCTACATTACGTTTTTTCAATCTCATCTCAGATGTGAGAATCTACACGGACTAGTGTTGCGTGGTCTAATGTGCCCATCACGCGAACCAAACTTTAAACAGAGAATAAAAGCCTGGATTATATAATGATGGTGTATTTCTAATCTCCTTCGGGCCATTTGTGCTTGACTAAATGGAGGTACCTTAGTGTTGCTGGTAATCCCAAAGTTTGTTAATATGTATAAGGAAAAGAAATTTTTTCGAGTTGAGTTTCGTGTCTTATATGGTGAGGTCGTGTGGAAACCAACCCCGATTGCTGCGAAATGGGTTTTGTCTGGAACCGGGCACTGTATGGTTTCAGTGTCGGCACGCCACTCAGCATATAAGGTTTGGATGGAGAGTAAAGAGGTTTAGAGAATGCGACAGCGACATATGACAATTATGATTCACAATGGAGCAATTATTTCAGTATTTTGCGAATCTCACCGAGATATGCTTGCTTGTGCAAACTAAGGCAATGAGGAGCAGCGTGGTAGGGTAAAAGGGGGGGCATGGGTATATGCGTTTAGGGTGCAAGTGTTGGGCAGCCAAAAATAGGTTGCGTGTGGATGCCTGTTGATTTAAGCAGGTGCTGCTTTGTGATTTCGAACTTCGGGAGTTTCAAAAGGAGGTCATGACAGAAGTCTCCATGTGCTGCCACAGTCACCACGTACTTGAAATGCACAAGAGAGCTGGCTACTGAGCAACCATAGTCATAAATATACTCTGGGACGCTAACCGTAAAAACCTTCAGGGTGCAAACCAGGCAAACTATAACTTGTAAACTCTATACCGGAAAACTACAAACAGGTCCCTCCAAACTAAGTAACTTTTGCTATTAGGGAAATAGTATAACCAGAATAATTTACGAATATAGTACCAGAGCTGGAGTTTATGGGTCGTCAAAGGGTTCGCCTCGCAAGTTTACGCTTACATTACCACAGAGTAGTTGATTTGAACGTCCTTGGGAAAGATCTAATCGATCGGAGCACCATACCGCCCATTTACTCTCAATCCTTAACTACTAAAGCTCGAATTTTACTTAATCGGGGTTCATAGACAAAACCTTATGCAATTGACTTTATGGTGATTCTACACGTCAAACATACTATGGCGCCTCGGATATTTGAATTTTGTGAAAGGCAACTAACTTCTCGAAAATCACTAGCGCTGGAATTAGCATTGATAGTATGCACTGTGCGAACCTGCCTTGAGGTGTAAGAGAGGGGGCGGTTTGAAGGGCCAGGGGACAAGTAAGGCCAATTGGTGCCGATCGCTCTTGATTTAATACATCTACGTATGCTCACGTGCATTGTTGTGTTCACGTGGTGAGCGGTATTGTCATACCCCTCAGGATCAGGCATGTGATATCCCGATCCTTGAATCCGATCAAAACCTGTGTGATTAATTAATAAATTATTGGACCAAGTTTGTGTAACGCTTCGCGTAAAAATATTATTTCGTTCAATGAGATATTTTTATTGTAACGGTTTGAGAGTTTTATTGAAACAAACAGGAAAGACCAAGCCTAAATTTTTTGCAAAAACATTCAATTAAGTAAACTTCCTCATAGTATTTTGGTTATGAAGTGAGGAGACCTTGAGCATAAAGTATGACATACTAAGGTGTACCTGTACAAAGTGGGCCTGATTATGATGCGTGTATTGGATTAAGAATATGACTCCTCGACCATCAACATTCTTATACAAAGCTTGGTCCTGAATCAAGCTCGCTTCGTTCGCTTCTTATTCATGCCACTCACCAGAGTGGTTATAATTAGGAACCACCACATGCGGTAAACAAAAATTAAGGTACAGAGTATATGCATATGTACAATAACCAAAAAAGTCATATTAAAAAAATAAAATTTCACCACAAGACAAAAAGAGTATGGAATGTGATTGGAATGGGGACAACGGACAACCACAACGTGAAAGTACGACGTGGGTGAGGTTGCCCGAGAGATACCAGACTACGCTAACGCTTGACTTGTATTATGCACCCTGTTCTATGTAGATGAAATTGATTTTCCTGCTCACAAGCATTTCCCTCTTGCAAAGTTCCTCCCTTATCTTTTTCCAGTAGGCTCGCTTTCTTCAAACTCCACACCGAATCCTAAAGTTAAAGGTTTATGGCTATATGCATCCTTCAGCCTAACATACATGGGGGCTCAAAAATAAATATAACGTAAGAAAAAAAAAACTGAGATAGCTCATGATAACAACTGCACAATATGATAACAAAGACGTGTTGGAGTGAGCGATCAATAGCTTAATGTCTATTTCTCGATCACTGTTGATCTTTCATGATTATCAATTAATTTCCTTCACCCTTATAAACCCCCTGTTGTCCCTTCACCGTTGTCCCACCTCCGTTGTCTGACCACTCTAAATCCCTATAGGGGTCCGGCATTTGTGTGTTTTGAAAAATTTCACAATCCTCTATCTACCACACGTGCAGATGAGGCATTGTCATAACCTTTACCTTTTTGTAACACATTGAGTCTGATGAGGAGATATATGTAAAGGTTCTTATTATGTACATAATTATGCAACCTAGTTGTCCTTTTGTGTTGTTTAAATTTTAAGGCGTTGTAACCTTATATATACAATCAAAATCGCATAATGTTTTTTGGTGGGTATTGATTGGGAGTTAACAAGAACAGAAGGTATCGAGCCAACCCTGGAGCAGATTGTATTAAGGTAAAGGTCACTTTATTCATACAGCTTTATTCAACTTATTCATTCCTTTAACAAACTACCTAAGAAAAGGTATATATTTTTTTGATTGATCACCAAAGGTCAACTACACACACTCGTTTTAAGACAACAATAACGTGGACGTTATTGATTGATTCGCATTAGCATAGCAGATTTCCAATTAGCAAAGGTTGTTAATTGAAGGCGTTACAAAGTAAGCCAACTTTGAAGAAAAGGAATATTTGCCAGTCCACCAAGAGACTTTTAGCAACATTCAATTTATCAAGTAGACCCAACATCCACACCATTCTGCCACATTTAGCAAGACACAAATTTCCAATGTCATCGATTGCAAATTCTCCTAACTCATCATTTGAAACAGAGGATACTATCAAGATGAATAGTTCTATCATATCTTCCCCGCTGGTGTCTGGGAACATTGGGTTCGTTGAACAATACTATGACCAATCCTCATCATTTCCACAACCACCTCCTTCCATAATGGTGGGGCCAGTTAACTCCAACACCTCACCATTTTCTTCAGCATCTCCTCCACCAGCATTTTTACCAAACACAAATCCAAATTCACAAGAGTACTCAAACGTTGACATCTCCAACCAAACTCAGGACATTTATTTATCGAACAACGATTATACATTGCCAAACTCTTCATACTACTCCATTTTTTCCAACAACCAAGCTATGAACTCTGTCACTTCATTGCATGAACAACAACAGATGTTTAAGTTGGAAAGTGACGTTTTGGATTATTCCTCCATGTATAACTTGACTGAGTTTGACTTGAACCCATCTCTCGATTCAATTCCAGATTCAAAGGATGTTAGCAATCTTTTGAACGACTCCTTATATTCCATTCAGAACTCAACCTCTGCTCATGAATTGGGGCATTTCAACCACGCAAACGGCCAACCTCACCACCCAACTTTATCTGACTTGTCAAACACCTTTACCACGCAAGATTTCAAGCCACCTATTCTGTTGGGTAACTTGCCATTTTCAAACTCTTCTCCAAACTTGTCAAAAATTACCAAAAAACAATCCTACAATCGTCTTAACACTAGCATTCAAAACAAGAAGAACTTGGTGATTTCCACACAAATTGCCAACTCGTCAACCAATGGTATCGTTCAAAGCACGTCTGTTGACATCAATTCTTCTCCACATGGTGGACTTGGAATTTCTCCCTTATGTAACAAGTATAAAGGATTGGAAATATACCAGGCATCACCATCTTCTACAAGATCAATTTCCAATGCATCTGCGTATTCAAATTCCTCATTTACAAGTTCCACCACGGCCTCAGGGTCTTCTCCTAACAAGCCTTTGATGCCTCCATTAAACATTTTCCGTCATAATTCTGATTCCAATACTTCCTTTTCATGCGAAACACCTCGCAGAAACAAGATTCAAGACAAGAAGGTTACTCAACAAATCCACCACCACCAATTACAACAGCATTTGCAATTGCAGCAGCAACAACACCACCAACATCATCAACAAAAGGAACCTTCCCTTGATTTGAAACCAAAGAAGTACACCCGCAGAAGACTCCTTCCAAGATCTAAGAATGGATGCTGGATCTGCCGTATCAAGCATTTAAAGTGTGATGAACAAAGACCAGTTTGCACCAGCTGTGCCAAGTTTGGTATTGACTGTGATTACTCGCCTTCGAAACCAGACTACGTCACGGACAAGAACTTGAGAAAGGAAAAGTTGTTGAATATCTCTATTCTCCGCAAACAGAGGCAGGCAACCAACAAGTCTCTGAAGATGGTGAAGTTGAAGCACGATTCAGACGACGAACTCCTGCATTTGAAAATGATGCACGATGGAGTGGTGTATGGCGTGGGTGCCGATTGAAGGGAAGCAGAAGAAGATTTAGGTTCTGTCAAGTGCCGATTCAGTGGCTATTGATAGGTTCCTCGACTGAACGTTCGTATACGAATAATCGATATCGTTAACATCATAATCATCATAAAACCACTTCATCATTTCAATAACATTTCATTTCATTAGGGCTATGTCATTTTGCAACATCCCTCTTTCTTCCTTTGACCTATGGATGGTCCCTCATCTCTCACCCCTCGGATTCTTCTCACATTTTTGAATATTGAATGCAAATAATTATTCTTGTTGAGAAATCCCTCTATGTGGCTGCAAAAATTGCAACCAATAATGGATACCTTGTGATCCCCCAGTTTGTTCTATGTTTAATTCTTTATTCCATTTTTTATTGTCGTGAAACTCGTGTATAGTTTTTTTTTATTTTATATTATATGAGGTTTAAACAAACTATAAGTGAATTATTGTCTAGATTGTAAGTTCCTCGAATGCGGTTCCTTGTCAGGGATCTTTAGCCCCTTATATATATACCGATTTGACGGGGAAGTCACAGGGGAAATGCACCGACTGGACGAAACAACCGTCAACCTTTGTTGAAACAAATTATTTTTTGACTGGCCATTTAAGCGAATATTAGCGAAATGGCATGTGGAAAAATGTTTGAGAATGTGCTCATTGCCTGAAGAAAGTGCTGATATCGTGAAACGTTTTGCAGAGATAGTTCTACCCAAACCACCTGGCACCGACCCATAGATACCCCCTAGTACATTGTCACACCTTCACTTAGTAAACCTCGCTTTAAGCGCAACCCTTGGTGGCTCATTGACATGTAAAAAAGTCAAGGCGAGTAAGGATAGACGATTACTTTAGGCTGCAAAACCTGCATATAATGCTTCGTAAGATTAGACGAACTATTTAAACGAAACGATTTAACTTTTTCCAAGATCGACTTGATTATTATTCCCATTCACTTACAGGAAGCTTCTTTCGTAATATGGTTTGCAGTTGAGCGGAAGGGGATGACTGTGTTGCTATTTCTGGATCAAGGTCCTCGGGCGGAGCTGCGGCCCGCAGTTCCAAATCCGTATTAAACTCAATCATTGAGATCAAATCTCCGTCAAATCCAATCCACGGCCCATTTAATGGATCAACCAACGGAGGGTATGTGTAATCTGTAAACTGCTCTCTTTCCTCGTCTATAGTCAGAGGTCTCCTATTACGAACCAATAGGGGGTGGTTTTCAAAATCGTCTTCAGTTTCGTCACCGGCTCCTTCCTGAGGTGTGATCAGCGACTCGTCATCGTCAAATTCAAGATCAAAATTATCTGGGCTTTGAATGGCTCGTAATGCTATGAATGTACTCAATGGTAAATAATACTTTTCAAAGTTCCATGAGATCAAAAACGTAATGAATAGTAACGGGAGCGTCAAAAGAGCAAGTGCAAATGCTCCCTCTAATGCTAGGGTACCAACCATAAAGAGCTGAAAGATAATAAGTCCAAGAATAATCCGTCTAAATATCATGGGCCATACTTTTCCAGTGGAATGTGGCGGATGGACAAAGTTATAGTATAATTGGTACTTGTAGACAAAAAATCCCAACACAAAGTATGCTAATCCACTAGTAACTATCTTCGTCGAAACCACAGAGTAGATGAGAATAATGATAAATACCAAGATGTGCTGCGGTAAATGGATTCCAAAATCAAACACTTGGGGCGTATAGTAGTAGCTCCGGTAGTCTCTAGGAGTTCTCAAGAAGATCGACTTAATAAGGAAGAGTTTGCCAACAATGTTGAGAACTAAAAAGTCACTCACCTGAAGTAAGCGAACAGGGAACATGGCCAAACCTTGCAACAAAATCAAGTCAACATAAAACAAAGAAAGCTTCTTTAGTGACCTTGCTAATTGATATGCAATCTTGGTTGTGTCACTGATATATGACATGTAGTCCCAAATAGTCCCTGTGACCATAAACACAAGGAACAAGTTAAAAAAGATAAAGAAGAAGTTCTTCAGAAGAGTTGACAATTCGATTTCACTGTTGGATGAGTACCCTTGCTGAGTCGACAAATATCTGTAAAAGTAAGGCAACGAAATATTGATTAACGAGATCAATAATGGAGGTAAAATACCAGTAACAAACGTGGTCAACCACTTGGACTTGCCAATAAAGTCTCCTAATGCTGGCCATGCCTTTGATAACGTCTTCAAATCCAATAACGTTGTTAATGGTGTAACCAAGAACACAATAAAGGCATAGCTTAGCACAATGATCAAAGTGATCAAATATGACTGAACTAATCTTTCGTTGCTGGTAAGCTTGAAGTTTCCCCATTTGATGTCTTTTGGAGCAGGTGCCAAACTTACAAGCATCTTATACACTCTGGGATCTAGGACCGTCTGTGCAGCCATCTGAGCCAGTGCTACCGAATCCATAGTGATGAACGCCAGAGAAACTTGTTTAAACTCGACGTTTTCAGCTAGATTTATGGTAGAGTTTTGCTCAAACTTGGCTTGGATCTCTCGAATGCGAGAGTCAACGGCTAACAATTCCTTAGTAGAAACGTGAATGTCAGTCTCCATTCCACTTAATTTGATATCATTACCTTCTATTTTCTTGTTAAGTAAGTAGGAGCCATCAATAACTTTGGGTAACACTGCAGGTGTAGTATTATTGTAAATATCAATGTCTAATTCATAATATTTGGAGTACAACTGTTCCAATTTTTTGATGATTTTTGACCTTCTCTTGAACAACTTTTCTAAAGGAGTCCAGTCATAGATAAATTTAATGTCCATGACCTTACCAATGCCTAAATCCTCGACAAAGTTCTTCAAAACCTGAGGGTCTTTCATGAGTTTCTTTGGGATCCCATCAAGTCGTATGGTACGATCTGTAATCGAGTTCTGGGAGGCCAAATACTTTTGTCTAGTTTTTAACACATTGTTTGTGAACAGATACAAGTTAGCAAACACAATGAATGAAAAGACATAAGTAAAGATTGGATAGACCCAGTAGAAGTGTGGGAAATCAAAGTCTGGAAGTTTAGGGTCGTTCGGCTTTCGCTTCAACGGAGTTGGCGCTTCATGATAGTAAAATGCTGACGACAAAAATGAAGTTAAAAAGTTGTCTTTATCGTAGTTACCTGTGAAATAGTACCTTACCGGACTCAATAAGAAGATAGCTAAGAAAGTCATTTGAAACGCTATGCGTATTGCCATTTTGAAAAATGAAAGAAAGACAAATGCATCTAACCCGGACGACTGAAGGATTTGTTCATCTGTTATGGAGTATATAACGGAGATCCAACCAAAGTAGTTTGAAGGTAAGGGAGTCAAATGAATGGATTGCTTTCTCAAGGTTCTAACAGCGTATATGTGAGGCCATCTTCTCCTTAAAATACAAAACAAGCATAGCGAGAAGGTTCCCGCTAGAAGACATATGGTCAATTGGGTGGTGAACACTCGCTGTTGCCCTCGGATGGCTATGGGATCAGCATCGTCAAAGAAGAACGATGGGAGCATGCTTCCGTTTGGTGTTTGATCGCAAAAGATTATAAACACTGACGACGCGTGGAAAAGTAAACAGGCTGAATATCGCAATGAGACTATGCTGAGTGAGAGGTGCAATACAGAGAATTGGTACAAACATTAAACTGTATGAATAATGATGCGAGGGTAGAGTATTGGTAGCTGGAGTCGAATGGAGGAATCTCACATGGCAAGATTCTTTGCACTACACTTTGAGCGGTGGCGCTTTTTACGCACACCTCCAAAAGTCTCCACTTGTCCCATATGAGCCAGAGCAAGGCCGTACCCGGTGAAATTAAGTCTTCCAGAAGTGCATGTGTTTCTAGAGACGGCTGGGAGTCAAAATTGCCTGGACGCTGATGATAAAAGTTACAGGTTGGCATATTTCTACTCTAGAGCTGGGAAAGTACCATGCCAGTTCAACAGATACGTAGTATTTCAGCAAGGAATATGTACTGCCCACAATAAGGACGCTACGATAGGCTTTTCAGAAGAACGGAATACCTGAAATTCACTACCTGGAACAGGTATACTAGCACAGGGAAGCTCGCAAATCACAAATCACATATCACAAATCACATTTCCACACACACACATATGAAATTCAGCCTCCCCATTCCATAAGCAAGAATTAAGCTTTACGGAACACTAGAGAATGCAACCCCATGTACTGGAACCGTGATTTGGCGTAACTATGTAACAACATGAGAGAGGCTGCACGATCTTGGGCAGGCTCATGCCCGCGAGCTCACCAGACCTTCGCAAAAACTCTCACCAGGCAGGTAGGCGCCTACATCAACAGCATGGAATCACCAGCCGTGAGTACCACACCTCTAAGGTCGAGAGTGCTCAGTATCTCCTAACTTAGTTGCGAAGAACATGCATCACCTAAGTCGTCACCTCATTTACTGGAGAATAACCAAAGCTACATAAACAAAGTTCCATGACAGAAATGCCTTTCGATTTTGCCCTGAAGACGACTTTGCTTACCATTTCTAAATTATTTAATTTTGTAATGTTAATGTACCTTTTACACTCCGAAGCTTCTTACAGTAATTCGGTCCGGCCGCGCTCCACATACCTGACGCAAGTCAGCGCTGCCAGAGAACTTGCTCAGTACCGGTTGTTTCTTCAAAATGTGGAAGGTGCATTCAATATCTGTGCCTCCCAGAGACAGAAGCAGAAGAGGCGTAATCTCAAATGAATATTTTAAGCAAATTCGCTTAAGAGAGAGGATGACCAAGAGCAAAAGAGGGGCGAGAGTCGGTTTTGAAATGGCACTTCCTAAGTTATATTTAGGTTGGCCAAAGTCTTGGATCTTTTCACCCTCCAAGACTTTTTGCGCTATGTATTTTTTTTGCACCCATATTTAGTGCGATGAGAGGAACGCCAACGCCAACAAAGATTCACCGGCACCCTCTCCCTCTTAAAATTAAAATACAGGCTGCTGTAGTAGCATAAACGAGACTCTACGTTTCTAAAGAAATTCATGATCTGCGTTATTCAACTTAAGATGGGTTTTTTGAAAGAAGGTTGAATGTTGCAGAAATGAAGGTACTTCGCGGGAAACTGCCGAAGCACTTTCAACAGAAGGACAAAACGTACCAAGTCAACGGGGAAAGCGCAAAGCAATGACAAGGTAAATATATCGCGGAACACGAATGTATGTGCTTGACTTTACAGCTAGGGGGATATTCCGTTCTGCTTGCTTGCAGGAAGAAAGGAAAGATAGCCAATTGGCTCATGCACGCTGCGCTGCCTCTCGTTTTCACAGCTGTCTCAATCTGCTCTTGACTAAAGTTGGGTGTGTGGTTGCGATTGGCGAGAACCGTCGTTATCACAACGAGGCGATGGTTTAGGTATGGGGATGTTCCCGTAAAGAGTTGCTAAACACTTTTGCACAATACACTTTCTTTTGTTTTCTGGATGGCTATCCTGCGTCACTCCGGTCTTGTGATCAAGGCTTCGAGGAGGGTGGGAGGGGGGGAATGATATCACCAGGTGAACTCATTTACAGGCTGAGAATGCGTCGATTGCACCCGCATATTTGTATTGTAAGCCGATCCTGGAAGAGAAGTACTCTAAGCGAAGGCACAACTGATAAACAAAAATATATACTCTGTGGTGTTACTACTTGTGGAAGGATGCTGGGTAGAGGGGGAGTGTATCTAAAATAGTCCTGACTATTACCATTGTGCACCCCTTCTTGGGTTAGCAGGAAATTTGCCCTAATCCATGTATTTACAAGCCATTGATTTTGGCTATATGTGTGCTAATTGCACTCTCCCACCAACACTCATATTCGAATCGTCGGAAAAGAGCCTTTCCTCGAGGAAGAAAACAACATTTTAACGCGGAACACACCGCCGAGAGTCAAAAATCAGTTCACTAAACCTAGCTGTTAACTAAAACGATGGCCAAAGATTACCCTACTTCCTAAGACCTCGGAGATTGTCCGTGCAGTAGACACAAGTGCATCAAAAACGTAGCCATTGTGTCATGCAGAAAGCAGTAAAGTATAAACATTGCCCTGAGCACCTCGACCTCTTTAGTTTGAGTGGACAGGAACAGCAGAGGTCAGCGCAGCATTCATACTCGGTCTGTTGCTCAAGCGTCTTTTGATCTTTCATTTCCTCGTTCTGCAGGCGCTCATATTTTCTTAATTTTCGCAGTCGTCCACTCAAAAAAACTTTCACAACACCATGAGCGACGTCTACGTGGTGATCAACACCGCCACCACATGCGATGAGACAACCATGTACGTGACCAAGGACTCCACTGAATTAATCGAATTCAGCTGGGAAGTTGTTGACGCCAAAACCCTCAAGTCCATCCATCTGGAGACAGTGATGGTCCGTCCTATTAACACTCCAATCACTCCATATTGTTCCCAACTCCACCGCATCTCCTGGGAACACGTACGTAACGCCGGATCTTTCAAGGAAGCCATAACCACCTTTGACAAGTATGTCCAGGAGAACATCATCAAGCCAAAGTTGGACTTTTCTTTGGTCACCTTGGACGTAAGCAAATTGAGAGTGCAGTTAATCAGAGAAGCGAGGGATAAGCTGGTCACCTTACCAGAATACCTCCAATATCCTCGTGTGTTTGATCTTCAGAACGAGTTTACCAAGTGGCAAGTGACTCACCCGGAAACTTTGTCCTTTTCTCCTTATTCATTATCCAACATTGTTACTGCCTTGGAGGTTCCCATTGAGAAGCACCAGGATGTTACCACTTCTCCACTTCCAGAAACGGCTAACATCACTGTTGACACTCCAACAAGATCGAAGGCAATGATTGATGTGTACTCGGACATCTTGAGACAATTGATTATGAAGTCTTTGCCCCCTAGCGAGCACTTGACTGTGCTCACAAGACCGTTCGATTCTGCGCAGGACTCCAAGGTGTTTATTTCAGAACAGTCCAAGATTTTGTACTTGTCGAATTTGGCTCCAGACACCACCCAATCCGAGTTGGAGTCTTGGTTCACCCAGTTTGGCGGAAGACCTGCCGCCTTCTGGAGCTTGCAGAATGTGGATGACAAGAGTAAGATCAAAAGCATATCTGGATTTGCAGTTTTCTCCACACATGAAGAAGCACTTGATTCCTTATCCATGAATGGAAGAGCATTAAATGACAGAGCCATCGAAGTTCAACCATCCTCTACACGGGTTTTGGACAAAGCCACGGAATTGTTGATTCCTTTCCCTCCAGTCAAAAACAGACCCAGACCAGGTGATTGGACCTGCCCATCGTGTGGCTTTTCGAACTTCCAAAGGAGAACTCACTGTTTTAGATGTTCATTCCCTGCTTCGAGTGCTGTTGCGATCCAGGAGTCAATCTACTCCAACAACTCAACTCCTCGTCGTAATGATAAGAATTACAACTCGGATAAGTTATCCGTGAACCCAGCTAGCGCTGCTGCCTCTGTGTTAAATAACAACTACAACAACTACCATGACAACAACTACTATTCTCAAGGCTACTCGAATGGAAACAACAACCACGGATCGAGATCTCATTACGGCAATAATGTTCCTTTCAGAGCAGGGGATTGGAAGTGTGACTTGTGTATGTACCACAACTTTGCAAAGAACTTGTGCTGTTTGAAGTGTGCTGCACCTAAGCCGGTTGTTAACGTCAACAATCACCAGAACCAAGCAAACATGCAATCGGTCAACTCCACAGCAGCAGCCATTGCCGCAGCTACTGCCAGTGGTCAACCATTGAATTTGAGTAATGGATTCATGGGATTGCAACAACCTCAACCTTTGCACACCACCTATGTTCAATCTCGTAACAATTCTATTACCTCAACCAACCTGGGTGGACACTATTCAGGTTCGAATTCAAGCAATGCGTCTGCCTCAGGTAACAGCAACGGTGGAAACAAGTACCACTACAACTCTTCCATGCGTGGCAGTGGTAACGCAACTCCTCAATCGCAGTTGTTACCTCAACAATTGATGATGCTTCAGCAGCAGCAAGGTCAAAAGAATTCAAATCAACTGTTCAATCAACAGAAGTACAATCAACCAAACCCAGCGGGTTTATATAATTACGGTCAACAACAGCAACAACAGCAACAACAGCAGCAACATCAACAGCAACAACAGAATTCTCACTATTATAACAAACCTCAAAACGGAGGGTTTGATCAAGGTGACCAGAACAATAGCGGATTTAGTCTTGCTAACCAAATGAATTCTTTAAGTTTGAATCATTAGTCTTTTTTTTATTATTTCAGGTTTATATTATGCATAGTCCGGGGGCAGGTATTGGGTGGTGTAATATAGAAAACCGAGGCGTTTTTTAATGGTGTTTTTTTGGATAGTCCGGTTGGTTTTGGGTCCCTGGTGTATAGGACACTCATGATTTGGGTGACGTGAGTTATGAATGAGTAGTATGGATATTTGTAGAGAAAGAGATGACACGTACCACATATGAGGAACCAATAGCTTTTTGAATCTCCGGGCATGTGTGTCACGCAGCACTTACGAGGAACCCATATTTTGAACTTATGGCATCTGTGGAACCATTCTTTGTAATGAACGAGCCACCAGTTTCGGTTTTAGCTCCTCGCGTGGGAAGTGGCTGCGAAAAAGTTTTAACATCTGTGTGAAGTTATGACCTGATCAAACTTGAGGTAACCGTGACACTCAAGCTTTGAATGCAGAAACGAAGTTCTCAGAGGTAGCCTGATTCATTTCCGTGCACCTTCATGTACACTTCTCCAAATCACAGGACATGTTGAGCTTTTTCTTAAACTGAAAAATTGGCGAAACACTAGAAGTTCTCCAACATGTTTGGGATAAACCAACTCACAAGGATATTGCAAGTATTACTATTAACTTACAAAGACTCTAACTACCATATACATTGATTTAGCGTGCTGCAGTGAAGTATTCAATATGAGTCCTTTACATGTTACTACTGCTGCAGCGCGCTCTTCGCTGTCACCTGACCCAGTGTCCTCCGCGTATTCTTTTCGAACACGTAAATATAACAACACAACCACCACCTTCAACCACCATGGGCGCCGATAAATACTCCGTCATCTTACCAACCTACAACGAGAGAAAGAACTTACCTATCTTGCTCTACTTGTTGTCCAAGACTTTTGAACAACACAAGTTAGACTGGGAAGTTGTCATTGTCGACGATGCTTCTCCAGATGGAACTCAAGAAATCGCCAAACAATTGATTGACGTTTTCGGTAAGAATCACATTCAATTAAGACCAAGAGCTGGTAAGTTGGGTTTGGGTACTGCCTACGTCCACGGTTTACAGTTTGTCACTGGTAACTTTGTGATCATTATGGATGCTGACTTCTCTCACCACCCAGAAGCTATTCCAGAACTTATTGCTAAGCAAAAGACTGAAAACTTTGACATTGTCACCGGTACCAGATACGCTGGTAACGGAGGTGTTTTCGGTTGGGACTTGAAGAGAAAGTTGGTTTCTAGAGGTGCCAACTTTTTGGCTGCCACCGTGTTGAGACCAAATGTCTCTGATTTGACTGGTTCTTTTAGATTGTACAAGAAGGAAGCTTTGACCAAGATTATTGAAGTCACAAAGTCCAAGGGTTACGTTTTCCAAATGGAAATGATGGTTAGAGCTAGATCTTTGGGTCTCACTGTGGGTGAAGTTCCAATCAGTTTTGTTGATAGATTGTACGGTGAATCCAAGTTGGGTGGTGATGAAATTGTTGGTTATTTGCAAGGTGTCTGGACCTTGTTTACTAGTGTTTAGGAGAGAGTGGTATAGTACTGATGCTACTAATACCTGAGTTGTTACAACAATAAGATATCGAGTAATTGAATTGCTGTAGGTTTGTGCTAGGCGTATCATCATTAGCTAAGTTCGACGGTATCAATACGGTACCAGCAACCACTGGAACAACTGCAAAGCAGTATCTGCCTCGTAGTTGGGGAAAGAAAGCGATTTCTGGTGACTATACTTGAAGGCGTTTAGTTGGTGCAGCTGCCTCTTTTGAGCGCGGTTGATACACCAACCCGAAAATTCAATCTTCACTAATGTCAAAAGACAGTTACCTCCAACGAATCCTTGGGCCAGAGCGCTATGCTAGAATCCGGTCATCCAAAGTGCTTATGATTGGTGCAGGGGGTATCGGATGTGAACTTCTTAAGAACCTTTTATTAACAGGGTATGGGGAGATCCACATTGTCGACTTGGACACTGTTACACTCTCCAACTTGAACAGACAATTCTTGTTCCGCCAGAAAGATATCGATGAATCTAAATCGCTAACTATAGCCAAGGCGGTACAGTCATTCAACTTTTTTAACGCCAAGTTGTTGCCACACCATGGTAACATCATGGACACTGACCAATTCCCCAGTTCGTGGTGGGACCAGTTTGACTTCATCTTCAATGCGTTGGATAACATTGAAGCAAGAAGGTATGTGAACAAGATGTGTCTCTTTTTGAGAAAGCCGTTGATGGAGAGTGGTACCACTGGGTTTGACGGTCAAATACAGCCCATCTACCCATACTACAGTGAGTGCTTTGATTGTAGTGAGAAGGTGACACCGAAGACATTTCCGGTGTGCACGATTCGGTCAACCCCATCTCAGTCTGTCCACTGCATCACCTGGGCCAAGGAGTTCTTGTACAAGCAGTTGTTTGACGAAAATGAGCTGGGTTCTTTGAACGACCAGGATAAGATCAAGAGCGAGACCAATGACGCGGCAGAGATAGACAACATGAACAAAGAATTCAACGAGCTTTTGGATTTGAGGAACTTGATAGGAGGTCCTTTGTTTTTTGAGAAATTAATTGAAAAGGTGTTCAAGACCGACGTCAATAGGTTACTTTTGATAGACTCATTATGGAAGTCTAGACAGAAACCAGTCCCGTTGGAGGTCCACCTCAACGAAATCACTCCCTTTGAAGCAAGCGACACGCAGGTATGGACCGTCTTGCAGAATTTGTATGTGTTGAAGAAGTCAGCAGAATTCCTCCAGAAGCGTGTAGCGGAAGGAGAATCTGCCATTCCTTTTGACAAAGACGACGAAGATACCCTCGACTTTGTGTGTGCAGCATCCAACTTGAGATGTGCCAACTTCCACATTGAAATCAAGTCCAAGTTCGACATCAAGCAGATTGCAGGAAACATCATCCCGGCCATTGCTACCACCAATGCTATCATCAGCGGGTTCCTGTGCTTGTACGGCACACAATACTTTAAGTATCCGCCAAGCTCGGACTTCAGCCAGATTCGAAATGAATCGTCAACCACCTTTATAAGTATCAAGCCTAACAAATACATCACCTCTGCCAAGTTGGTTGCACCTAATGAAAAGTGTCCAAGTTCTTCGTTGGTGGCTCGCGCCTTCTTACGATTGACTTCAGTGCAGGCTTCTGAACGCAAATTAAGGTGGTTGGTTGAAAATTTGATTAAAAAGTACGGCTACGAGGAAGACGGCCTCTCTGTTATTATGGGCAGATCAAAGCTCGTTTACGACATAGACTTTGACGACAATTTGGAGAGACCATTATTGGATCTTCCAGGGTTCAAGTCGGGGGAATTGATTCTCGTGCAGGATGAAAACGACGAGTTGGAGAGTCTTGAGTTGTACATAAGAATTGGCGATGATCACGAGGGAAACGAATTGCCTGACATTACTTTGAAGGAAAAGAAATTGTTTGGAGATGAAGTTGGCGATGGAGATGGCGACGTTACCATGAATGGTGACACTATAATTATTGATGATGATGACGTGATAGAAGACATTGCACCTGCCATAAAGAAGAGAAGAATAGATATCTCCGAGATCATAGACTAGTCAGGGTGGATAATAGAATGTTAATTGCACACAATGCGCTATCATCTTCGATTGCAGCAACAATTAGTGGCTTGCACATATTTCGTCAGCTTCAAGGAAGTATTGGGTTTTCGCTCTCAACCAAGTGGAAACCGAAGTAGGTTAACAGAATGGATTCGCAGATGGTTACTACTTACAAAGAAACATATTTACTCTGAAAGATTTCCTATCGATGTACGGAGATGCTTACTACAGTGGAATAGTGGTTGCAGAGACGCTCAGAAGGTGTTCTGAGGGAAGGGAGGGAAGGGCAGTCTGAAAAAGGCCGACAACAGTATTTTGAGCTGAAACTCCAACTCAATACTTATTAGCTACGTAAGTGTATTAGTAAACAAAGATTACATTCAAAACTCCCGGTGTTAGTTATTACTCTATGTACATGCACCACCTCTTATCTACCACGGTCTACGAGAACTTTGGCATGTGCACGTTTACTCAGCACCCATTAAGCTTGCCAGTGGCGGTGATGTGGCTTCTTGTCACATGGAAGCAAATAATTCGAACCCGAGTAAGTATTTCCGATTGAGGAGTAGATGGTACATTAAGATCTTCGTTTGCGCTTTTATAGAACTCAAAACGTGATCGTGCAGAGTGATGCTACTAATGATGGCAACAAGCAGGCAAACACCACAGAGGCAGCTGAGACTGGTCATTGAAGCCATAGGCATCCCGTCAACGAGACTGTACTCCAATACGGCCTGTACTGCTGGAGAACACCTGGCCCACAACGAAGTACCACCAAGCAGAAACAGACGCAGGTGGGGCTTACATAAGCGCAAATGACTTACTCCCTATCCCAAAGACTAGGCAGAACGGCCAGAGAGATGTGTACCCAAGAGGATCAATCGCATCGAGGCCACCTCTTACGGGCCCGTCTTTCGTATGTAGACCTCGTTGTTATGTAATATTGGGGTTCTTACATAAGCATTGTGTCACTAGAATCAAATCATTATTTAAACGAGAGATTGTTGGCGATAAATTTTTAATTCTTCCAATTACTTCTCCTAATATACAAAATGTCCTGGCAAGCGTACACAGACAATTTGGTTGCTACCGGTAAGATTGATAAGGCAGCTTTATACTCCAGAGCAGGTGATTCCTTATGGGCCCAAAGTGGCAGCTTTGAATTGAAGGCAGACGAGATCTCTGGCATTGCTCAAGGCTATGATGACGCATCCAACTTGCAAGCCAGTGGATTGCATGTCCAAGGCCAAAAGTACTTTTTGTTGAGATCTGACGATAGATCGATTTACGGTAAGCACGAAGCTGAAGGTGTTGTTGCAGTTAGAACCAAACAAGCCATTTTGATTGCTCACTACCCAGCTGGTATCGTCGCTGGTGACGCTACAGCCGTTGTCGAGAAATTGGCAGATTATTTGATTAGTGTTGGATACTAGTCGAGTCTACGTTAATATGGAAATGAAGTGTTTTGAATATGAACTGTAAAATTGTATTATAACTTGTAGAATTCATCGTTCACGCCGTCCAAGACCTTTGGCAAACGGACGGCGACACCAACAGGGTTTATCACAACATTCTCAATGTCCCAAATACCAGCCTTGTAGTATGGATCCGTCTTCAAGAATTCGATAACTTCCTCCTTGTTGTTGGCAACAAGGTGGTACTGGCTGCCAACAAACTTGGTCTTGGTCTCGTCTGAGTAGAGAGCACCTGCGGATTTGACAATACCTGAGTTGACTGCTGGTGGGATGTTCTTGAGGTGCTCGGGTCTGATTTGACTTCTGTCGGCTCCTGGCTTGTCGTAGACAATAACGTTGTATTCGATTGACATGGTTCTACGGAAGGTTAAGCTAATTGGACGGGCAATTGACTTGAAAACTGTGTTCATGTTGGGAACCCCTAGTGCTAACTTTTTTTTTCACGTGTAGCCACAGCTGTTTGATTGGGCGAGCTCACTGGGCCCGACCTTACGTAGGGAAACTCACCCAATGCCTACATATGGGCCAGAGAATGCTTCAATTGACTCCAAACTAGTTACATCAAGTCCCCTAAGGTTCGATTTGGGTGCTTGCTGGCGAATTTCACTCCCCTGTTAGGGTTTTAAGGTGTGCGCTGTGTTGTCCTCTGTGCGACCATGTTTCAGTATGAAACTGCTAACTTTAACGTTACTCCAAAGGGGAAGGCTTTTCTTTTGAGCGGCTCCTCCGATGTTGCAGTTCCACGTCTACTGAGAACACCCAAATAACTTTATTTCTCATTAAACCGGCGAGACAGGTCTGAAGGTCTGTCCACTTCCTTCTTCGTTTCTTTCCTCCTACCAGACATAACCTACAAGGGCTTTTTTATAACTTGTATTATCAGAGCTAATCTCTATAAACTACTTGAAAGTAGTAATGCAATATACCCACGTTTTAAACGCTGTAACATGAAATAAAAGTGTTTTAAACCTCAAAGAACCCCTCTTCGGGCAAAATCAATATGATTCAGCCAAACCTCTTTGGTTCAGGCAAACCTCCACTTAATTGGTCAGAGCTTGTGCATGCATCCACTAGTGCCCTCCACCAATCCCCAGTAGTGAGCTCGTTGAGATTCCTACTGGCTCAACAAAATGTAGCACACTTAGGATGAGGTGTCGACCGGAGCGTAGACTCTAACTCTTTCCCTTCTTGGGCCCAACTCACTGGTCTTGATACCAGCACCAAATTGAGTTCCGTATGGAGAATGGGTAGGAATCAAGCTGGTTGGAACAGCAGCAGTGTCGCTGATTCTTCTGTATTGTTTTTGACCTACACCACCCTTGTCTCTAATTAAGCTCTTAAGGAAGGAAACATCGTATCTCTTTTGGTAGTTGGCGTTTCTCAAGTCAACACGTTCACCGCTAGCTTCTTGTTCGTATAACTTGGTGGTAATCAAAGGCTTATCGGTTTTTTCATGGTTCTTGTAGACTAAGAGAGCACCTGCAACGGCAGCAACACCAAGAATCTTTGCAAATGTGATTTCAAATGGCTTGCTCTCGGCAACATGATGATGAGCATCTCCAGAGCTGAATCTCTTGAAAGATTGAAGTGAGCGAACAGCTGGTTGTCTTGCTCTGGCAAACATCTTTTGTTCTTTACTTGGTTAAGTTTTTGTCAAAAACAAATTTCTCCATTCAAAATGTAAACCATTTTTTCCTTCAGCCAATCACAGCCGGTTGATTCGCATTTCTACGTCATCACGTGGTACACTACATGCACTACTTTGGCTATACTAAATGAATATGTATTTAACAAAACATCACACTATGAAAACATCAAATGGTATTGGAATTAAAGAATGAGTGGAACAACAACGGTTCATGCTTAAATAAATGCAAAACGTACTAAAAAAAATTGTGTAAAATGCAAACTTGAAGACGGCTATTTACCTCTTCTTAAAAATGACCACTTTCTAATCTTGTGGTTGAAATCGCTTTCTAATCTTTTTGGATTAATTGAATATTCTGGTACAAGCTCCATCAGCTTGCGTAGTTTGAATATCAGCACGAACATAGTCTATTCTAGCGCTCGGAATAGCTCTTCCAAACTTGTCTAAAGTTTTGGTTCAACTGGTTATTTGCAGCAACGGCAGCATGTCTATTGTTGGTGGTGCTAACGACCTTTGGGCCTTGGGTCGAGAATCTAGATACAACAAAGTCAGTTGCAATCAAGAATGCTGGGGTCAACATAAACAACCCTCCGTGAGTAAAAGGCTTCATATTGGAGAATTATGCGGAGATTGGAAATCTGGTCAAAGTTGCTGGTATTTTATTTTTCCAGAAGTGTGTTTTTAGGGCAAAGAGCAGTATAACCGGTATATGGCTCTCGCTATGCAAAATGGACGGGTATGAGGTATGTTCTCAAGTTTAGTACCTTGACACAAGTGGTTGATGCTTAAAATTTTTCGATGGCTGAACGCCTTTTATTAAATCAAAAAAAAAAGAATCGAGTGCGCATGTCCGCCCCAAATCGCAATTGCTCAACTTTCTCCGCATTTGGATACAAGCAGCAAACAGGGCAAAAAGCAACGGAAAACAACGGAAGAGTGTCTCAGACTTGCGTGTTGACATCAAGAAACAGACGGTGGCATCGTAACAGGAAACTGTTTTTCCTCCTTTGATGGTGAGGGGGAGGAGAGTATAGTTGAAGCGTGTACTATAGCCTCACCGATCCGGGGATGTCTTGCTTCCGGTGGCTCATGAGTAATAATGATAAGCCAAGAAGCATGTGTGACTAACTTCCCCGATGTACCGCAAGCGATATGACCTCTTGGTATAATCTACAATGTTATATACATGTTCACGTTGCGAGCCAAGGTAAACTGTGAGAAATACATGTTTCTTTTGCTATGATCCAAAGTGCAATTCCTGACCGACCAATAGCTTACCCTTGCTATCGAGATACACGAAGTCAATTTCAGATCGGTTCCTTGGTTGATAAGGTTAAGCTTATAATGCTTGAAATCAAAGTGTCCCTTCCCTAACTTCAAATGTTCTACATGCCGCACGGCAGGTTATGAATAATTTAACATATAATTATAGTAACACAGTCAAAACAATCTTATATACGTTCTAAAGTTGAAGAATGACTTAATTGTACAAATCGTCGTCTTCTTCGACGTTTCCAAACGCAGCACCTGTGTTAGAGTTGGAAGCAGTACCAGCAGATTGACCAGCTTCGCCAGTACCATTTTCAGAGAATCTAAAGCTAGTGAATTGACCTCTAGATGCTTGCAATTGTTGAGCATATGCTTCGTAACGACGCAATTCGGATTCTGAAACAGAACGCTTAGCGGTCTTCATAGCTTCTTCAAAGTGTGCAGTGGTGATGTATGGAACTGGGTCATCTTCGTCAGCTTCAGCTTCAGTCTTCATGTCAACATCTTCTCCACCTTCCTTTTCTTCCTTGAGCTTCTTGGCCTTGATAGCAGCTTCAATGGAATCCTTAATAGCAAACTTTGCTGATCTTTGAACAATGTAAGACAAATCAGCACCAGAGAAACCATTGGTGATCTTGGCAATCTCGCGCAAGTCCAAGCCTGGTTCTAATGGAGTATTTCTCAATTGAGCATTCAAGATGGACAATCTAGCATCCTCATCTGGCAATGGCACATAGATCAATTGATCCAATCTACCTGGTCTCAACAAGGCAGGATCAATTTGATCTGGTCTGTTGGTGGCACCAATGACGAACACATTCTTCTTTGCATTCATACCATCCATCTCAGTCAACAATTGGTTGACAACTCTGTCAGATGCTCCACCAGCATCGCCGTGAGATCCACCTCTAGCCTTGGCAATGGAATCCAATTCATCTAAGAAGACAACTGTTGGTGCAGCAGCTCTAGCCTTGTCAAAGATATCACGAATGTTAGATTCGGATTCACCGTACCACATACTCAATAATTCTGGACCCTTGACAGAAATGAAGTTGGCAGAGACTTCAGTTGCAACAGCCTTAGCTAAAAGTGTCTTACCAGTACCTGGAGGACCAAAGAACAAAACACCCTTGGAAGGAGCCAAACCAAACTTTTGGTATTGGTCTGGGTGCAAGACTGGGTATTCCACAGTTTCCTTCAATTCGTTCTTGATAGCGTCCAAACCACCAATGTCGTTCCAAGTGACATTGACGTTTTCGACAACAGTTTCACGCAAAGCGGATGGGTTGGAGTTACCGAGAGCAAACTTGAAGTTTTCCATAGTGACACCAAGAGAGTTCAAGACTTCAGCATCGATGGTTTCTTCTTCCAAATCGATCAAATCCATCTTTTCTCTGATTTGTTGCATGGCAGCTTCAGAACATAAGGAGGCAATATCAGCACCAACAAAACCATGGGTTTCGGAAGCAATGGCTTCCAAGTTGACGTCATCAGCCAACTTCATGTTCTTGGTGTGAATTCTCAAGATTTCCAAACGACCTTCAGCATCTGGAACACCAATGTCGACTTCTCTGTCGAATCTACCAAATCTTCTTAAAGCAGGATCAATGGAGTTTGGTCTGTTAGTGGCAGCAATAACGACAATGTTAGATCTGGCCTTCATACCATCCATAAGAGTCAACAATTGAGAAACAACTCTTCTTTCGACTTCACCATTGGTCTTGTCTCTCTTTGGAGCAATAGAATCAATTTCGTCGATGAAAATGATAGATGGGGAGTTCTTTTCGGCTTCTTCGAAAGCCTTTCTCAAGTTAGATTCGGATTCACCAGCCATCTTAGACATGATTTCAGGACCGTTGATCAAGAAGAAAAAGGCACCAGTTTCGTTGGCGACGGCACGAGCCATAATGGTCTTACCGGTACCAGGAGGACCGTACATCAAAATACCCTTTGGAGGTTTAATACCGATACTCTTGAACAATTGTGGGTGTCTCAAAGGCAATTCAACCAATTCTCTGATTTGAGCCATTTGCTTCTTGCAGCCACCGATATCATCGTAGCCGACGTCATTCAAGTTATTTTCTTCGTCTTCTCTATTAATTGGGTCACCTTCACAGTGGATGATGGTGTCTTGTGCAACGATGGCGAATTCTTCTGGATCGACTTCAACTACCTTGAATTCAACTTGTCTCATACCACCTCTAACAGTGAACAAATCACCTTTTCTAACTGGTCTGTAAGCTTCCACAAAGTATGGTTTAAGGTAAAGATCAAAGAGTGATCCGGATATACCTTCAATAGTATCAGCGATTGGCAAAACACTGATTCTGTTTGCGTACTTGATTTCGGGACATGGATGAATGGTAATGATATCACCTAATCTAACACGTAAATTGTTACGAACACATCTGTTGATTCTGCAAGCACCCTTTTCCATGTCATCATCACTCAACACAATTAACACAGTATCCTTTCTCATCTTACCTTTGACAAGAACGGTGTCACCACGGAACAATTGTAATAATTCCATAGTTTCTGAAGACATGGTAATCACAGAGTTATCGTCGTTGACAGCGTCATCAACAATAAGAGCGTTATCCTTCTTCTTTCTTCTTAAAATTGCAGTAGCAGTCTTATCTTCGACTGATTGAGCTCCAGAGGCATCGAAATGTGGTTTCTTTTCTTCGTCAGCGGCCATTATAGTAGTTGGTGTAAGAAAAGAAAGTGGTTTCTAAAAATCTCAAATGAACAAATAATTGGAAATCTCAACACACACACTGTATGCTACAATCGCCTATTAGGGACTATTTCCGATGGAAACTCTAGAAAAAAAGTTTACCAATTACTAATACAGTATATTTAGATTTGTTATATAAGATTTACTGAGTTTTTAGTAGTACTTCTTTGCCACTTAGTACGATAGAAGTCGGCGGAACCTTATAGTACTTTTGCCACCCTAGAAAAGCAAACTGGCCGTGGAAGTAAGGGGCATCACGTGATGTGTAAATTGATCCACAATTCACGTGATCAAACATGGCGTCTTACACGTGCAGTACTTTTCGCACGCCATTTTGTGTGGGGAGATACGGAAAGTTCACCAACAAAAATCCTTAATCCTTATTAGCTATGTCAGTCGCATCCAATGCCTCTTGCATCTTTTGCAAGATCATCAAGGGAGAAATTCCATCGTTCAAGTTGATAGAAACTAAGCTTTCATACTCTTTTTTGGACATTCAACCAACAGCTGAAGCACACTTATTGGTTATTCCAAAATACCATGGAGCCAAGTTGCACAACATCCCAGATGAGTATTTGGCTGATATTTTACCAGTTGTTAAGAAGTTGACCAAGGTCTTGAAATTGGATGTTAACGATACACCAGATGGTGAAGGGTACAATGTGTTGCAGAACAATGGTAGAATTGCACATCAGTTAGTTGACCATGTGCACTTCCATTTAATTCCGAAGAGAGATGCTGCCACTGGTTTGGGAGTTGAATGGCCAGCTCAAGAAACTGATTTTGATGCATTGGGTAAGTTGCACAAGAAATTGTTGGAAGAATTGCAAAAGGACGAGAAGTTGTGATCTACTTGGTACTCCGATAGAATTTTCAAAGCGCTGGACACAGTTGAGTAACTGAATCGGGCGTGTATGGGGAGTTGATAGAGCTTTGAATTGATTCGATACTTGAAGTATGAAATAAAAAAGACGCAAGACTTACAATTTGTAGAAGCTAGGCATGTAAAGTGTATTACACATATAAAAACCTAATCATATACGACCGATAGCGAAGTGTTACGCCAAATAAAACATTACTAAAATCCTTATTTTGTATTATGTATTAATCAATCATGCTAGTCTTCTTGTCGACTTTCTATATAACAAAACCCAAATATGTACATTTGCAAAATTACAAAATCCCACCGATGAAACCACCCAAATATCCAACAGCATAGCTAGTAGCCCAAGTCAATGTTGTAGCACCAAAGGGAAAGTAACTAACTGTGTAATATATAACTGACATGATTTCGATTATACTTGTGAAAATGGTTAAAATACTGCTCTTCAAGATAACTGAGGAGTATAAGGTCAACACAACAGATCCAACAAAAACACTGGTAAACAATATTCTTCCCGGGGATAATAAATGAAGGATATAGTTCTTTGGGCCTTGCAAAATACCAAACGAAACAAAGAACAAAATCGATCCCATGGACCAGAGCATACCAAACTTCCTTGGTCTTAGTGCCAACACAGGGAACATGAAAAAGCAAATAATGAAGCACAAGGCCGATCCCAACAAACAAGCACCGAATGCTACCAATCTCTCAAATCGACTCATCTGGAACCACGCAGGTTCTTGCACTGTTTGCTCAGTGGCGTCGCCAGAGGTCATGGGCAAGGAAGTGTACAAGTTATTAGCACTCGTTTTGACATAGTCTGTCCATTCAGCCAAGACTGGGCGTGATGCTGTGTTACTAGATGCTGTAGATCTGTTATTCCAATTACTGAACAGTTGTCTAAATGTGTTTTCTGATTCTGACATGACGGTATAAAGTCTTTTGTTAAAGGAAAAATTAAGTTTGAGAGAGAACCAAACACTTGATTTCTAAAGTCAAAACGAACTATTTGTGTCCAGAGATCTTCTGTGATTGATGCCACTCAAAACAGAAAAAGAAACCATAGAGCGTCCATATTACTACATGTAATGTCATCTCTCTGTCTAGTTAAAAATGGGAGCTGTTTTCTGTTATCTCCCCATAGCACAGTAGAGTTAAGCTATCCGGGTAACCCCTGAATGCAAAACGAGGGAAAGATACACAACGGGATTCCGGGTCCCAAAAAAAAAAAGCTAATACAAAGACACATATACCCCGGTCCCTATTACAGTATCGTATTGCAATCACTCAATTGAGGTTTTCTATACAATTATCCGAAACCAAATTGAACAGCTAGTATCCGTCGAACGAAATTTTAAGCAGCCCCTTGATTAATTTATCAAAATTAATAGGTGTTCATTTTAACAAGCTAATAAAAGAGTTATGGAGGAGTATTTGAAAGATAGTCCTTCTGACTTTTCCCACGGAGGTAATCAATATACCAGCTCGAACAACACCACTCCCAAATTTAACTTCAATGTTAGTGGTAACACCAGTGGAGCCACTAGTACAGTTGGAAACAATGAATATTCCTTAAATTTAGATTACTCAGGACAACAACCATATGCAAATAATTACAACAGCAATTTGAACCAAACTGCAAGCCCCAACCAGTTTAATAACATTCAAAACAATGCTTACTTGAACGATCCTAATTTCGGAAATGAAGCATTCCCCACTAGTCAAGGCAATTCATACACTGAACCGTTCTTGGATGACTTGGACAACTTGAACTTTCCACAGATGAGTAACCAACAGTATGAAGGAAATTCTCCCAATTTGCAAGTTCAACAACCGCTTCAAGGCTTTCAAGACCAGCAATTGAATAATCAGATTGGTGCACCTTATGCTGCCCCTGGCATAAATGAAATTGTTTCGCCTTCTAACAATTCTGGAGGTGGTCTCAACTTTTTGAACCCAAGGTACTTTCTGCCTACTAATCGTGGCGGTGGATATAATTCATTAAACGCAATTGCGGAGGATGATGGTTTCACTGGTGATATAGGCATTTCGACAGACAACTATGGAAGTAGTTTCAAATCAGTTCCAGACACCCAGTCAGGTGTGTATCTCTCTCCCCAAGGAAACCAGTATATTTCTCCAAGCAATAACTTTGACTCACTTGATACATTGAGGTCTCCTTCTCAATCGTATTTGAACTCTCCACCTCATTATCAAATTAGAATTCCATCCGGAGGCAACGCATTGAGCTCGAGTATCCCCAATAATGCTATCCAAACTGTGGTTAATCCTGGAGATCCAACCAACTTGCTCTCTCCGCCAAATACGTCGGCTATGAGCTCGTCAGTTCCAAATGCTAGCACCGTGACAAGAGAACAATTACCTACCAAACAGTTGTCAAAGGAAGAAAAGTTGAAGAGAAGACGTGAGTTTCACAATGCTGTTGAAAGAAGAAGACGTGACTTGATCAAGGAAAGAATCAAGGAATTGGGAACAATTGTTCCTTCCTCGTTGCTTAATCCTCAATTGTCAGCTGTCCAAGTATTGCAAAAGAATGCCAAGATACCAGAGATTAATGAATTGATATCTAGCGTTAAAGTGAAAGAAACAAAGCCTAACAAGAGTACTATTTTGAATAGATCTGTGGATTATATCATTCACTTAAAGTACGTTTTGGAGATGCAAGATAAGGCTAGAGAGGAGTTGATAGACCAAATTGACAAGCTTCAGTTAGGACTGAATGGTAATTCAGACAGACCTCCTCCAGCACCAACTTCTGCAACCAGCTCAAAAACCTTCCCAGATTTTGGTGAAGCTACACTTGAACCGAATTCCGATACATTCTTCAATCCAGACGAATATTTTCTGGACATAATAAAGAGTGGGGATGCAAACGTGAACGACTTAGGAAATGACTTTTACTAAGATTGAATCACAAAGACTTACCATCAACTTTTTAGATCATATGCGCCGCAGCAACAATAATATAGCTGCAAGCATTCAACTCGTACTGATTAGAGCCATCATATTCAGTTGAAAAATCACCTTGTCAAAAAGGGATTTTAGAGTGCTTTAAACCGCTTGGAATATATCACAATAGGAAAACGCTGCAACTTTATTATTGTTATCACGATGTGCAGCGTACCTATTTTCTCCAAGCGCCGGGTCAACGTTTTGTGATCTCTCCACCGTTCCGCTTCGCAGAAAACTGCACGCTTTGACAATGTTTCCTTACTACGTATCTTGGAGTGTTGCATTCGGTGATTCCATGAGCAGGGTTTCTCAGGATTTCGTAAGCATGACAGGGAGAATGTGATATCTTATTAACCACGGCATATCTTCCCTTACGTGGGTTCTACATCTACTTTTGCTGTACTCCATTCGACTTACATTGTACGTCTTTTGAGGATATTGATTCCCGCTGATCTGTACTTTTGGGAGAAACTAGTTGGCTTACATCTGGTTATAATTTATTGGATTGGATCTGTACTATCTCTGTTTTATACATATTATCACTCTATACATGTCTGTAAGAGGATGAAGTTTTTGAGGCATACTAAATGTGTTTCGGTTTGTTTGAATAAGTTGTAAAGCGTGATTTGTTCATGGACGGATTATTCCAACTGACTGAGCTTTGTCCCTGCTTCTTTCGTAAATTTTCAGGGGCCTAGTTAAATACTCTGAGACTTCCGGCGAGCTATGTTGATGGCTTGAGCTATGGTAAATGATAGATCTCTATTGGTAGACGGAGAAGTTGTAAATATGCAAACAAAGTGGGCATTGCGTTTCAAATTGAACTCGACGTTTTCAAATTCGCCAGCAGCTGCAAAGCGCATTGCAATTGCAGCCATTTAGATGTTCCAGACTTGCATATTATTTGTCTTCAAGTATTAGGAATCTTTGGCGTTGTAAGATCATGGAATAAATGTTTCGTCAAGGAAATTGCCAAAAGAACCAACCAAGTCATCGTCACTTCCAACCCAAGCGCCATTTGCACCCTTCAGTCTAAACTCAATTTCTGGAAGCTGAAACAATGCAACTTCTCTAAAATGAACACTACTAACTTCCGAGCCTGGAGATACTACTTCTTGAGCAGGACTCCAAGTCTCGCCCTCGTCGCTGGAGTCAAGGCTCGGGGATGGACACTCTAAATGAGTAGTGTGAGTGATGGCGTCTTTTCTCAATTCTCCTCCAAATCCGTGCAGGGTAGGAGGAGTCAAAGGCTCTGTAGCAGCCAAAGCAAATGCACCACCCTTGTTGTAAGTATCTGGAGCTGAGGGAGCAGTACGGTAGGGAACCAATGGTTTTACTGGGTTGCTTCCAATTAAGCTTCGAGGAAAGGGACCACCTGAAAGCAAAGCTTCTGCTTCAGAATAAGAGATTATTTCAGCACCAACCAAGTTGTTTGGGTATTTTCCAGATTTTAAAGTGGATGCCACTTCAAGGTCAGTATTTGAACCACTGCGGCTCTTCATTTGACTTGGGCTAGGAGGACTTGGTCGTCTGGGAATAAAGGTGTTGTCATTGACGGGGATCATCTCTGGGAACCCAATCAAGGATTTGTCAATGTGCTTGTTTAACTTCTTTTTGGGAGAACCAAAGATTGGAGCCTTGGATGTGTTTGCTTCTTTAGAGGTCGAATCCACCTGTGACCTCGACCTTCCAAAAGTCATGATCTTCGGAGAGGCCAGCTCCCGGATATCGTTTTGAGATTTTGACCTCCCAAAGGAGATCTTTGACTTGCTTGGGGAAGTAAAGGTAGATTTGTTGGATGAGACAGGAGTCTTGTTTGAAGAACCGAAAGCCATAGTTAGTGAAAAGTCTTGCTCATTTCTCGTTCCAATGAACCGTTTAAATATCCTTTTAAAATCCTTCCGTGATTTTTCACATCTTCCCAATGTTTCTTCTACAGTAAAAATAATCACACAGTTATCTTCATCCAGATTTTTTTGGTTTCGGACTGCATGTCCCCTTGCCGACGAGGAAACACTTGCTTTTGCACTGCAATTTGCAGCCTGCAGCATCAAGTCCGATGCGGTATGGTGTTGCACGTCCGACTCTTGGTCTCCCCTGTCAGCAAACGCTTCATCTACACTAACCAACTCAAGTGTAGCCTCGGTTCGCTCCAGCCTAGCATCAATCTCTTGTGGATTAAACATCTTATTGTTGGTGGTCTCGACCTTTGTTTCATCTCTGCTATGTGTTTGTGGATGCGAAATTTGTCCCGTTTGGGATAAAGGTTGTGCAGAACAAAGAGGATTGTTCAGATTGTAAGAGAACGAGTATTTCATCTGATTCGGACTCCTTGTTGATGTGATCCGGTTTGAGTTACACGACTTGGCGGATTTTGCCGTTTTAGAAAAGATATCGTAATCAATGTTTTCTCTTCTCTTACATACCTTTGAAATGAGCTTATTGTGTAGGTCATAAAGAGGGGGTTGCGGATTGTTGGCTGAAAATGGAACGGGCAAATTGTTCAACGTCGAGGCAGCCTCTTTGAAGTCGTTGCGCAAGGGCGGAGAGTTAGCCAGCAGAGGGGTGTCTGCTGTTGCGGCAGTTGCAGCAGTTCTGGCTGCTGCAGCCATTCTGGTGCTCGGGGTGGTGCTTGTACAGGTTTTAACATTATATGATTTTGTTTTCAGTCTGGAAATAGTGTTTGAGGAGTGATTCAAGATGGCATTTGCCATCCCTGGCCCTCTGCTATTCTTGATTGCGCCTCTGGTGCTGGTTCCTGCTTGTGCCCTTGCAGCGCTTCCAGAGCCTATTGCAAAACAATCCTCCGCGGAGGGCCGCTCCTCAAAGATATCCGCACTATTGTATGCATCTAATCTATAACCCGTCAACTTTTCCCCATTCCGCGTATGCCTATATCTACCCAGCTCCATTGTTCTAGAGATGTCCCTACTGAGCTTGGCCATGGGGATTATCGAATTAGGAATCATTCTGCTTATATCGGGAGTAGGATTGAAAATCACGTTCCGGGCCAAAGGGGTCAATGGAACCCTGCCCCCAGGGGCCTCTTCGTCCGCTTCTTGATCCTCAAACTTGTTAATCAAACTCTTCACGTTGCTGCTCATTGCAAAATCTACTGTTCTACAGCGTTACTACAAGGTTTAAATATCCTTTTTTGATGGGTGGATACTGCTGAACGAGGTCAGCGTCCGCTGCCAGTTTTTCGCAGCCTATTGAATGCATGTACAGTGAGAAGTTTCGGGCCAACTCGGAAATGGTGGTACTACAAAATAGTTCTCCAAAATAGTGCTTCTCGTGTTGTTTCTATTTACTACCTTGCTTGACCTTATTTACCAACTTCTTGAGGTCCTTATCGTTACCATTCTTATTGCTGCTGTGGTTGTAGTTCTGCTTTTGCTTTTTCTTGCCCTTTCCTTTAAATTCCTTCTTTCTCTTGGACCTCTCCTGCAAAATTTGCTTCATTGTGTCAGTCTTTTTGAATTCTGTGTTTGTAGGATCTATAGCGTATGCGTGGTCTGTGAAGATTTCATTGAAACGAGGATCGTTCAAATCGGCCTTGAAGTTGTCTTGGGTCATTTCTGTGTCGATGTTCTTCTTCTTGTTCTTCCTTCCCTTTTTGTTCTTGTTCTTTTCTGCCTTGATGACATCCTTCATGTTGAAGTGTTGCTTCTCCTCCTCGTCGTCTTCGTTCATCATTAAAAGCTCCAATTCAGCCTTCGATTTGTTGTCTGCCTTGGTGGATGCAAATTTGTCGTTTGCGACTCCGTCGGTCTCACCCTTCTCGGTAGCCTTTCTTTCCTTAAATCTGGCCATTCTTTCCTTACGACGTTCCTTTTCCTTACGCTTGTAAGCTTCGATGGTGGACTCTTGGACAGCAGGAGCATCATCGTTTTCGGAATCGTCCTTTTCTAAGCCTGTGTTGAAGGTGATTTCCATGTCAACTTCGTCCTCGTCCGCCTTATTGCCAAACTTGGCAAAACTTCCTCCTAATAAGTTCTTGTACTTATCCTTTGCACTCTCGGCTTGTTCTTCGCCTTCACTGCCCTCTGTGTCTGAGGCCAAGTATGCTTTGAAGTCCATCTCATCTATCTCCTTTTGCGAGAGAGGTTTCGACGATAACTGAAGTCTCTCCTTTGGAGTTTCGTCCCAGGTCAACTTGACCTTGGAGTGTTGCAATGCATCGGTGACAAAAGTGGAGTTTGGCTTGTAGGTGGATGGGATCTTGGTGCACACGTCTCTGGCGTCGTCGTCTTCAAACTCCATGTCGTCTGGAACATATCTCAAATCGAAAATGTTAGCGGTGGACTCGTACTCGGTACCGTCGCAACTCTCGTAGATGTTCTTTGCGGTTGCAACAGAATCGCACTTGACAACGGCGTAGTAGTACCGCAATCTCTGAAGCTGGTACCTACGTAATGCTTTGCTGTCGTAGTCTTCCTTACCGTCATCTTCCTGGTAGAGCTTTTTGGCGGCCTTGGCCAAGTCTGCGACATTGTTCAAGTCCAAGTCGTCCTCATCGTCGGACTCATCCGACTCCACCTTTTTCGACTTTTTCTTTGCAAACAATTCTCTTGGGGGACCCTCAATCTCTTCCTTTTGCATCTGCTCCTTCCCAAACTCAGATGGGTAAATGGATACAGACTTGATGTAGCCATCCTTTGGGACAAAAGAGATAAAAGTGGCCATCAAATCAACAGCTTTAACGTTATCCCAATCCAAGTTCACCACAGCAAATCCTGAGGTAGGGTCACCTTCTTCAGGTTTTGAGTCATCGATCTCGATATCCGACTCTTCTGAGAATTCCCCAAATGAGTCTGAGTCCGATGAAGAATCTGAATCGTCCGAACTCTCCAACCCTTCACCTCTGGCTCTGTCCATGGAACCAACGAGAGTTGCTTCGTCCGAAGAAGAGTCGTCTTCGGATTCTTCTTCGGTTTCTTCAACCTCTTTCTTTACTTTGGCTTTGATCGATGGCTCGTCGCCCGAAGCCTCATCTTCTGACTCATTTTGACTCTCTTCTTCTCCGTCGTCATCTCCCTCTTCTTGAGACTCATCGCTTTCGTGCTCGTAAAACTTCTCAAGCCCTGCATCTTTGTTTTTCAACTTTCTACCGTATCTGTCAATCTTGACTTGTCTCCCATCGTGTCTGGCATTCAACTTCTTTAATTCATCTTTTGAAAAACGCTCGTCAACTTTGACCTTGTGGTTCTTTAACGATGGGATCCGAAACTTAGGATCGTTGTGTACTGACTTGAATCTTGGATCAGAGGTCACTGGCTTCTTCTCGTTAGACATGGCTAAAAAAATTGAGATGAGTTTGAAACCGAAAAACGATTTCAATGAGACCGCCAGGAGATGCGACCTACACAATTAAATTAGCAAGTCAAAATACACCCAATTACAATACTCTAGCACGATAGCGGTGTTGCTCATCTACTCTCATCCATAATTATTATCTATATATGTATAAATATCCTTGCCAAGTGTTGGTCTACCTGTGCGCAGCGTTACTTAGCACCGGGCTAGCGCGCTGCATGGTTGCCCACAAGACCCACCATCTCGAGAAAAGCTCTTTCTTCTCCTAGATTCAGTACGTTGACGTATTTTCTTGCCTCTGCCTGTTGCTCTTCCCATTCCCATTGACGCTTCTGCTCGTCCAACTCCTCGTCGCTGCCTACGCCCCACACTTCCAAGTCTGTAATCATGAACCTCTCCTCGTAGTCGCTTCTGGTGACCTTGGAGAGGTCGAACTTCCTCTCCAATTCCGAAGCTGCCAGCGTAACGTGCCTAAAAACGCAGTATTCTAAATTTGCTTCGATAGTAAGCGAAACGTTCCCCGGCACTAACTTCTTGTAGGTGTTCTTGATAATAGGCTGCAAATTCCCAAAACCCAAGCCTAGTCCAATGGTGTTAAAGTATATCAGATCTCCCCTGGTGCCCTTAAAATAGTCAAACTTGGGCAGAAGCGAGATGATAATGTTGTCTGCGTCCCCAAAGTTCGTCTTATTGGACACCTTCCACGGCGAGTTGACATACACCATGTACCTAACAGTGTCTGACTCGCTCTGCCAGCTCAAAAAGCTGTCTCTGTATGATTTAAGGTACTTGGGATAGAGCATGTCAAATGCTTCGTACCTTTTGTTCGAGTCTACTGTCTTCTGCTTCAACCTCTTCCCGTTGACAATAATGATGGTCGGAGCATACCACTTGAAAATCTTCAGTTCTAGAGACCGCAACGAAAAACCAGCTTCGGAGCCGGAGTAGAGCTTGATGAGCGTCGCCGTAGAGACCGTAGACGTATGGACCCCACTCAACAAGAGCGAGAGAAGTGACACTGTGGGTGAACTCATCAACTTTGTCTCGACAAAATCCTTCGAGACGCCAGTGGGTGGTTTCTTGACCATTCTACTGAACAACTTGACGTAGTTGCTCGTGAAACCAGGGAGAAATGTGTTGGTAAAGTACTCAAACTCCAGATACGTCATGGATGCAGGAAAGTTCTTCAACACCTTTAGGGCGACCAGTTCGTATTCTGGCCAGCGTTCAATCTCCTTTTCAATGGGTAGATTTTGGTTTACCATCAAGAGTAGTGCTAGTAGTTGAGATAAATCCTTCAGTTTAATGTGGTACAGATCTAAGTCGATCGACTTGAACAAGTTGAACGACTTGTTCCAGTCCACCTCCTCGTTCTCCTCGGATTGTCCGAAAGTCACCAACGGGAAAGTGGTGTACTCGGCAAATATCTTCTGGTCGAGTAGGGTCTTCTCAGTGACCTCCCCTTGATACGCCATCAACATGAAGCAGAGCCGGCTGTATTCAATGTCCACAAACGACCCGTACTGCTTCATGAGGAGTGTGGTTGTAACAAGCAATGTGTCGGACTGGATCGTCAGTAAGTTATTATTATTATTTATAAACGGGTAGTCACCTAATCGAATGCATCCTTGAAAGATCTTGGTCATTATCGGGCGGATCTGGTCACTGTCAACGCCAACCATCAAGTTGGTGAACTGCTCGACGGTCACAAACCCAGTGGGTGTACCTCCTGTCAAGCTGGAGCATTTCTTCTTAAAGAGACTTATAATCTCGGGCCTAGTACGCTCGTGTGTGGTGGATAACCCGCTTGTTGTTTGGCCCATAAGGAGAAGTGGTGGTTTGGTTGCCAAAAAATATCACGTGTTTACCGCAAAGAGTTGTCCCTTGGCACATGAACCCCAGTTGTGGGTGACAACAGTGCTGAGTGCAATCTACAATGTGGATACCATTAATATATGTAATTATTAAATATGATAGCGCTTGTGTTACAACAAGGGAAAGTTCATCAACACCGAGAGCTCCGAGCCAGATCAGCTCCATCTCCATGCCTTTCTCCTCGGGCAATGTATTCATTATCCCTACATGTGGTGATGCCCCTTTGCTCTCGTAAAAGTTTGGTAGACTAAGAGTTTAGATTCCTTATTTGAAGAACTCCACCAAAACCTCTCTTGATCTGACCTCCAATTTGTACAAAAACATTTGGAATTTGTTTCTCTCTCTAACGGCCTCCTCGTGAACAGAGTGCTCTATGGAGTACTTGATCAACTGCTTGGTGAAGGATATGATCACCAAGGCAAAGTAGAATCTTAAAGTTGTGACCACTATGATCGAGCTAAAGATGAAGAACAATTCTCTAACCTGAGTAGCGGATTGTGAGGATAAACCTGAGCTCGTGGCAGCTCCCTTGGCTGAGGAAATCACAGCAGCAGTAGTCTCAGCAATGGCTCTTGCTTCTAACGGCACTTGCTCTTCATTTCTGAACCAAAAGTATATGAAGTAGAAGGTGTAGATGGTGCCGAGAGCCGTATCAAACAAATAAATGATGGTGGTTAACGACAAGTTTCTGATGGTTTCAGCCATGCGAAACTCACTCAAATGCATAAATGAATTGATGTAGAATGGAAGTACAAGGATACACAATACATTGTAAAGCCATTGGAAGAAGTTGATTGGATGCCCAGTAAATAAGGAAAGGAACCCATACGCTCCACCAGCCTTGTTAAAAATGGCTATTCCAAGAACAATTTCAACCCCAATATATAGTGGTATAACTCCAAAGAATTTCTGTATCTGTTAGTATGCTGGATGCATTCAGCTAGTTAGGACAAATAGGCGTTTTCTATGTGGTGCTTGACTTGACATTGTTGTTTTGCTCAAATACAGGGACTTCCGGGAACCGTGCCGCAGCACAATAATCGAGTATATGCTCCCTGCGCCACCGCTCGCAAGGCACACAAGCGTAGCCATTTCGCCCACACCCGCTTTCGACTCCATTGTCTTTACATACCTGTGGCAAGACCTTATTGACCTTTGACTGGAAACTCATAGCGTGTAGTTAATTTATCACAGCAAAAAAAATCGAGATGAGAACCAAATCAAATCCACTCATGTCAGACTACTCATCTGACGAAGAATCGGCTTCCAAGCCGTCCATGCCAAAGACCCTTACCGAAAAGGAGGATATAGCAGCCAAGTATGCAGATAAGATTAACGTGGACCCCATCAAGGCAGCCAAAGTGACCAAGGACAGGGCCAACCGTGCCACTGTGGAACAGGTCTTGGATCCAAGAACAATGAAGTTTTTAGGAAAGATCATCAACAAGGGAATTATTTCCAGAATAAATGGGTGTATCAGTACCGGGAAGGAGGCCAATGTGTACCACGGCGACCATGAAGACCCTGAGGTCAGCGACAGAGAGTACGCCGTCAAGATTTACAAGACCTCCATTTTGGTTTTCAAAGACAGAGAACGGTATGTGGACGGAGAATTCAGATTCAGACACCAGAAGAACCAAAGCAATCCTAGAAAAATGGTCAAGTTGTGGGCAGAGAAAGAGTTTAGGAATTTGAAGAGACTATACTTGAACAATATCCCTTGCCCTGAGCCGATAGAGTTGAGGTCGCACGTTCTTGTGATGGAGTACTTGACCAAGGGTAAAGGGCAGCCATCTCCCAAGCTTAGAGACCACCCTTTCAATGATGTTGACGAAGTCGTGTATTATTACCATCAGATGTTGTTTTATATGAGGAGAATGTACCAAGAGTGCAGGTTGGTGCACGCTGATTTGAGTGAGTACAACTCCATTGTCCACAAGGACAAGCTCTATATCATTGATGTTTCGCAGTCCGTTGAGCCGGAGCACCCCATGGCCTTGGACTTCTTGAGAATGGACATCAAAAACGTCAATGATTTCTTTAGCAGGAAGAAGATCAATGTGTACCCTGAAAGGTTGATCTTTGAGTACATCATTCAAGAGAACGAAAAGCTAGAATTGGCAGACAACTCGGATGAAGAGTTGGGTAAGTACTTGGAAAAGCTTCCATTGAAGTCCGATGAAAACGACGAGCTTGAAGATGAGATCTTCAGAACCATGCACTTGGTCCGGTCCTTGAACCAGTTGGACGAGAGAGATTTCGACAAGTTCTCCAAGGGAGGAGTTCTCACATTAAAGGAATTGGTCGACAAGGAGGAAGGTGACGACAACTCTGACAACTCTGACGATGACGATACTGACGACGACTCTGAAGAATCTGGCGAAGACGATGATTCCGATGACGACTCAGACTCAGACTCAGACTCAGACTCCTCGTTTGTCGAGAAAGATGTCACTCTTAAGGGCAAGAAATTCGAAGACAAGGACGAAAAGAAAGCAAGAAAAGAAGCAGCAAAACTTGCTAAACAAGAAAAGAGAAAGACCAAGATGAAAAAGCATCTCAAGAAGAAGTTGGTCAACAAGAGAAAAGCAAAGTAATAGAGTTTTTAATGGAATAAATGATAGATTTGATATGTTTGTGTAGATAGAGACACCCAGATTGTCCCTGGCAAGTACTTTGTTACCCAATTTTCTGGTTGGAGAGCCCATACTTTTCAAACCCATGTGAGTATCCCCACGATTCCATATGTAAAACGATCCAGGTACGCAGTGCTCAAGAAAGAACGCTCAATTGCAGGCACAGGGTCTTCACGCAAAACTTTGGTACCTATCCACTGCTAAGGATTTGGTGCCTGGCATGGCCGACGTCTCCTCGGAGTCCTCTCTTGATACATACAGTTGCTGTGTGGCGTGAAAACAACCCGCGCTCGAGAGGTGAGTGCAGCTGGTGAAATATTGGCTACCTCTGTGCACACGCACGTCCGTAGAAGTTTTTTCAAAAAGACACGCGTTGACAACAAAATCAAAAACAACTCAACACTGTTGTAACAAGCATGATGTTTATTGGTAGATTGATGGCCTTGTTAATGGCCCTTGTGCAAGTATCCAACGCTTTGCACTTTTACTTGAACACCGGTGAAACCAGATGTTTCTTGGAAGAGTTGCAGCAAGACACCTTGGTTGTCGGTAAGATTGATGCTTATGAAAAACATGAACACAACCAAGAATACACCAAGTCTCCTAACTTGAGAGTTAAGATCACTGTTGATGAGACCTTTGACAACAACCACAGAGTTGTTGACCAAGAATCTTCGACCAATGGTGATTTCACCTTCACTTCATTGGACTCTGGTGAACACAAGTTCTGCTTGACCCCAGTCTACACCGACGGTAGCTACCACAAGAGACACCGTATTTTCTTTGACGTTGCTATTGGATCTGCCCACGACTACATTGATTCCAAGTCCACCAGAAAGGTTGATGCCTTGACTCTCCGTGTCCAGAACTTGAACAGAAAGTTGGAACAAATCCACAGAGAACAAGAAAACATCAGAGAAAAGGAAGCTTTGTTCAGAGATCAATCCGAAAGCACCAACTCCAGAGTCGTCAGATGGTCTATCATTCAATTGATTGTTTTGGTTGGTACCTGTGCCTACCAATTGCGTCACTTGAAGAGTTTCTTTGTCAAGCAAAAGATTGTTTAATTGCAATCTTCTGAAATCACAGCGTGACAGAGAATCCTTGTCATTTAAATCTGGAGAGGTTATAGCTAATCGTCATAAACGATGAGGTAGCGAAGCTGCTGAGTCAAACGCATCTTGAAAGTTGTTGTATAGTTATAGCAAATCAGCACATGTTAATTTAGTGTAGGTGGCAGTTCTAGTGACTTGTTGAGAGTGTCTGGATAACTTCTTGGTAGGCCATTTTGCTAGCTGGAGTGTAGCTTGGTAGAGGGTGGTGCCAGCTGTGTTCATTGCCGCAAACTGATTGAAAATAGAATTGACGTTGTGATGAAAATCTTGCTTCCTGAGCACCAAGCGTGTCTGAAAAGAGAAGTAAACACTAAAAATGCGCCTTTCTTGCTCTATAATACACCCTTTTCCCAATTATCCACTGTAAGTCGTGTGAGTTTACGGTACCCTGTCCTGCAGCACTTTGAAGTTCCCTCATTTCTGATTACATCAGCCAAATTTCTCAGATGAGCATGTCTACAGAAGAACTCCTTGCACAAATCCAAGCTCTAAAGGAGGAGAATGCCAGTCTTAAGAGGCAGTTGAGTCATGGCGGCACTGCTGATTCCATTTCTGCTACCGGTAATACCACCGAGACGTCATATGTCGCTGATTCCGCAGATAAGCTTACGCTTGAAGAATACAAGAGGTACGGAAGACAGATGTTGGTCCCACAATTTGGTGCCCTTGAAGGACAGCTCAAGTTGAAGAAGGCAAAGGTTTTGGTAGTTGGTGCAGGAGGATTGGGGTGTCCCGCATTGCTTTATCTCTCGGCTGCTGGGGTCGGTCAAATTGGGATAATAGACAATGATCGAGTGGATCAAAGTAATTTGCATAGACAGGTTTTACACACGACCGAGACAGTGGGGTTATACAAGGGTGAATCCGCCAAGAGATACATAAACAAGCTTAATCCTAACGTGAAAGCCACCGCTTACCCCTTTCATCTCGATACTAGCAACGCATTTGACATTGTTAGCAAGTACGATGTTGTTCTAGATTGCACAGATGCGCCAGCTATTAGATACTTGATAAACGACGTATCGGTACTCTGCGGCAAGACGATTGTGAGTGGGTCCGGCCTAAAAACTGATGGCCAGCTTTCAATATTGAACTTTGAGAACTTAGGTCCTTGTTATAGGTGCTTCTACCCCAAGCCGCCTACCCCAGAGTCAGTCACCACCTGCTCTGATGGAGGAGTCATAGGTCCGGTGATCGGTTTGGTGGGCATATCAATGGCTGTTGAGACTATTAAGGTCTTGACGGGTGCCTACACTAAAGACAACTTCAAGCCCTTCCTTTCCATGTACTCTGCGTACCCTCAACAGCAGTTTAGAGTGTTCAAAATGAGAGGCAGACAGAAGGACTGTGCAGTGTGTGGCCTGAGTCCTACTGTTAACAGAAATATGATTACCGAGGGGGAAATAGATTACCCTGCATTTTGCGGCAATATTGAGGTTATGCCTTTGGACAGAAAGTATCGTATCACCGCCAGAGAGTATGCACAAGTGCGTGAGCAGAACCCGATTTTAATAGACGTTAGACCCAAGGAACAAGTTTCAATTGCCAAGTTAAGCGAATCCATTGACATTGAGTGGGACCCAACATTCAGAAAGTTGGATACCTTGGACGGACACTTGCGTGGGACCGACAAGAATGAAAAAGTGTATGTGATTTGCCGTTTTGGGAACGACTCACAATTAGCTGTGAAAAAGATGCGTGATCTCGGATATACTGAGGTTTACGATATCATTGGGGGACTTGACAAATGGTCCGACCAAGTGGATCCAACATTCCCCAAGTACTAGCACAACTTTTTGCAAAGGAGGGGATCACTACACTACAGAAGATACAGATTAGGTGCTCACATGTAAATAACTGAAAGTAGATATCACTTTCCCCTTTTCTGATATGAATAGTCCAAAGCCTACTTTTCTGCAATAAAAGCTGTATCGAAAATTAATGATTATTTTTCTACTTCAAGAAAGTATTCGATGTAGAGACTGAGTCTCAGACTGGCAAAACCGGTTTTTGAATGCTGAACTGGTTTGTGGGTGCAAGAAGAGCGCTGAGGTACACTTTATGCAGTGTGTAATGATAGTATGGCATAGGTGAGTAGTATGAACTGCTAGAGTGAGCCGCGTAGAGAAAGGCTAGATTATTTTATTGATCTACCATGAGCGTGTCTGCGTAACAATCTTCGACGGAAAAGGCATAGAAAAATTACTACATTAAGCCAACTTGAATGGAGATTAGTGACTATTTGTGGCCGCCGATCTGCAATATTTTTTATCCGCATCCAGAAATTTGCAGCTTTTAGAGAGCGAAAATGGTGAAGAAACTTCCGATTGTTACTATTCTCACGCTGAAAGCGGACACTGCAGGTGATACGTTCAACACATTTGCAACTCACTCCGGCAAACTAAAGCAAATCAGAACTACAAGCAGAATTTTCGAATATCTTATATTAAGGTATAAAGGTCTACTTAGAACAAAGCAGCGGCAACGGCAGCAATACCAGCGACAGCACCGACAACTTGCTTGTTAGCACCGGCTTCGAAAGAAGACATTTCTGGAATTGGGGTTTCAGAAGAAGTAGATTCAGCAGAAACGGTTTCAGAAGAAGTAGATTCGGCGGAAACGGTTTCAGAAGAAGTGTAAACTGGAGTAGAAGTAACTTCAGATGGAACCATACATTCACCAGTGACGGTGACAGTCATTGGTTCGGTAACGGTGACAACGGTTTCAGCACATTCCATGTCAGAACAGGTGGTGACAGTGAAGGAAGTAGCTTCTGGGCAGTAGGTGGTGTAGTCAGTGACGACAACATCGGTGGTGTAGTAGGTGGTACCGTTGGAGTAACCGGCCATGGCGACGGAAGTCAAAGCAGCGACGGAAGCGAGAGTAGAGAATTGCATAGCGAAAGTAGGTAGTTGGTTTGAATACAAATTAGATAAATCCAAGTAGGATTTATAGCTTCTTATATACTTTTTCGGGAGGAACTCATTGCACCGGAGCCGATTACCAATTCTGAGCCATCGAACTATTATTATTATAACTGATCTGGAGGTTTCTGCTTACGGAAGTGTAATTTTTCAATTTTGCGACCGACAGGGGAAAGAAACCACTAGAAAAAACAAACATTTGCTTTGTGGCCACTGGGCAACTGGGGGGGAACGTCTTTTTAGTACGACAAAAAGATCTACGGGCGACGTAATGGCCGATAAAGGTGGAGTACGGTCGCCAGAGGTACGCGCATTTTGGAACAATAAGTGTCTTTATACTAATGTTATTGTAAACAGTGCAAACTTTGTATTCATATATAAGTGAATCGCTATTGTTCTTACTAGTGTACGAAGATTAGATATGCATGACATTTTATTGAGACAATTCAATATAGGTCGTAGGAGGCTCACTAATGGCCCTTGCACACGACAACCGGATTGGTGTGTAGTGCGCGGGACACCAGCGACTTTAGGCGAAATCCATAACGCGAGAAATTTTATTACCATGCTGCCTTGCGTCTGGCCATGGATTGCAGATAGTGGATTGCATTTCAAGCCTTATTTGGATCCAATCTTTCTAAAATTAAAAGGCCATATGCAGTTCCTCCCGCATACAACGAACCTCCTCTCACGTTCTCATTCCAAGATAAGCTCGTAATAAGTACTTGAGCAGGGCTCATTGGGTGTTGCTGTGGGGTTTCAACGGGTATCACTTCGTAGTCCGCCCTGACCCTTAGCCGTTTCTCCTGATAAAACAACTTCCAGAGCACCAATGGAGTTAAGACCTTGTTTGTTGTTTTTGAGCCATTCAAAAACTTCCGGGCATAATTTAGCACAATGATATCTCCGCCCGCGGTTCCTGTCAAACTCAAGGGATGCCCCAATATTTCGCTCAGCAGTATCACAGTCAAAAATGCGTCTAGCCTTAGTAGGTAATTTCCAGCCTCGTGTGGGCTTCTTAAGAAGTTCATCGACATAGAGTCTTGAGATCCAGCATACAATATAGTGTCCAAACTTGAATTATATGTTGGACGAAGCACAGATCTTGCTTGTGGTACCACTTTCCCTTGCAATGGATTTAGGTATTGGTATATGACAGAGTCGGTTCCAGTTGAGTTGATGCTAATAGTGTAGTTGTTGCCATCGACTGGCGCCACAAATATCAAAGATATGGAGCTGTCAGCAACCTTAGTGATATACGACGGTATCTCCCATTGGTCTCCTGCAGATGGAAGTATATACTCATGAATGTACCCGTCATTGCATCCAACAAGTACCTTGTCGCTTCCAAGGAAGTCAAAAGCAGTGAAATTTGAACCTCTACCGGAACCATACGAAACCGAAGGTTTCACCACCAGCACATATTTCCTACTTTCCGGTATTTTGAATAAAAGAAAGTCACCATTGGTGAATGTGGCTGCCAATACTCCAAGTGCACCTGTAACGTAAGAAGGAAGCCAGTTCAAATTTGAGGTAGCGCCAAACTTGCTCGTATCAAATACTGAGAACAACTCAACCAGGTTGTCTTTCAACCCGTACCTGTATATTTGGATGCTAGTTCTTAGTATGTTGGGCCCATTCTTATTGAACATACTTAGTTCTGGTCGGTTGATACTGCGTTCCAATCCATCTGGGTCTCTCACAGTACTTATGGCCAAGTAGCTATACTCATGGTCTTCATCCAAGGGCATGGGTAGCCATTTTGTAGAGGTTATGCTTCCTCCTGCGTTAATAATGTGACCATTTCTCTCCAATTGCAGCAATTCGATGCTTGCTCCATGGTGGCCCAATTCATGAGAATTCTCTTTGTCACCCTTAACCAACTCAAAATCAATTGACTTGTCAAACAATCCCTCCACTTCGATAGGTTCTTCGTGTATGTCAGGTATGTTTAGACTGTCAATTGACACCAGTGGATACTTTCTGACTTTCAAGTTTCCTTCGCGTACTTCCTTTGCTAGTAAATCTTCATCAACGTAAAAAGTAGATTTTTCCCACGTAGTCTTATATTCCTTTAAAAAATCATAGTATTCTTGGTCACAACCTCGTACATGTCGTATTCTAGGTTTGAAGGAAAGATCTTTAGACTTTGATATTCCTGACATTTGGTTTGTTGTTTAGTGTGTATAGTTTTTGTTTGTTTGGTTTCGCGTTCGATTCTTCCCTCCCTACGAAATTCACATTACACAGCGGGAAGCATATCGGAGAGATGTCCCAGCCAGTTGAGTCTTCGCCAGGAGGTTCTAAGAAAAGGAAGAACTGGGTTGACGATGATTTCTTTTCCCTTGCAAGCTTTGACAAGAAAAAGTCTAAAAAGAAGAGCAAAAAGAATGGCCATGAGAAGGAACCTATCAAGTTGGGTGGTCAGGACATTGATTCACCGAAAGGGTCTCCCAAGAGAGAATCACCAAAGAAGTCTTTGGCACATGCATTGGCACGCCATTCAGCACCTAAGGAGGAGGTAGCAGTAGAGGCTATATCTGTTGACGATGAGGACGAAGACGATGGGCTCATTCGACCAGCACCTCCAACAGTGGACCGGGAAGCCATCAAGAAGCAAATCCAAGCCCAGCATCAAGAGATACGAACGTCACATAATTTTGTGGAGGAAGACACTGACGATGACGATTACGATGATCCTCTACTCAATAGCATAGAAGATGGCTCGAACCAGGACACAATGCTAACAAAGTCCATATCTCCTATCACAGATAAATACCAGTTCAGCGAGGAAAATGAGAGGAAAAGGATGTACATCATTCAGGTTTTCTCCAAGCTCCCGGTTCCAGGCGAGCACAATCCGTTGCTATCGTCTGACTTTGGTGCCAAAGGCTCTAAGAAGTTCACCAAGATTCTCGATGCCGTCATCCTGCACTTTAGACAGCTCTTTGCATTATCGCTTTCCCCGGAGCTCTTACAAGAATACGATGTAAGCAACACAGCCTTGATTTGGCTAGATGGGAAGATGGAGTTGAAGGGCTTTTACAAGCCGAGCACCCTTCGTATTCCGCCTCCAAAAGCGTTTGACGTTTTGACAGACGAAGTCGAGCAAATGGAGCCCTCCAACGTCAATTGCCTTTTGATCCCAAAAGAACATCTCCACAATTACACCGAGGTATACCCTGAATTCAAATCAGAAGCACCAGCATCGTATGATTTAGAAGTGTCAAATTCCACTGCGGACGTAATTGTAAGCCTTCCGCCAGTTGAAGTGATTGATCTCGATCAAGAAACCACGGAGTTGGAAAATGAGGAGCTCTCTCAAGCAAATTCAGATGGATACTTCAAAATAGGTCTTAAGGGTAAGGATAACAAGAGAATAGAAGTTGAGGTGTCTTCGAAGACAGAAATTAGAAAATTGCTCAATTTCTACATTGAATCAAAAGGAATAGACCAATCTTCTATCAACTACGACAAAATCAAATTAGTTTTTGACGATGAAGAATTGGACATGAATGCTTTGGTCGGTGATACGGAGTTAGAAGAGGATTTCGAGGTTCAGGTGTTTATATGATAAGTATAGAAGGTAATGAAATAATGATATTCTATTGGTATTGATAATGTAATGTGATTGTTGTGGTATCATGTGTATGCAAGTATTGTCATGTCGCCTACTTCATTCTAAATACGGCATGCTTTGTACGTGGCATATCATCTAAAAAGATAGTTCTCTATTTTTGAAGGTTTTCGCAGTAAACTAGGAAAAGTTGCAAACTTGCTCTATTTAGCTTTCTGTAAACTGTTTCGTCCTATGAATAAAAAAGTAAAAAAGTGCGCAAACCCGGAATCGAACCGGGGGCCCAACGATGGCAACGTTGGATTTTACCACTAAACCATTTGCGCTCGCTTACTTTTTAAGGAAATTCTCTTTTCCTATATCATTTACGATGAAGTTGCAATCTAGGAAAAATTTATTTTGTAATGATTTGCAACCTAATATTTTGCGTTGTTGTTACTGTTTGCAAGTCGTTGATTATCATAATGGACCTGACAATCTGAAGGGGAACCACATCAATGTGGTGATGTGGACAATGACTGTCATTAGCGACGCCCATTCATTTTTACCAATTCTGTACCGACATGCCAAGCTCCACAATTCAACGCCTTACCAACGATAAGAATTTAGATGTAATTCGTTTTAGTACTTTAGAGGTAATTGACAGGCAAGTCTTGCCACCACAAGACTGCCAAGACCTGAAGTAGCACAATATATTCTAGATCAAGGAGACTCAGAATTAAACGTTCATAATATTCTTGCAACCAGTCTCCGAAACGGTCCGCATTCCGGAGCTTGATAAGGATATGAGGTTTCATGAAGTTTCCTGATAAGCAAGTTGAAGCACACATCGTGAATAGCATAATATTAGGCACGTGCATGGGCGGCGTGTTTCCGATTGGAAAAGGATTGGGGGAGCACATTCGTGCAATTGACTGTTGAGAACCGAATTGGACTACTCTCGTGTACCCTGAAATGGGCAACTAATGTGCAGCAGTCAAATCATAAAAAAGTCTCGTGAATAGTCCAAACACTGACCTAAGCCAGAGGTCCCACCTTTTGGCGGCGTATTCATCGACCTTCCTGTGGGCAACGTACCTCTGATCGGCACTGCATGTGCAGTTATCACTCTAGCAAGTGTTCAAACCTGAAAGTAGTCTCGGGGAACTTGCGGCGTACAACTTCTTCAGGTCCTTCTACACCCTCAATCGGCACACTACCAACATTTAATAATGTGGAGGAGCCCCACTCATTTCCTCCAGGCACTGTGGTGCTATGTTTTGTGGAGACATTTACTGCGGTTCGATTTTGAGCCCACTTACCCCTTTCGGACCAACTCCTTTTCCCGAGTTTTCTTGCACCAGTTAACCCCATGGCACTGCTTATCTTCTAATTTCCCTTACTACCATAGTTACATTGGACACCACTGCTAAGTTGGTACGTCAGTACTCTCTTCCCGCACTACTGCTGTTTCACCTCTTCCTCATTCAGTCGTTCGCAGTCCCCCAACATTTCGGTGCTTGACTTTTCTGCAGTGCGAGCTCAAGGAACAATTAATTTTACATGGCAACGGCCAAGTGTATGAGTAATACAAATCACAGTGCGCAAGACCCTCGATCCTTGTGTGCCCTGGGATTGAGGAACTCGATCCTAGTAATACAGCAATCTTGTTCCGATATTTCTTGTAACTTCAAGGTATTTTTTCCGCTGTTTCTCTGTACGGTGTACGATTCCTCCAACATTTGGAAAAGGTGTCAGTCCTTATCTTTTTTTGAGTTTATTACAGACATCACTTTTTTTTTTTTTATACAAAAGCTATTAGAATCAATGACAACCAACGATATCAACCTAGAGGAAGCATGGGAATCTAGTTTAGGAAGAGAGCCCTCGCTATCGCCGCATGGGCAGTCAGTATTTCACGGAATAAAGAGCAAGGTGATAGGTGTGTGGGATAATGTGATCAGCCCCAACTTTGGAATCTCTCTATTGATCCTAGCCCAGTTTTTCAACTCAATCATGATCGTTACTTGTAAGTTGCTAGTAACTGATAAGGACTTCAACACTCCTATACATCCCTTACAGATCTTATTTGTACGGATGATCATTACATACTCGTGCTGTTTAGCATATATGGGGCTCACAAAATCGGTGCCAGATGCGCCATGGGGCCCACCAGAACTTAGAAGAATGTTGGCTTTGCGTGGGTTCATGGGATTCTTTGGAGTCTTCGGATTGTACTTTTCATTGCAATATCTTAGTTTATCCGACGCTGTGGCCATCACCTTCCTTGTCCCCATGGTGACCGCGTTCATGGCATGGGTAGTTCTACACGAAAGATACTCCTTCTTGGAAGCAGCTTGTTCATTCATATCATTGGGCGGGGTGTTATTGATTGCCAAACCAAACTTTCTTTTCGGCAGTTCGGTCGACACCAGTGAAGGTGTGGATGAATCTATCGAATCTCTGTCGACCGAAAAACGTTTATTGGCCACTGCGGTGGGTGTGCTAGGTGTTTGCGGTGCCCTGAGTGTTTATATTATTTTGAGGAAAATCGGTCACGGTGCCCATCCTTTGTTGAGTGTTAGCTACTTTGCATTATGGTGTACTATTCTTACCTTCTGCACTATTGTGGTACTCCCTAGTCTTTCCTTTGCCTTGCCTCAAAACGGTTACCAATGGTTCTTGTTCGGACTTATTGGTTTTTCAGGCTTCTTTATGCAATTCTGTTTGACGGCTGGGGTCCAAAGAGTAGCTGCAGGTAAGTCGGCTCTTATGTCCTACTGCAATATGGTTTTTGCCATTTTCTGGGACTTATTTATATTTGGTCATCTTCCAGGCTTCTTGAGTTGCTTGGGAATTGTATTGATCATAGGAAACGCAGTGGTCATCTTGAGATACAAGCCTATTGAGAAGAAGCAAGATTTGGAAACTTCAGGCGCTGCTGCAATCGCAGTAACAGTTCCCAATGAACTCAAAGATGATCAATTGAATTCCCCAGATCTGATCGCCATGGACGAATTTGTGATAACAGATGACGAGGAAAATAAAGATGAGTAGACCATCTAGTGAGCCAGGTGTGTTTCACACCTTTTGCGAACACCATATTATGGTGAGGAAATAGATAATTAACAATAATTCATATAGATTAAAGCGTAGGTTCTATGCATGATTATTTTCAACGAAACACATCATAATGTATTGGCTCCTCCATTACTTGAAGTTTATGCTTCTTTCTAAAAGTATTCAATTGAAAAAGGTTGTAATTGTCCATCTGTGTGTCCAAGGTATTCTTCTTTCTAGAGGTCCTGGGTATTCTCCTTTCCAGAGGTCCTAGGTACAAGGAGCCAACAAACAAGTCACATATACGGTACTCCCAGAATTAACAATAATCATCACCAAGAATCTTGCCAAATTCTTTTACTCTATTGTTTGCTAGATGAACGTAATCCTCTTCTTTGCTCAACACTTAGCAAATCAAACGTCTGCAATTGCAGCAGATAACAGGCTCTTCAAAACTTAGTTACTTCAGATCCAACCAATCTAATTCCTTCCGGACCTTCTCTAATTCCAGAACACTAGTATTGGTGGAGTCGATAGTGTTCATTAATTGTTCAGTCGTCAGCGTCAACAGGTTTAAGTTGGAAATAAGCTTCCTCAGATTGTTCAAATTAACGTCAAGGTAATCAAGCTTAAGGAAATCCTGAGTATTTGGATTGGAAGGAAGAGTTCGTAGCTGCGAGGCCCACCGTGCTCCACTTTCTCGAGTCATCTGTTAAGGAGAAAACTGCAGCTTTGGTAGACTGATGTTGTGATTCCAAAAATAATCGCGCAGTCGCTCTATAAGTAATCGCGGGAAACAGACTAGCCAAAAATACGAGAACACCGGCAAACGTAAAATCCCTCGCTGGAAACGAACCCTGTGGAAAACAAGTGACCTAGACCCTTGCCGAAGGAATAAACCTTATTACTTTACATGCTTGGTTGGGTGTATTGGTGTTCTCGGGTTGGGCGGACCTGGGTGCTACTTTTTTGCAGCTACGCAGGCCCCAACGACCCTTACAATTGCATGTAAGCTCAGTGACAATGACAATGTGAGGTCACTATTTAACTTTTACTACGTACCCATACTTACTTGCACCTGCGTGGAGTTAACTCCATGTGCCCCGTTGTTTTAGGTGCCGTATACGCTCTTATGCAACAATTCTGTCATGGTTCCAAATCTTAGAAATGTCTAGTGGCAAATCTTCTTTCAGGATGCTGGTAGTATCCACATCATATCCATCCAACAGTTTGAAAAATGTGGAGATTGGTTTGGTGTACCAACGTTCATGGTTGAACTTGAACCATCCCAAGTGACCACCCACACTAGTAGTAACCAAAGTTGTGTATGGGTTAATCTTAACTTCGGAGTAGGGGAAGCTTCGCAGACCGGTGATTGGATCGTCCTTGGAACTGAGAATGATGGTTGGAACTCTCACCTTGGACAATCTCTGAATTGGCAGCGCGTGACGGTAGTATTCGTCAGCGTTGTTGAACCCGAATATCTTTGACGTGAACAAATCATCGAAATCACGAAGCATCTCCACCTTGAATTGAGCAGGATTAGACTTGTAAGTTTCAATGTACTTGTCGTACTTCAAATGAGTGTGGTAGTGTTCATTGATGAGACGCAACAAGTTCTGGGCCATAGTTGGGGAATAGATGTAATGTCCGATCACATTGTCTCTTATGTGGTACAGGGAGTCTGGAAAGTCCCAAGGAGTTCCAACAATAGCAGCACCCTTGATCTGCTTACTTACATTATCTCCTTCCTGTCCAAGATAGTTTGCTAAGATAGCACCACCCAATGAAAACCCAATCAAGTAGATACGTTTGTTGGGCCACTTTTGTGAGATATGCTCATTGATCAAGTACCTCAAATCGTTTGTCCAAAGACCGTTGAATAACTGAGGAGCGGTGATTGTGTGGTTCGCACATCCACGTGCGTTCAACACAAGAGCATCGAATTTGTACTCATCGCCTGTAACTACGTTCAAGAGGGCACGAATGTACAGCTCGTAGGATCCTCCAGACAATCCGTGCAATGCGATAAGTAAGGGCTTTGAGTCATCATCCAAAATTTGCTGCTCCTTGGCAGGATCTAAGAACTCAGTCCTCGGAGGTAATTCCTTTATCTGGGATTCATGCTTAAAACGTTCATGGTCTGGATCATGCTCGGACAGCGGAACCACATAGTCCACGGTGATGGTCAGCTCTCCCTTCCACTTATCGTACTTCAACTTTTCATCGTCTACCTCGTAGAACTTCTTATCGGATTCCACAGTAAGTACTCTTCTCTTGTACCACACTTGATCCACTTTCTCAAACTTGTTGACAGCTGTGTACATGGTTTGAAGATGCCCCAGCGAAAGCAACGGGTTCACAAAGAAGTAAGAACCATGATAAAGATCAGGAACACAGTTTTTCAAGAGCTCAGGGATAGTTGTCGACTCCTTGCTGCCATCCTTGGCCAAAAAATGCACAGGCTTGTTAGGATATGTGTTCTCTATATGAGATCTGAAGAAGTTGAAAGGCATGATTGCGAAATTTGATTCAGAAGGGCTTCGGCTATATAACGACGTGGGCTTACGTAAGCTCGGACAACGTTGGGATGCCGAGGCAGAGGCGAAGAGTAACGGAGGAAAGAAAAGCAATGAAAACAAAAGCACGTACTTTAAAAAGAAAGCTGCACAGCTGAGGGGCTAGATCCGACAAAGGGTTTATTAATGTTAGCAGTATTGACATTTCTATCATCGCAATAGTTAATAAGCTTTATCAAAATTTCTTCCTAATTGGGGAAGCAAGCATGTGTTTCTTCGAGCTCATCTCAGGACTAAGGGCCACACCACTTGGGAGAATCTACTGAACGAGAACCATGTGACCACCTCTCTAGTAAAGCACACACACCCAAGGACCGATCACCCATCCCTTCGAGCCATGGCATCCCGTTTGGTGGTGAAAATGTCCGTTTTCGTCGAGGCGCTTTACAGGTTTGCTCTGCAAACCTGTAAAAACCACACTTAGCATCATCCTTTTTTAGGGGGCAATGTTGCCGCCGGATTAGGGCGCACAGAAAGTTATATATACTTGATAGACTCTTTTGCTTGAAACCAAAGGGCAATGCAATTTTCTACTCAACTCTTATCTACCATTGCCACCGCATTGGTGGCATTAACCTCCACCGTTGAAGCTGGTACCCATTCTGTCAACTTGAAGAAGATTCCTAAGGAAGAATTGTTGGATGCCAGCACCTTCAAGGAATACACTGGGGGATTAGCAAACAAGTACATGCATGTCTTCAATGCTGCCAGTGGCAACCCATACCCAGCAGCCAAGTACCAAGGTTCAGGCCAAGTTCCATTTATTGAATCCGGCAAGTACGAGTCTGGCTTATCCAACTATGTTAACTCCCAATACTTTACTGAAATCCAGGTTGGTACTCCAGGTCAAACCTTCAAGGTTATTTTAGACACCGGTTCTTCGAACTTGTGGATTCCATCTAAAGACTGTTCGTCTTTGGCATGTTTCTTGCATACCAAGTACGACCACGATGCCTCTTCGTCCTACAAGGGTAACGGAAGTGAGTTTGCTATTGCTTACGGTTCCGGAAGTCTTGAAGGTTACGTTTCTCAGGACGTTGTTTCCATTGGTGACTTGATTATTCCAAAGCAAGACTTTGCTGAAGCTACCAGCGAGCCAGGTTTGGCTTTTGCCTTTGGTAAGTTTGATGGTATTTTGGGTTTGGCTTACGACACCATTGCCGTTAACAAGATTGTCCCACCAATCTACAATGCTATCAACCAAGGTTTGTTGGACAAGCCTCAATTTGCATTCTCCCTTGGTGACACCAACAAGGACGAACAAGACGGAGGAAACGTTGTTTTCGGTGGGTACGATAAGACCAAGTTCACTGGAGACATCACCTGGTTGCCACTCAGAAGAAAGGCATACTGGGAAGTCCTGTTTGATGGGCTTGGATTGGGTGACGAATACACCGAGTTGTTCAAGACTGGTGCTGCCATCGACACTGGTACTTCTTTGATCACCTTGCCATCTTCCTTGGCTGAAATTGTCAATGCTAAGATTGGTGCCACCAAGTCTTGGTCTGGTCAATACACTATTGAATGTGACACCAGAGACTCATTGCCAGACTTTACCTTCACCTTCAACGGCGTCAACTTCACCTTGACTGCATATGACTACACTTTAGAAATTTCTGGATCCTGTATTTCCGCATTCACTCCAATGGACTTCCCAGCTCCAATTGGGGACTTGGCTATTGTTGGTGACGCCTTCTTGAGAAGATATTACTCTATCTATGACTTGAAGAAGAACGCTGTTGGTTTGGCCAAGGCTATTTAAGTAGGTTCGTATCCAACAAGCTGATGAGATTGAAACGTTTTAGTTTGCTCTGTGGAAGATAAATACAAAAGTGACCTTACAACATATAAGACTGGTTCAAAAGATATAAAAATTAATATATGCCGTAGTAGTTACGAGTAGCAGCGTGGGGCCATAGTGATCCATGCATTGCACGGGTCACCCCAACACTTTGGTAAAGGGGTCCTGTGCTTATTGAAGCGTTTACCGCCTGCGTGCAAAAGCTTGTTCTGTAACCAAGTCACTTGATAAAAGGGGGTGTCGGTTAGGTCGCCTAAGCAGGGCCGAGATAATAGGGGGAACCCAAAAAGCGAACCCCAGCACCTTGAAAGGCACAAATACGCTTACCCTGACCACCTCAGAGCCATGCACGTTCGATGATGGTGGTCACTACCGCAAGTCGCAAGTGCGGCGCCTTTAAATTTTCATGGCTGCAAATCATTTATTGGTTCCATTACTTGTCAAACGTCCCAATTAAACTGACAACGGTCACCAATTTCAAATTAGATCTCTGGAATTGAAACTAAAAATAGCCTTGTATGATTCAAGTTGGAGCCTCAATGAAATTGGTGATCCGTTCCAAGTTGCGTCACCAAGCGCCTTTCGCTCAAGACTTGGTCACATTCCAACGTCTACTAAGTTCGAGATGCATTTACGACACCTTGCTCTGATTCATTATTCACGTATACCCCTTAAGCTTAATAACCGAACAATCGTTGTCCCTTTTGTAATCCGCAAAGTGCCCTTTAATTCATGTACCATGCAATCAAAAATGGCTGGTGAGTAAGTGTGCGCGACCCCGAAGTGGAAATGAAATGAAATGCATGTTGTCTAACTTTACGAGGTGGCTGGTTTAAGTCTGTTTACGTTTTTCCCAATCGGGGTTGCGACCACTGGGAAATTGCAACGACAAAGGCCATCGACTAACAATTAGACCATATACAAGGAGCTAGAGCACCCGAAAGACGGTAGATAAACACGTTGTCGTATGCGGGACGCTATTGTCGACTAGTTCCAACTTTCACCAAGAAATCCGCCCAAAATCTGCTCAGAAAACTCCAACATTTTTAATCGGTCGACTTTGCGTCATTCTTAACTTTTACATACCAAGGCCGAAGTTAATTTTACAAAGGTAAATCGTCTAGATTATTTTCATTTTGGGTGATATACTACATCATCGTCTGTCGAGAGGAAGTATCGTAACGCCTCTGAGATCCTAAACCTTTAAAAGTATACGATGATCCCGCAATTGTCCACAAGCGCCATTTCCAGTCACAGCCGGGAACTACCATCTATTCCAGAATCACCTGGGTCGTTGATCACATCGAAAACCCCAGTTTCTCCACTCCCACGGGTTCCCAAACCTAGCGACAAACAGCAGCACGAACAGCAGCAGCTTCAAGCACCGCTGCACCAGCACAACCCACCGAGATCTACGTCTGACTTGTCAGAGAGTTCCCTTAAAAATAAGCTTAAGGCGGTTTCAGATCCGTTTTTCGAGCATTCCGACAGCATAATCGACCCGTTTTCAGACGACATGAGTCTTGGAGAAAGTCACCTGAGCCCTCCCACGGTAGCACTCAACAACCTAGAGGTGGGCTCTACTTCTACGACGTCGTTGCCAATCTCTTTTCCTTACTTTAATTACTACGCAGAGGGGTCCGAGAACAGCTTTGACACCTTAAATTTGCTCACGAACAATAACCAGGAGGGCCAGGGACCACAGTATCCTAACACAAAGCACCACCACATCAATAATTCAGCCATGACCTCGCCAGCAAACAGCAACTTCGTGCATACGTCTGGTTCCGGAATCAGCCACTCTACTAACCATGCCTCGTCCTCACTTTCGCCTGGCGGTACTGCATCTGTGAACTCGAAAGGGATAGTCCCCGATAAACTTTTGCCGCACCAACAGTTATTCGCATTGGGGAATAACCAGCACCATCACGCACTACCACCTCCGTTGCCAGGCAAGTACCAGAGGCCTATACATAGACAGCTTTCCCAGGAATCGTTTTTTAACCAAGTCCCTAAGAGATTCTCCCAGTTCATCCTCGATCAGCAGAACCCATATATCACGCAGCGTTTGGATAACCTCTCAATGATCTCTCCTTCGATTGGCAGCGAGCGTGATCTCTCGAGAAAGACCCATTCTCCGCTGAACCTGAAAAGAACAACCACCAAATCCAGCAAGTCGTCCAAGTCACACACGCCCTCGTCGTCCTCCTCCTTGTTGTCCCGAGAAATCTCCAATCTGATGGGTTCTCAGGCCACTATCTTTTCCACGCGCCCTGGCGGCTACCCTTTTAAACTGAACCAGCACACATCTTCCTCAACCCCCAGATCAATGTTCACGTTTAGGAGAAGAACAAAGACGTCAAAGGTCAAGGCCCAGCAGTTGGAAAGAAGACATGCCATCAGGTTCAAGCAGGGCAGTGCCATGTACCGTGTCCAAACGAAATTGAAGAAAATATTATCAAAGATCAGGACGCTCATGTTCAACAGCTTCCCCGTATCCTCCAAGAGAATAGGAAGAAACAACTCGATCCGCAGACTGAAGAAGTTGAACCGGCTGTTGTCGACCAGATCGTCCGCAAGACACTCGAAAATGGTCATTTCTGCACCTGTCAAGAACCCCACATTGGGCCAAACCAACGGCGCCCAGCGCGTCAGAGAGTTGGACGAGGAATTGAAGGTCGAGGCCGGTGCTGAGAACATGTTACAGCCCGCAGGTCCCCTGAGGGGCGACTCGCTTCGCATGGGCGACGCAAACGTCACTTCCCAGAGTAAACTATTCGCATTGGACCCCAAGTTCAGCTCAAACTCAAAGCTTCTTTCCAAGGACAGACTCTCGTCGTACATCGATGAACAGCAACAAAAATACATCAATGATAAAAACAGCGTTGAGAGCTCCATAGACTACTCTCAGCATCACAGATTAGATCCCAAGTATCATGATGACATCCCAGGTACCGTTACCGCATTAGCTCCAGAGAAGCCGCTCAGTGAGGTGGAGAGCGAGGCACCTCCACCACCTCCACACTTGGTGGACTACGATGCCTCCAAGTTTGAGATGACACAACCACATCCCTCTGTGGAGCGCCATTTGTCAGTAAAGCGTCTTCCTTCTGTCCAACGCAAGGCCGCCGTGCAGCGCCAACCTTCAGCACGTAATCCGCTACCAAAGCCAACCGATCAAATGCTATTTGCGGACGCTTGGAGACACTACTTGACGAACGTGGTTTACAAGAGGATACTATTGAGACAAGAGATTAACATGTATCAGGCATATATGGTGTCGATGCTCGAAGGAGCACCTGCTCAACCAGCCAGCCATTTGCACCCACTTTCGCAAGCTCAAACCGTGTCGTCACCTCCAGCCCGCTATAGCTCCACACATCTGGTATCGAAGAGCGTAGTATCCTCCGTCGAAGAGCCTACGGCCAGTGACGAGGAATCCGCCGAGTCAATATCCTCGGGATCCTTCAAGTCTGCCGTAGCAGAGCAGGACCACACATTTAACACCCAATACCTAAAGAGAAGATCAATGCTTGGTGAGATGTTGGAATACGACTCCGACAGCGAGCTGGTTTCCTCGTCTGCCTTCAGCACCGAATTCTCGTACGCTGCATCTTCTGCACATCATTCCAATCTTAGCATTGCCAAAGCATACGGTACTATCCCCAGATCACGTGTGGCCACAGAACCTACTTATAGAACACACAGGCCCCACAAGTCATTAACTGCATCTACTTCGCTTGTACGGTTAGCTACCAACGAGTCAACAGAATCCGACCCAAATATCACCAGATCCGCAGGCTACCAGTATAACCTCAATTCTCTTGTGTGAATAGCGATATGAAATAGATTACCATGAGATTTTAAAGTGTAGGTCTACACATGTATTGTAACTCTCAGTATGACTCAACTAATTTGTCTACTGTACAGTATCTCCTCGACTATTACAGTCTATAGGAAGTTGTCAATTCCCTACAATATCACGGTATGTCCATAATAAAGGCTGTCGTCAATTCCTTACAACTTTCACTTGTATGCCCATAACTTATGATGCGGTCCTACAATATACCTTGTTCTTACCCTTCTTTAATATTATATATACAAGTAATCAGACTAAATACACGATTAGTTCTTGTTCTCTTCAGAACTGTTTTCGTTGTTCTTGTACAACTTTTCGAAAACCTTCAAAGATTCGTTTTGCAATTCTTCAGTCTTAGCCTTCAACTCAGCTGGGTCAACTTCTTCACCAGCTTGAGCCTTGAGAACAATTTCTCTCAAAGAAGCAACTTGTTCTCTAACCTTGTCGGCGTCAGCAGCTTCCAACTTGTCCTTAAATTCGTTCAAAGAGTTTTCGGTGTCGTTACACAATTGGTCAGCTCTGTTGGCAGATTCAATAGCTTCTCTTCTAGCCTTGTCGGATTCAGCAAACTTTTCAGCGTCGCTAACCATCTTTTCGATTTCAGCATCAGACAAACCAGAAGAGCCAGCAACGGTAATAGAAGCATCCTTGTTACTAGCCTTGTCACGAGCAGAAACCTTGATGATACCATCGGTATCAATGTCAAAGGTGACTTCAATTTGTGGAACACCCTTTGGTGCTGGCGGAATACCAGACAAGGTGAAGTTACCAATCAACTTGTTGTCTCTAGTCAATTCTCTTTCACCTTGGAAGACTCTAATTTCGACAGAGGTTTGACCAGCAGAAGCAGTGGAGAAGATTTGAGACTTCTTGGCTGGGATAGTAGTGTTTCTAGAAATCAATCTAGCGAAAACACCACCCATGGTTTCAATACCAAGGGACAATGGAGTGACATCCAAAAGGACAACATCAGTGACTTCACCAGCAAGAATACCACCTTGAATAGCGGCACCCATAGCAACGGCTTCATCTGGGTTGACAGCCTTGGATGGTTCTCTACCAAAGATAGACTTGACGGTTTCAACAACCTTTGGCATTCTGGACATACCACCAACAAGGATAACTTCGGAAACGTCACTGGTGGACAAACCAGCATCCTTCAAAGCCTTCTTACATGGGTCAACAGTCTTCTTAACCAATGGCTCAACAAGAGCTTCGAATTGAGATCTGGAGATCTTTTGGTTAATGTGCTTTGGACCAGATGCATCGGCAGTGATAAATGGCAAGTTGACTTCAGTTGAGACAGTGGAAGACAATTCAATCTTAGCCTTTTCAGCAGCTTCTCTAATACGTTGAATGGCCATTCTGTCCTTTTCCAAGTCAATACCAGATTCCTTCTTGAAAGTGTCAACAATGTTTCTAACAATAGCAATGTCAAAATCTTCACCACCCAAATGAGTGTCACCGTTGGTAGACTTCACTTCAAAGACACCAGCACCGATATCCAAGATGGAGACATCAAAGGTACCACCACCAAGATCGAAGACGGCAACAACTTCACCATCATTCTTTTCCAAACCATAAGCCAAAGCAGCAGCGGTTGGTTCGTTAACAACTCTCATAACGTTCAAACCAACAATCTTACCAGCGTCCTTGGTAGCTTGACGTTGGGCATCGTTGAAGTATGCTGGACAGGTAACAACGGCATTGTTAACAGACTTACCCAAAGCACCTTCAGCGGTTTCCTTCATCTTGTTCAAAACGAAACCACCAATTTGTTGTGGAGAGTACTTTTCACCACGAGCTTCAATCCAAGCATCACCGTTATCGTGCTTGACAATCTTGTAAGGAACTTGGTTCAAATCTCTTTGGACTTCAGCATCTTCGAAACGACGACCAATCAAACGCTTGGTGGCAAACAAAGTGTTTTCTGGGTTAACAACAGCTTGACGCTTAGCTGGAATACCAACCAAACGTTCACCTTCCTTGGTGAAGGCAACAATGGATGGGGTGGTTCTACCACCTTCAGAGTTTTCCAAAATCTTTGGGATCTTACCTTCCATGACGGCAACGGCAGAGTTGGTGGTACCCAAATCAATACCGATGACTGGACCGCTTGGAGCAGCAGTGGAGTTGGCACGGACGAACTGACGAGGAACGTTCTTAAGAGTGTTTCTAGCAGCTAACATTTTTATTGATGTTGAAAGCAAGTAACTATGGAATTTTGCCGATATATAATTGAAAATTTTCGCAGTGGATGTTTTAATCCGGGAGCTGTTACCCGGACTCATCTAGTCACGCAGAATTTGATGTAATTGCGGGAGGATTTTCGAGAAGGTTCCACGAACAGATCTCATTAAGTGCGCACTAGAAGTCCAGAGCCTATATCAGGCAGCTGACACTAAGCTTGGGACCCCATCTAGATTCGACAAGTGTATGCGTGGATTACCCCCCTCCCAGACAATTGATCCTGCCAATAGTTAATTGCTACAGTTCACAAAAGTAGGTGCCTACCATTGCTTCGAGAGGGATCTAGGTTCATCAAAAAGCATTATATATTTTCTCCTCACCCAAAAATCTCGCTATTACTGTATGAAGAGTTGAGATAAGCTCCCTGTGTCTTCGCTCCAACTCCGCAGCCCCACGACAATTTTCCCACTACAGCCACGCACTTTTAGCGAGCAGCATCAGAATAGCCTAAATTTTTCATTTGTTCAAACCATTCATACTACTATCCAGACACCACTAAACTGTAAATTAAAGTAATATTGTCTCCCCTTAAGCAAATTTCTTTCCAGTTGTTCCTACGTTATCAATACAACCTAGATTAAACAATACAAATACAAAACTAAGAAATTAAATCCTGCGGCAAGTTCCCATTCATTACCCACGTAAGCAGCTTATCACCTCTGTATCTTTCAATATAATTAATGATTTCTTCTGCGCTTTTTCCGTACTTATGAACACCTCTCTCAATTGCATCGTAAAGACGCTTTCTTCTTTGAAATCTTTTTGATTCCTTGGACCTGGAGTCACCTCTCCATTCGTGCTTTCCATATTTGGCATCCATTTCCTTCAAAGGAATTTGACCTCTGAAACCTTTTGTAAACTCATCATATATTTCTTTTATAGACATTGGGTTGTGTAAGAAGTCAACAACAATCTTTGGCTTTTTAGATTTGAGGTCAGAGTATCCACCATTCCCGTTCCCGTCCACATCCACGTCTTGTCCAGATGATTTGCGTTTTGAAATATATGGTTTCTTTTTCGAGTGCTCATGAGCTTCCACTGCAGTGTGGGCAACATGAGCAGCTGCAGCCGCCGCCGCCGCCGCCGCCGCCGCTGCAACTTCAGGCAGATCATCGTGGTGCTGAAGCTCATGATCTCTGTGGTGATACTGCTGTCTTTCATTAGATTGTGCTTGGACAGCTGCGGCAGCAACAGCAACCTGATGTAATGCAGGATCCATATTGCTATCCAATTGCTGTTGCAAGTCAGCGTCCTCTGCATGTTGATCGACTCTTTGACCTTCTTCGTGAATAGCTTGTATGGAACTGATTAACGCGTCTTCGTTCTTTGTCTCAAAGTATGAAGTGAACATGCCACTCAACTTCTCAATCTTAGAGTTCTGTAGCGCAATCACACTCCTTAAGTAGTCGATTTCACGGGTCAATGCAGCAACTTTTTCATTCTCCAACTTGTCCACAACCTCGTAAAGCTTGACCAATTGATCTTGTAATGAGAAGTCAGCTCCCAAAGCATTTTGTCCTTGGTGGTCCCTGGAACTCCCGTCCACCGAGTTTGACGGATCTCCAGTAACAACAACAACCCCCGATCCATCGTCTCGAGACGAAACTACCGAATCATTTAGCTTTCCGTCCTCTTTATCGAGCTTCAAGTTATCCATGTCTCTAAATGTCTCGTGGATGTCTCTTAATGTCGGATGTACAAATGTTTGTTTATATTCTTGAGAGAAATGATCAACAAAAATCGTACACGTGACGTTCCCCATGCAAGAGTGGGTGACCGATTGTAGTGCTTTCTATCCAGTACAGTACCATATTCCTCACAGATTCAGATTCTACTCAGAGGTGTGAATTGAATATTTGTGTGCTAGCAAAACTACCACGTTTTAGATCCCTGTATTCTATAAACTTCCGTAATCTATGCGTTCATCCTTTGTAACGTCTTCCCCAAAGAAAGCAACCATTCCAAGTGCATGTCCATCATTTAAGACCATTACAATTCTGCATTTTGCCTGTGGTCCCCATACCTCCCGCGTGACTTGTCTTAATTGGTCCTGGTTCAGGTTTCTTGGAAGAAAGAGAGCCACATTTCTAGTGTATTGTTTCATCAGAGTTAGCAACGGAACAATTGCAAACGGTTCCATAGCATTCAAATCAAAGGAATTAAGTTTCCTAGTGTATGAAGGACCTCCCCAAGGTGGCGAGCAGAAGATAAAATCAAATATGTCCCGAGGATTTTCTTTGTGAAGTGGTTTTGGAACCCAGTCTAGATTCGCATTATGGGATAGTTCAAACCAGTCCCCGGTGTACAGCCAGATTTTATCGTAGACGTTGTAGATATTGGCGTTATGCAATGTGCATCCAACGTTTGTTTCATTAATGTCAACTGCTCCAACAGTCCCGAAGTCATGTGCAAACTGAATAGTGTTTCCTCCCCCACCACAGCATAGATCAAGAATACTTTCAGCGTGAGGAAGAAACCGTTTTACCAATTTCGAAATAAATATGGCGGCGGATTCTGGTGTCACAGAGTACCATAACTCAGAGGTCATATAAACACCTTCGTCATACTTTGAAAACAATTGATATCTTTTGCCCCAAAACTTTTTTACTTTGGCGGGAAGAGTGTGCCAAGTGTGCATCAAGAGTTCGTCGTCTGGAGATATGGAATAATCTTCTTGTGGATCTTCTGAATATGGCTCATCTTGGACTTCTTCTCGTGGAAGCACTTCTTTTCCTTGATTTGGTCGTGGAACTTGAAAGTACGGAGCTGGTTCCATTTGAGATGTCTCCGATGTAAGATGTCTCGCTTTTTATCTTTCTGTCGTGCGCTCCCATTTTTTGCAGCCTAGTTCTGTAAGACTGAAGCTGCAACAACCTCCAGCGCAACAACTAGAGTCTTCACTTTATTAGCCTAATTGACTACATGTCAAAAACTCAATACTAAAATTAACTAATACAATACCCGAAATAAACCAATATCACTAAATCTTCCAAACCTTACCCTCACTAACAAAGATCTTGTTTTCAGAGTGCATCTTTTCGAACCCTGCTTCGATTTCTGCTTCAGTGAACCTCTCTTCTTGAGCCAACAGTTCATTGACGGCCTCAATGACACTTTCGACAGGTGCAGAGTTGAACTCGTTATCAAGCAAATCAGTTTGCATAACCCTGGCCATAATTCTAACAAGACTTGCATATCTTTCTGCGCTCATACCTGGAGGGGATGAGGCATTATCCCTATCGCCTCTTGTGTTAGCTAATGGGTGCACGTCTGCTAGTTGCAAGTTACCAAGGTTTTCTTCCATGTCTATGTTTTCATCTTCGGCAGCAGGTTGCTCTTGATCTGGTTCAACCAAGCCTAGTGTCTCTGATCTCAAACGGGCTCTTCTTGTCATTGGACGTTCCGCAGCAGAAGGAGCAGGAGAGGCTTCAGAGTCTTCATCATCTGTCAATTCTTCTTCTTCTTCGCTATCAGAAGCAACAACACGTTGCTTCTTTGCTCTCGACTTCTTTGCGACTTCCTTGAACAAAGCATATCTTAACAATTCTTCAGCAACCTTGGCATCCTTGACTTCAATTGTCTTCGACAATCTCACCTTTGCATGTGCAGTAGATAAACGAATCAAGGTTTCCAAAGTTCTCGCTGTGATAGGTGCTGTGGTTCTCTGGTTGTTGTCAATAACATCATTTCTCAAAGAACTGTAAGTAGCAACAATGTAGTCCGAAGCACCTTTGGTTAAAACAGGAATAACTCTTTGCTTGGCGTATTGAATGTACTTTTTCAAGAAAGGAATAGATAAAATAGTTGGTCCCTTTTTCTTTCTGCTTTCAGTAACTCCAGCATGCAACAAGGAATTGAACTTTTCAAAGATTGGTTGATCTATATCTTCTTGCTCTCTTGTGGAGTCATCACCAACAGCTAAAGTAATATTCGATCTCTCTCTAATTGGCTCACCCTCCAAAAGTCCTGGAGGAATAAACCTGTGCATTCTCAACACATGCTCAGAAATAACTCTGTCTCTGACGGGTTGAACGTCATCCGTCACAACAAATAACAAATCAAAACGAGACAAAAGAGAGTCGGGTAAAGCAATATTCTTGTGAGGGTCCTTATGAACATCATATTGACCAAAGACTGGATTAGCTGCTGCAATGACAGAACAACGAGCATTCAAAGTGGTGTGAATACCAGCCTTGGCAATGGTAACAGTTTGCTGTTCCATAACTTCGTGAATTGCCACACGATCAACGTCAGACATCTTATCGAATTCATCAATACACACAACTCCTCGATCTGCCAACACCATGGCACCTGCTTCCAATCTTCTCTCACCGGTCTCCTTATCTGTAGTGACGGCAGCGGTCAAACCGACACCGGATGACCCTCTACCAGTGGTTGCAATTGCCAATGAAGCGGTATTCAAGACAAATCTTAAGATTTGCGACTTAGCTGTAGAAGGATCACCAACCATAAGCAAGTTGATATCACCTCTCAAATGGGTACCATTGTCAAGATTTTTCTCAACACCTCCTAAGAGCATGAGCAAAACAGCTTTTTTGATGTAGTCGAACCCATAGATGGAAGGAGCTAACGATGAAGACATGATATCGAAAATTTTCTTCTCTTTGGATAACTTGTTGATGTTTCTGATATCTTGGTTGGTTAACTTTTCAGTGGCTGCAACACCAGTGGACCGAGCGTGTAAAGGATACACAGAGTTACCCAAGATAACTGTCTTGAAAGCTGAATTGTTGTTAGCACCTCCACCTAATGCACGATAAACACCTACAATTTGAACACGGTCACCAGGTTTAGTTAAATCAACCAAGTCGTCATCCAAAATTATGTCGACAGATCTTGGCAATTGACCAGCAGGTGCGGATTCAGGCATTTCTTGAACAGAAATCTTCTGGTGGTCTCTGTATGTAGAATAACCGTATTCAGTGGTCAAACGGTTACCTTCAAAATCTTCTGTTGGGTAGATTGCGGCAGTTGCAATTGGATCAAAAGATGTAGTTTGGTCCTTGTATTCACGAGCATAGAATCTGCTTGTCTTTTCTGCAAAATGAACAGATCTAATAATTTTTGGTCTAACAAGAGACACTCGAGTGACAATACCTTCAATGGAAACCATCTTAGAAAGATGATTTGAGGTAATGGTACGAGGACTTACTTGATGGTCCCCAAAGGATCCCTTGAAACTAAGGTAGAATTGCTGGTTGGAGTCATAGTAAGTGTCTGTGTGGTTTGGATTAGATGGGTCATAGATAGATAAAACTGTATCTCTCAAGGCACGTTCACAAGCAGGCAAAAAGTCCGCTGGGTGATCAAGTAAACCTCTCCATAATTCTTTATCAAAGTCTCTAATCTCATCAATGGACACGTTCAATCTGTATCTTCCTTTGTTCAACATTTCTTTAATCTGAGTTCTATATACAGTAGCGACCCCATCAATTCTGTCCAAAAAATCTTGGAACTTCTTGACTCTATCACTGAAAACGGCATCGATGGCTTGATCTGCCACTTGGGTAGAGTCTTCCATCTTATGTGCTTTTGATAAAAATGGTTTTAAAGAAAACTAAATGTAAAAAAAACTGAGTTCAGAATAAAAAATTTCAAGACGCGTTCCATTTAACCAAAACGGAAATATTATTAAAAACGTGAAATACTACACGTGATATAATCAAGATCTATGTTTTATGCGGTGTCTATTATACAATACAATTTTATAAAGTCCAGCCACTAGCATATGGGGATTCTGAGCCATTATCAAACAAGCTCAGGTACTCCTCAAACTCCAATGCTGCATGCCCTCTATATTTTCTAGTTTTTTCACTCTCCATGAGCAGTTCATAACTCCAGTCTAAGAAATCTTCCATGTTGTAGTTTGGTTTCCTGAATGGCTCTGCAAAAATCTTAGCCAAGGTAGAAATATTAGGATGATAGTGAGACATCAATGTTTCCAATTCCCAGAGAGAGGATTTGATGGCATTGGTAAGCAAAGGGTTGGTTTCCTCAGTTTTGAATGGGTCTTCCTTCACCAGTGTGGTGACCTCTGAATTGTGTACCATAATCATACAGGATGGATGTCTCTTAAGTTGGTTGTAGATGAAAGGTATGACAATAACCACACCTGGAGCAGACAGAACGGATGCTAATCTAGCTAATTTCTTAATGAAAGAAGCCACCAAGTTAACAGACAAATGAGTTGAACTTAAGAACAAGTCACACAATCTAAAGAATCTAGACCTGTATCTGGTGAATAACAATTGGGGAGTTAAAAGGGAATACAACTTGGTGTAAAAGTCTGGGTATTCCAAATTGTATTGTTTCATAAGCTCGTACAACGAATTCAAAGCCAAAATTGGGATAACATCATCATCTTGGATGTTGTAACAATCAGTCAAAAAATCCATCAATCTAGTAGCCTGTGCCATGTATGGCATCACCCTCTTGTGCAAAATGAGCAAGATATTCTTATACTGAGATGTGGAAAGTGGATACTGTAAGAGGGAGAGGAAAGCCTTTTGGAAGTGTGATTGGAACTGACCTGGCTTATATGCATTTTGTGGAAGGGTTCCACTAGTCCAAGTATCTAACTCTTGCAACTTTTCAGCATCATTAACAAAGAGAGCTGAGATCCCTCTGAAAACGGTGTATAACTTTGAAGAAATCTTCTTCTTTTGTTCCTTGCTCTTGGACACCTTCCAGTCGTCTATGTGCTGAGACAAATTGTAGTAAAAGTAGAATTGCAAATCCCATGACTTGTCAAGTTTATCCAACAACTCAAGTAAAATAAAATCGTCATTGGTGCCGTCACTTAATACCCTTCCTAAATCGCTTGTTATAATGGACTCGATTAACTTGGAGTAGTAAGTGGTAGGAAAGTACGCTTTCGAATTACCGAAGTGAATGTTGATCAACTTGATCAAATTGAAATGAATATCTAATAAGTCCAATTGAAAAGAAGCCTTAAAAGATAGCTTCTTCGCAATTATTTCCCTCGTAATGGTACCAAATTGCTCAAACTTGTCTACTGACCACTTTTCAAGAATTTGTCTTTTATCTGTGCTATCGGATTTGACGTCTTTCACAAGTATCTTTTCAGTGAAGAGTTTCTGGAAGCATTTGTAAAGGATAAGAGAAAGCTTTCTCCCCACCATTTCAACTTCATCATTCTTGTTCTTCTCTAACTCATCAGTAATAAACTTGTATTGCCCAAGTAATACCACAAGATTATTCACTTTGTTGGACTTGATGACTTCTTGGCCCAAATTTTCTATCTCTTCTATTGACAAGAGCTCGCTGCCCTTCTTCTCTTCCACTTTAGACTTCTTTGCCTTCAGCAGGGCACCTGCGTTCTTTCTTTTGGGCACCATAGCTTCTAGTGATGTGATATATAGAAAAGTAGACGTATATATGCAGGCCCTGATGAGTTCTTCGTTCTGGTAGAATATTTTTGCTTCTCAAAAATGTTACCCGGACCTAGACCTGCGTTAGTATAAAAGCTCGCACGATCCCTTCATTTTAGACCTTATGAACCTTCCAAGTTTTATACACATGATGAAATCTCGCGTATTTAGTCACGACTATTCCCCTTTTAGTTGAGTCTTCGTTCTTTATGGACCTAGATTCCTTCTAGAATATGCTTTTCCGTACGGATTAGTTGGGTTTAAATGGTGACGGTGTTTGGCGCAACAATCTTGTTACTTAAGACAGACACTTTAGAGAACTTCTGACCCTGATTGGAGTGGTTGAGATCGTAGGGGCCCGAGATGTAGAAGGCATAACAAGAAATAGATTGCGTATCGATTTTCCATATCAATCACCGCATTGGAAAGTAGGGCAAGATCAATCAAAAGGAGTATGAAGACTACAGGAAACAGTAGTATGATATTCTTGAATTATACTAGATTGTTATTTCTGAACGATTGCATATTCTACAAAATAAGATACTAAGGCACTTCTGCTTGACGATGAGAGAGCAGACCATCTGACTGAACGAACGGCTACGTCACCTCCACCCTGTATTGACCTCTAAAAGCTACAGAAAGACAATCGTAGCATTGCACGAAAGTCTGAAATTAGTTTACCTCACCGTTCGCCATGGCTCACGATGTAATCCATTTCTTTATATCCGTAAATAACACAACAAGCTCCTACACCTCCCAAATTTTGACATGCACTAATATACAACATTATTACATAAAAGGACAAGCCTTGCGTATTGGGAATCGATTAAATGAAGGTTTCGTAAGCAACTGGAGCCAAAGTTTGTGGAACGTTACCTTCGGTGGTGATAACACGAGCTTCTCTTGGCTTGGCTGGTTGTCTCTTCAAGAAGACGGATTCACCCTTAGCCTTAGCTTCTCTCTTAAGAGTAGCGTTAGCCTTGACTCTGTCCAAGAATTCTTGACGACAAGCAGAGTGCTTGACGTGCTCAACTCTCAAGTTGACTCTCTTTTCAATGTATCTGTTACCAACAATCTTGTTGACAATAACACCAACAGAAGTCTTGGTAACGTTGTAAACAATACCAGTTTTACCGTGGTAGTACTTGTGTGGCATACCCTTTTGGATGGAACCATTTGCCTTGATATCAACAATGTCACCAACCTTGTAAGTCTTCAAGTAGGTAGACAAAGGAATAGTACCAGTCTTCTTGAAGTCACGTTGGAAAGCGTAACGAGTACCAGATCTGTAACCACGACTAAATTTGTTAGTATAATTGTTTAACTGAAACCCTCACAGGGATTGAATATGAAGTTTATATCAGGACCTTTAATTTCCACTATTTCAATATTTCACTTGATTTCTACTTTCATTCTATCCACTCAAATACCACAATAAATTCGGACTTGTTAAAACTGGTAATGTCCCATCTCATTCAATATTCATATCCCCTTCTTCCAATATATCATGTTGAACATACGATTTACCCATTTTTGATTAGATTGTATACAGTAAATTGATAATATAATTGGTGAAATGAAAATTTTCGCACACCCGACAAACAAAATAAATCACGTGACATCCTAGCGTTAGATTGTACAGTGCGTCAAGTTACAAAGCACGTGCAAATACATTTTCCTGGGGCCCCAGCCCTAGAGTTTGGGCTTTACAACACCGATAACCCAATTAGGTAATACCGTCCTTATCCGGGTATCAGGTGTCCCTGATCTCGAATTAGGCAGTTTTGTATCATGTGTAGTTTCTAGTTCCAGGGTTCCCGAAGTCTATTGCATCCTTCTCCACCACAATTGAGTTTGAAACATTTCACAGATTCGTCAACTTCAAATTCGAATTCACCTCATGTGAATTTTCTTCTTCCCAGTGAGTAAATATATATAATAGAGGGGTTGTCTGTACTCTTTATTCAAACAATCTCCCATACTATCTACCCATCATGTCCGAGGAGCTAACTCCAACGAAGAAGGCTGTTCGCCATAACAAGTTTGTTGCATTCATATTACTGTTGTCTTCGAGTATCAACTCCTTTTTCTTTGTTTACATATTATACACTGGAGCTTTGTTCTACCACTTGGCCCACGTTATCAGCGGGAAAGAGTCCAAGTTCAAACCTTCCAAACCTCAAACACATAATGGCTATACCCCACGAGTTGGATATCCTAATACAAAAAAGCTTAAAATTACGAAAGATCTCAGATACTATGCCTTGGAATTAGGTGCGGACTTGCAGGACTATCGAGTGATTACCAACGATGGTTTTGTTTTGACTTTACAAAGGTTGATTGACCCAAACGAAACAGAAGAAGAGCGGAACAACAAAACGCCCATGCTCATGCAGCATGGTTTGTTATCTAGTGGTGGCTGTTTTTTGACCACCGGCCAGAACTCTTTGGCTTACTACTTTTTTGAAAACGGCTACGACGTCTGGCTCGGAAACAATCGTTCGTGGTACGAAGCAAAACATCAGTCGTATACCGGAAATCTTATGTACAATGAACTCTACTGGGACTGGGATATTAGAGAATTAGCTTACTACGATTTACCATGCTTAATTGAAAATGTATTACTGCACAAGCCACTCCACGAAAAGTTAGTATTGGTGGGTCATTCGCAAGGTACAACTCAAAGTTTCTTAATGTTAAAGAACACCAATTTGCAAAAATATCATGCTAAGGTTGAGATTTTCATTCCCTTGGCCCCCGCAACCTTCCCTGGTTCGATATTCCATGAACGTAAGTTCATGAAGTTCATTCATAACAGAGGACCAACGACCTACAAGATGGTTTTTGGGTACTGCGCGTTTATACGTCTTATGGGAGACTTGCGTAGAGTGTCTGCCAGCACGAAGCTCTTCAATTTTTCGAATTATATCATGTTCAAGTTCTTGTTTGGGTGGAGAGCTAACAAGTGGTCCCAAGACAAGAGAATCAGGCATGCTAGCGCTGTTTTCAATCTTTCGTATGTACTGGCCAAGTTAATGAATTGGTGGTTGAGTTATTACGTTGAGGAAGGGTTTTCCAACCAACTACTTGATAAACAAGCTTATAGAGATGGATCTAACCACGCTTTTGTTGAACCTGGCCAAGAGAACGACTCCAAGTCATTTTTTCCCTACACGAAACCTTGGTTGCAACACACTAACGTACCCATTGCTTTGGTTGGAGGGGAAGTGGACTATTTGGTAGACGCCAAAAGATTAATCTCCCACCTTAGGCACTACGAGCCATCCTACGCCGAAGGTGAGAACTTGAATATCATCGAGATTGATGACTATGATCATATGGATGTAGTATGGTCCGAAGATTGTATTGGTAAGGTTGGTGTGCCTATTCTTGAGATAATAAAAAATCACTACAAGGCAAAGAAGAAGGCGAAGACCAGGTCTGCTGACCTTGAAAAGCGACTTAATGAGAAGCCTCTTCCTGACAGGCCTGTCGAAGTTAAGAGAAAGCGTGAGATCGCTATCGAACCTCCAGTTAGGTTTTTCACACCGAACCCTTCCACCCCAACCCAGGTGGCTGCCTAAAGTTTCCTTCAGGTAAGGAAATGCAACAAAAGTCTTGATTATTCAGAATTCCTGAAGTTTATTAATAGATCACAGGTTAACACCATTAATACCATTTATGAATTATATGCTACTTACAAAGGCATTTGATATTGTAGAAGTCAGTTCCCGCAAAAACTGAGTACTTCTTGAGAGACTCATGTAACAGTTACGGACATTCCTTGGCTACTATCCACTATCGTTATTTGACTGATATGGGACGCTCAAGAGCGGTTAGGATACCTTTACATCATCTCATCTTGTTGTCAACTGATCCCAAGAAGGACCATCACTCAAAACCACTGACCGTTGCGTTACATAAGCGGCCGTTTCACGAAAAATACACCCGGACTTACTCGATGCCGTACATAACACCTTGCATTTGGGTAAGCACACATTAGCGTGAGCAATCCGTAGCACATATTTTCTTGAAAGGACCTATGCACTTATCTACTACTGCAGGTATTTGTAAACCAGCACTGCAACCTCGTTGCTCTGGGAAAAGTGGAACTTTTTCCGAGCACGTTTCTAACAAAGAAATCCTATAAATCCAACAAACAGCCTCATCCCCACTACAGGTTGTTTCAGAGCTATGGTTCGGACATTTCCGCAAACCCAAACTTCAGCTTTTCTACCCTTGCATCTAAGGCTTTCTGAGAAATGAAATTGGGACCCACATTGTTTGGGCATTATTGTGGGGAAAGACTTCCTTTTTGTGAGGATTTTCCTCCACACTTCCACGGTGGAACATTGTGTGACCAAGTCACTAAAACTTTTTTAAAGGTGGGTAAGCGGTGAGGAAATGATTTTAAGTTTGCACTCAGGGTTTTTTTTCGTAGCGGTGATCTACGGCAAAGAGAAGCTGGGCAATTATAAATAGACAGACAAAAGTCCAGATAATGTTATACAAACATGACTATTAAAGAGAAAATTCCTATTTGGATTGATTGTGACCCCGGCACCGACGATGCATTTGCGCTCTTGTTAGGGTTGTACAACCCCAGGTTTGAGGTTGTTGGTATTTCCACAGTCCATGGTAACGCTCCATTGGAGCACACCACCCACAACACCTTGGGACTCTTGGACCACCTTCGGAAGTCAGACATACCTGTTTATAAGGGCGCTGCACGCCCTTTGGTTAGAGAACCTCGTCATGCTGGATATGTACATGGTGAAACCGGCTTGGGAAACGTCAAACTTCCGAAATCGACTTTGACGGTATCACGTGACGACTACTTGGAGGGTTTGCGGACGGCCATCTTGCAGCACAGCAACAAGCTAGTTCTTGTTTGCACAGGTGCTTTGACCAACATCTCTCAATTGTTGACTAAATACAGCGACTTGTCTTCCAAAGTAAGATATGTGACCATTATGGGTGGTGCACTCGGCCTTGGTAACATTACCCCATACGCCGAGTTCAACATCTTCATAGACCCGGAAGCCGCTCAACATGTGGTGAACGAATTCCAGGAAAAGATCATCTTAAGTCCTTTAAACATCACCCATCAGGCTATTGCGACCCCGTCCGTCCGGGCCAAGATCAATGAGTTACTGAGCTTTTTTGGCGAGATCATTGATTTCTCTTACGAAACGAACTTACAATTCGGCGAAAATACTGAAGGGCCACCGGTTCATGATCCAGTTGCCTTGTTTGTAATGTTGGCGATAATCGATGAAGAAGATCATGTTGAGCATAATGATTACAAGTTGGTTATAGATCAAGTGGAGTTAAAAATTTGCACGGAAGGTGACCACAGCGGTGAGACCACCAGCGCTGGAAAAGGTCCAGTGAATGTCGCTATGGGAATGAACGTAGACTTGTTTTGGGAGGATATTTTTAGAAGCTTAGGTGAGCTCAAGGATGGGACTGTTGCTTGAGAAGATTTTTGCACGTGGGAATCTAAGCTACTCTTGAGATCACCAGTTAGATTCTAGGTTTCAATAAAATTAGAAGTTAGGAATACCAAAAACTATAGTAGAGATTTAAATTTTCGGCGTATCCTTCGATCGCCAACTACATCGAGGTAATGGTTTATCTATTCTCAATAACTTGTCAATCTAATATTTTAGTCATAAGCCTAATCAAAAAGGACCCGGACATAGTCTACGCATAAAAGGCGCCGCCCAAACTAAGAGCAGGCTCGTTGATGTTATTGTGTTGGTAACTCAACACCCCAACACTGGCTGTGTCGATCAAGAAGTTTGGGTTTTCGTTGATCTCCCTTCCGATCCAACGGGCAACCAAACACCTTAAAATGTGTCCATGTGCAACCACTATGATGTCGCATGCACATTTGCTCTTGAAAGAGTCGCTGTGTAATTCCTTCACACGGGCAATAAACCTGTCTAACCTAGCAGTAACTTGTTTGTAGTCTTCACCATTTTCACATCCATCACTCCAAATGCTCCACACCTTCTTATCACTGTCCAACCCACGTTCTCTTCTCAACTGAATAATATCCTTGGTGAGCATTCCTTCATAGTCTCCGTAAACCCATTCCTGAATATCTTCATTGATCTCAATGTTCAACTTTGACCTCTGCTCTTCAGTCAAGTTATCTGTCAAGTATCCGACGGTGTTCTTCGCTCTAATTCTGGGAGAACTGATGATATGTTTCAAGTTCTCAGGCTGAATAAACTTATCTTCACCGATTAACTGCTTTCCAACCCTCTTAACTTGCTCAACTCCCAAAGGAGTTAAATCAATGTCAGTCGTGGAGGTATGTTGACCGGATTTGGACCATTCAGTTTGACCATGGCGAATAAATATGAGTCTAGGGGTAGACATTGGGTATAATCTATCGGAGCGGCAGAAGAAGCTAATCGCAATGTAATTCAAAAAAAAATTCAGAGCCCAAAAAAATTCAAAGTTGTACCCGATGTCCCGTCAAGAAATCATAGGAAAGACTGTGTCTCTCCTTAAGACCCTTCCAAAAGATCAAATGAAACACTATGCTTCGTTTAAAGATGTCATGCTTGAGCGTTTCCAAAGCCAAAATCAATTAGGATCCATCTCTGATAAAGACTTGAAGTTGCAATACGCTTCTTTACGTGATTTGGTCAATGACAAATACAAGAACTATTATAAACTTGATGACAAGTTGTTGAGGCCAAAAGGCAATCCAGAATACTACAACAGATTGATGAGTGAAATTAAGGGTGAGAAGAAAGAGACTTTTGCCTCTGCTATGAGAACTGTTATCTTTGGAAGATAATCCTTGCTCTGAATTACGAGACTGCTAGGCACGTCTAGTAATCGCGTCTTTATTGGAGCTTATCGAGCGGTGTTACCCATGACATTGGATTTCAAATGCCATATATGGTACATGATTTATATGGTTTATGTTAAAGCTGGAGCTTTTTATGGGTGGGGATATACTCTAAATTTGATGAATACGATTGGTTAAAAGTACCTCCAAATAGTATTTAGACTTTGTATATATAAGTGTGCTGCATATGAATCTTGTAATCAGACATCCACAAGGCATAATAGGGAGTGTGCCTATCCGAAATCCGAAACACGATGTTTCCAGTAGATCCGGGGCATAGTTATTGGCATGTGACTAACTCTAGATGCTAAAGAAGCAGTAATACCTAATTAAGCGTAGCGACATGATTAGTCAGAAGTTTTGCTAGGCATTTACTTCATAATGGGGAAGTCATATGTTGAATAGAAGGTGTCGCATGTTTACTGCTTCATGTTTCAGCTGTCACCGAGTTTGATTGCCATCTTGTGAGTATGTACATCTTGTCAGTATGGACCAGTTACTTTGCTGATTGCCCCAGGTTTGGCAATTCCAGTATCCTAGAGATCAACCACCAGTCGAATATCTGCTTCTCATCATCAAGAGCTTCTGCCCAGTTTTTGCACCCAAATGCACAAATGCAAGTGCATAATAGAAACAAATGTAGGCTATAGACACACGAAAAGGTGGATACCGGAGGAAGTCGATACGTGAGCGTCATCCGCATGCGCTTGTGCGAGGAAATATACAGCTAATCATCACGCTCATGCGGTCGTAGGAGGCTCAACTGGTCGTCCAAGCAGCCAGTCTAATGTCGTATGTTCAACAGTCGACATGCAGACCCCAACTACATCGACCAAAAGCACCAAAACACTGAGAGCACCTCCAGGCAAAGCAGCCTAGGCTAATTTCACCCTAGTCATTTGGTTTCCTACTCACAGACTTACTGAGGGCTTGTATCTCACATAGTAGACATTGTGTAACCTAGAAACGTGTAACCGAGGGATGCACACACCAGCCTCTCGGTTCACTAGCAAGTTGCAGGGATGAGCATGCAAGTGTGATGTCCGTACACACTAGGATCGGGATCTGCAATTGTACCTAGAGATGCACTTGGCCGAGAATCTGACTTCGGGTCGCACCTTTTAATGGTATCGTGGCAGTTAAGATTCGTATATAACGTTTCCGCGCGCTTCTATACATTCTGTGTTTTTCTTCCATGGCACGAGCTACCCGACCACTTCAAGTTCTAGTACTCATAGGATTGGTAGTCCTTGGGTATTGGTTCTTCCTTACTGGGCTGAGCACTGATTCGTACAGTCCAGAGGAAATCAACTCGCTTCTTCAAAACAAGAATGAAGAAGTGCTTCAAATCAAGAAGACAGAGTTGACACACGTTGCACTTACGAAACCATACTTTGACGACAGCGGATCCTTCAAGATAAAGAACTGGGAACCAGCAGGGAAGACATTGGTGAGCAGAGGTCAACATGTTCGTTTGGTTTCCGATGCCCAGCATCAAGCAGGTAGTCTTTGGTCGAGCCAAGCTGTCAATGCTGCCTCGTTTGAAATGGAACTCACATTCAATATCCACTCTCAATCCAACTCCAAGTTCCATGGAGACGGTCTTGCTATTTGGTTAACTACCGAAAAGTCTCCAATCGGTGACGTCTTTGGTGCCCGTAACTTCTTCAATGGGTTGGGTATCTTTATTGACACATACAGAAATGGTAGGCGTGGCCACTTCCCATACGTCAATTTGATGTTGGGTGACGGAAACACCAAGTACAACAAGGAGACCGATGGGTTTGAAACGAGATTGGCAGGTTGCCAACCAGACTCGGATATTATTAATCCTCCAAGCGGTGAAACAAAAATGAGATTAGTCTACATGAAGGATGGCTACTTGTCCATTGATTTCAATTACCATGGTAAGCATGAAGACTGGAAGAACTGTGTCACCTTGACCGATGTCTTCTTGCCTGATGTCAAGTTCTTGGGTGTTTCTGCAGAAACCGGTGAATTGACCCATGCCGTCGACATTTTTGAAAACAAGGTTTTCGCTATGTTCAAGCAAGATGGCTCTCCTGTCGAATCTCTCAAGGAATTGGAAGATTTGTCTCAGAAGGACACCACCGAAGTAATTGGCAAAGATGAAGAAGAGGAGGTCGAAGAACAGGGTACCGGTGGGGGCCGTCACAGATTATTTAAAAAGAAGAGCGATGCCCTGAAGAGAAGATCCTTACTCCGCTTGAAAAAAGCTGAAGAGAGAATCAAGAAAAAGGAGCGTCAAATGAGATTGGAAAGGTACGGCGATGAAGATGCTACTTTCATCAACAGATGGATCAACCGCTTATGGGTTGGTCTCAAGTACTTTGCTATTGTCTTGGCCGTAGTTCTTTTAGTTTGGTCCATTGTAATTGTGATCAGAGTCCAAAAGCAAAAGTCCAAGAGTAGAAGCACTGGATTATTGGATTAGGTGAAATCAAGTGAATGCCGAAGTCGGATATTCCAAGCAGAAGTGAGATGTTGAGAGAATCTAGATCCTGCAGTGCAGTCAAGTAATGCTTTAAGGTTCACATGTTCACAGCAATAGATTCTTTACAACAGCTTTTTCTGCTTAAACGTTATTATTAAAATTAAGTATAGGATTCTCTTTAGATAACCTTGTAATATAGTAACCATTTTTGTATTATCAACCTCATTTCCCAAACAAATACTTTGCAACACTTTTGATTTGCAACCAAAAGCAATTTATGCTACGAAGCTCAAACAGCATCTTACTTTCTCTTTCTCAACAAAGTAGATTCATTAGCCAACTTCAACAAAGGATCAACATCTGGGTTCTTAGCAAGAACAGTCAATCCATAAACTTGTCTTCTGATTGAAAAGATTGTCTTAAAAATCTTATTAAAAGAGCTTTCAGTAGTCTTTGCAAATGGGTTCAAGTTGAAAGTCTCGTCAATCAAGATAAAGTTCTTGGCCTTCAACTTTTCAACGGTGAGATCATCGAAAGAGTAAGTGTCAACCCAGATCTTGATTTTGCAGCCATCAATGTTCTTCTTGTCCTTTCCAACAAACTCCTGGAAGAGTTGTCTTGATCTCAAGATGGCCCAGTCGATCAAAAGAGTCTCAAAGTCAACCTTACGGAAAACCTTCTTGACATGGAGACCAGTGATTTTCACAACAAAGTCGGACTCACTTGAGCGGTCAATCAATGGCTTGACAGTGACAATTGCAATTGGAGATTCACGGTAAATGAAAAGCTGAGAGTTATCACCTTGAGCCAACATCTTCACTTCTTTTGGAGTGTTTCCGGATTCCTTAACAGTCAATTGTTTAAACTTGTTGATTTCAAAGCCCAATATGTCATAAATGTAGTTCTTGTCCAACAAATCAACGCTGACGTCTTTGATATCGTCACTGACAATCCAATTAACCAAAGCATAGACAGCTACTACGACAATAAAAACTGGAAACAAAGTGAGAAATTGGTAGAGAAAGTCAGTGGATCTCCAGAAGAAACTAATGAATTCATATACGGAATCTGAAATCATAATGTAGTCCCACAATCTGTAAGTCAAGATTCCCAGAATAATACTGGCATATATGGTTTTGGAGATTGGGTGCCAGAAAACATACTTGTTAAAGCGGACTTGCGATTGACTGTAGTAGTCTCCATGCAAGACAATAGCTGCGTGGGACAAGCTAGGGACCAACTTTGATTGACTCAAAGTAGCAGACTTGTTAGCATCCAATGGTTGATTTAAGTCAATTTCCTTTTGGACGGCCATGTTCAATGTGTTATGCGAATTGGTGATGGATTCACTACGCAGTGGGTTTGTCACTACTTTATACGAATTTGTTTTTTAAGATGCGGTAATTAGCGGCACGTGGGGGCTTCGAGATGCTTCTGTCACAAGACCTTTCGCCCACGAGACCCCTTTACTGTGTGCTTACACGAAAGACTATACAATCAATAGCATCAAATTCTGTCTGTGTCTTTCACTGTGAGTTCCTGTATTCCTAACACGAGGTGATGCTAATGATTACTGTTCTGGTAGCCTTCTAGCGATGAGCGTCTAAGTTGCACACGAGTGAAACGATCGCGCGGAATGATCTCATCTACAGATTTACCTTTACCCGAATCGAGGGTATCAAAACTAAACTGAGAAGCTGCAAACTTGAAATGACATTATGCAGATGATGCTTTACTATACGATCAAAACAGAACAATCAGATTGCGCCAAAGACGACGTATCCAAAAGCATTTAGAAGATGCACCAAGTCGAACCTGCTGTCGGATATACATAGAATATTGCCTTTTCCCGGCGAGATCATCTATACTTGTAGCAGTTTCTCTGAGTTCGTTTCAAAGCAACACTGCATCTCAACTGTTTTCCAAGGTGACTGGCAACCTGTTGAGCTCTCGCAAGTCGAAGAACCATAGGAACTAAAAAACGACCTCGGTGAGGGTCGAACTCACGATCTTAAGATTAACAGTCTTACGCCTTAGCCAACTTGGCCACGAAGTCGTTTACAAAACAAAACCTCTTCAAAAGTTTTTTCACCGCTACAATGCATCTTGCATTCCTCTGTATAACCGTGAACTCTGAAATCTAGATATCAAATCACTTGCACGCTTGTCTCTCTTAAAAAAATGGAAGTGCCTTATATTCCATTGTGTCTAAACGGAAGGTAGAAAATTCTGCACGTCAAAGTGCGATGCTTAGAGTGTCCCAATCGGGTACAATTGCAGTTAAACAGGCCAGACACCAAAGAACTAGGAACTCAAAGAACCACCCTTCATTATATTATTGAGCGAGGTAACTTTTTATTTGGCTTAAATCGCATTTCAACATGGCCTTTCCCTGCCGATGATTTGCGTATGCTGCTTCCGGGTTCCGAACTTTTTTGCACCCAAAACCAATCACGCTATCAATCTCAAGAAATTACGTCATCCCCATATATACACAACTAATAATTCACCAGCCAGAGCATGTTACAGTCATATATATATGGTGCAGATGGATCAAAACCTTTAGAATAGAGGATGTTTTATCTTTTAAACATGTCTTGTCTCAAGTATTTGAAGTCTTTAGAAAGTTCTTTGTTTGGTTTGAGAACTGAAAAAAATTGCCACCACACTTCGAATACTTGCAAGGAGGATCACATAACAGCTGACTTAGACACGAACTAATCAAAGAAGTTATATCGATATCTCCTTATTTTATAACCCTGCCATTACTAATGCTCTTGATGTAGATGTAATTAGATAACGTAACCTTTAAAACTGTGGTGGCATTAATGAGCGGAAAAATTGAGGTTCCCCCTACCCACCCACAGTTTAATCTGACCAGAGTCCGACAATACATATAAATAAAATCCGATGTCCGACACACTTGCGGTAGTCTAAGATTCAGAATGCCTACTGCTGTTGAAGATCAACCAGTGCACATTGCACCAGGACAAGTCAAACATGTGGCAATAATTGGAGGAGGTGCTTCGGGTGCAATTGCAGCCGATTCTTTGTTAAAAGAAAGCGGAATTGAAAGAGTTACCATCTTCGAGAGAAGAAACAGCTTAGGAGGTGTTTGGGTATTGGACAAATATGAGAAAGAGACCCCTAACCATATTTTGCTCAGTGGGGCCAGCAGTGCCACTACTGATCCTCAATTGCCAAACCCGTTCCACAGTTCTGAAGTTTCGGGAACAGAATTGAGAATTCCTACAACAACTCAAGAAAGATTTCTCGAAACACCAAGTTACGCAGGGTTAACTACCAACATCATAGAGCGTATGATGACTTTCAGCGATCTCAAGAGATGGGATGTCCCTGGTGTTGATGACCCAGAGCAAAGAAAGTACGTCGATGGTAGAGTTGTGAGACAATACATTGAGAACTATATTGTTCGCAATAAAGACGAACCAGGTTACGAATTGGTAACTAATGCTACTGTTGAGGACGTCGAGAGAATCCCAAGAGAGACTAACGGACAAAGCGATGTTGGATACAAATTCAGATTAACTATTAGACATCTTGGCGATGACGGGTTTGATTTGTGGCACCAACGCGATTTTGATGCAGTAGTTGTTGCAACCGGTCACTATCATGTTCCATACATCACCGATGTCCCTGGGTTGGAGGAGATTCAAAGAAGTTTTAAAGGAGCCGTTCAACATGCAAAGTTCTTTAGAACTCCGGAAAGATACGCTAACAAGAAGGTCATCGTTGTTGGATCTCGTGCATCCGGTGCTGACTTGGCCAAGTTGATTGCGAGAACTGGTGCCACTGTATACCAGTCCATTAGAACAGTTGGTAGAAAGTTTAACATTCACGAGAATATTCAAATCAAGCCTGTTATCAGGGAGTATGTTAGAACATCCCCGCTCGATTTCAAGGTTATCTTTGAGGATGGCAGCGAGGTGTCCAACCCTGACCATATTATCTATGGAACTGGATACGACTGGTCGTATCCTTTCTTAAACAGGTTGACCAACAACTCTATTACTGCAAATGGTAAAATACTTCCTGATCACTATCAGCATACCTTTTACATCCATGATCCTTTGCTTGCTTTTGTTGGTGTTCCAGTTGATGGGATCTCATTCAGAGTGTTTGAATACCAAGCCGTATTGGTTGCACGTTACTTATCAGGAAAGGTTTCTTTACCTTCGAAGGTGGAGCAAAGAGAGTGGGCAAATAGAAGATTTGAATTAAAGGGACTTACAAGAGCTTACCACACGATTGGCTTGGTTGACGCCTTTGCCTATTTGACGAGTTTGGTAGATTTGGGCAAGATCGAGAATGAAAAAACCCATGTTGGAAGAAAATTCCCACTTATCACTCAAGAGGAATTAATTGCCTATAAGGAAGCTGGAGAAAATTTGGCTAGATTATGGAATGAGGTTTAAGTTAGGTCAATTATTAGTTTATCCACGTTTGAACCTTATCTTACAGTTTATAGCTAGTGTAAATGAATAAGAGAGAAATTCGTGCATGTAACGAAAATCAACAGAATCCTATTCTTTAACGCTACTACACCTATCTTCTTGTAAAAGTATACTGTACATCTCACCCGTAAGAAGAGCTATACCAACGACTACAATAATTTACCAGATAACGTCTGCGAATTGCAGCAATTGGAATCACAAAGCCAACAGTGATCCAAGAATCCCAAACCATCTATAGCACGTACATACATAGCATTCTCTATTTACCAACTAGTTACTCTCTTTGTAAGGAGGTAAGTTGTAGTGATCGCATACATTTAGTGAAAGTAGCCGACTTCGCCTGGCGTTATTGAGTTGGAGGCACTTCGCAGCCAAACTTTTTTTTTTATTTTTCAATTTGCCTTCAGAATCAATTCTACAACTCCACATGTCAAACGACGAAGTATACGTTCCAATACCGCATTACCCTCCATTTAAACTCCGGTCATCACTTATTGATACTGATCCTGTGATATGGGTTCATCTACTAGAAGTATATATGGAACTTTTCCTGAGTTTATTGAGCGATCATCCGTTAACCTTGAACGTTAAGTCTCAACAGCAGTTGCAATTGTTCTTGAAAGTGTTCCTCCAGGAGACCGCCGAAGAATCATCCAACATCTTCAGTTTAGGGGCCATTAATCCTGATATTAAGAAGAATACTGCATCTTTAAGAGCGTTAGTTTTTGCATTCATAAAGTGGTCGAGCATAGTTAAAGTAAACTTGACGGCAGAATCCACCTGGCATTTCATTAGCATTTATGGACCTCAAAACACCCAGACTGTGCGTGGACTTGTTGATGGATCCTTCAAGTCTAAAGGAAATGATAATAAAAAGTCTGGCAGTATTAGCTCTATTCCGTTTTTGCACAAGTACATTGAGCAGCGAATCACCAATGGCAAATTCACACCTCAGGACTTAACAACTTTATCCACAGTATTGGGTCAACACACACAGAGCGTAGCGAAGTCAACAAAGTACAACATTAGCGGAGTTGTAGGGGAAAAAGCCAGAAGCGTTACGAAGAACAAAGGTGGTAACCTTACCTCATTTGCTGAAGAATTTGTCACTTCTACTTGGATAGAAACTTTAGAGAAGTTGTACGTCAATGGAAGCAGCATTGCTGCAGATATCATTAAGAACGTTATGATTGTTTCCATTTTATCATTGCCTGTTCTGAAGATCTCGAAAGTGATGATGGATCTAGGTGTCAGCACCCCGCAAAGTTTGAAGTTGTATCCATTGTTTAGCACCATCATTATCAGTAAACCATTCAATGATTTGACTCCTAACTTACAAGAGAGACTTCCATTTTTGAGAAATATCACATTTGACGGGGCAGTTCAAGAAGAAGATCCAATACCAGAAGGCGGAGAAGAGTCGATATCTTTATTGGCTGATTTATTCCCCAACTTGACACGCAAGAAGACGTTGACCATTTTAAAGGAGAACAACTGGGATGTCGAGCATGTCACCAATACCTTACTTGAGAACCCAGACTTGATTGAGAGCATCCCAGAGGAAGTGCCTGTGGCTCCTGCTCCAAAAGCTGTACCACCAGCTCAGCTAGCCAAGCGGTCTGTGTACGATGACGACAAAATCTCCAAGTTGGACTTTTCTGACATGAAAGTGGTATTTGGTAAGTCTGAACTGAGCCACGGCGAGTCCACAGATGCAATGAAGAAAAAGACATTGGAAAGCGCATTGCGTATGTTGAACCAGGATGATGAAGATGAACCAGATGATACGTATGACGAGCAAGAACGGACCTCTGGTTACGACGATGAGTCCTTGGGCCTGCTGAACGTATCCGACAAAGAATTGTACTTGTACAAGGTGTTCAAGACGGAAGGGAGCACTCCATTTGAGAGATCTGCTAGGGGTACCAATGAAAGAATTAAACTTAAAGATAAGTCGTCTTGGTCTGATATCAAATTGGAAAACTGGCTAGCCCTCATTCTTCTGTGGCCAGAACTAGTACGTACCCTTGAAAAGTTGTACTTGGAAGACAAGGCAAGTGGCAAGGGGAAGAAGAAGGGAGAAAGCGGTAACAACTCAAAGAAGCCTACTCTGAAAGGAACTCCAAAGGGTACTCCAAAGTCTGGAACCCCAAATCCTGAATCAAAGAAACAAGGAACTTCTGAGAAACAAGACCAACCTCCAAAGTCGAAAGAGCAAACCGCAAAACAGAACCAGAGAAAAGAGAGAAATAAGCTGTCCAGGGCTAATCATAACAGAAAACTGGGCCACAATAAGAAGACAAGAAGTGAATTGGCTGGAATGAGAGAATAATCGTTTGCATTGAATAGGAATAGTTTTGAGATTGCTTAATGCAATTTGGGGGATAAGAAACTGGGGTTTCCACCTCCATTGACATGCATGACACTCCATGTTGCTATTATTATATCTGGGAGTGAATATTTCATCAAAAAGCCCGCATATAGTAATCTATGATAAAGTCAACAACCGTTGTTAACGGAACGCTTCCGCAGATCCATTTCCAACGGTTTTTCACTGATTTCACGCCCTCCTATTTTTAGAATAGATACACTGACTGACATTGTCAACACGTCGAATCTAATCATGACTTGTACTTGTAGGTGTGACCAATACTGTGGGCTTTGACTGCGGCTTGCACAGCACTGGTTTTCTGGAGCCCTTTTCGAGATAGGCCGAGAGCACACGAACACTGCTCGGCCGTTGTAACACATTGTAAATAGAGTGCCAATCAATATTTCAAGGTGTTAGAAGGTAGCAACGGTATCCGGCTAGCTCATTCAAGATGAAAGAATAGCCAGATTCTACCGGAACAGCCTGTAAGCACGTCTGAGGCCTCCGCCGACGCAAGTCCAGCGGACCCGCGCTTTGACCTCGACCCCTCGCTAAAATAAGCAATCCGCACAAATTGCATTCCTTTTACCGGTTGATCCAACAACAACAGTCCCCCCACGATAATCATGATAACGGCATTGTTCATATACGATTCTCGAGGAGACGTTCTCATATCAAAGCTCTACAGGGAGGGAGTCAAACGTAACATATCCGATGTATTCCGAATTCAAGTGATAACTCAATCCACCAAACATGCTAGTTCGGCGACCGGTGCGTCCAGTAACGGCAAAGACGTCCGGCTTCCTGTTCTCACATTGGGTCTGACATCATTCATATACATCAAGTCCGGCTTACTCTGGATATGTGCCGTGACCAGGTCCAACCAAGACTGTTCTGTGGTGCTCGAGTTCTTGTACAAGTTGGAGACTCTATTGAAATCTTTCACACCCAGCCCGTCGTCGACACTCAATGACGACGTCATAATCAACAATTTCAGTCTGATCTACGAATTACTAGATGAATGCGTTGAGTTCGGATACCCCACCACCTTGGACATGGGGTATCTTAAGAACTTCCTTACCGCGAGTGTACCGAGCCATGTTTTCAAAAACTTCAAGGCTACAGTCAGCAGCAGCAACTTGAATTCCACAAAGAAAATCGAAGACGCTGGGTTCAGAAACACCAACGTAACGTGGAGAGGGTCCAATGTCAAGTACCGTAGAAATGAAATCTACTTGAATGTTGAAGAGAAGATCAATGTTTTGATGAACGCTGAAGGTGACATTTTGAGATCATATGTTGACGGAGGTATAGAGATGAAAACATACTTAAGTGGGATGCCCGAATGCAGGTTTGGGTTAGGCGACGACACAGTTTTGATCAATTCCCAGTCCTCGAAGGAAGATTCATTTCATGACGAAGGTGCCTCTGCTGGTAGAGTCATTTTAGAGGACTGCAAATTCCATCAAAGTGTTGAACTCAACAAGTTTGACTCTCATCGTGTTATCCAGTTCATTCCCCCGGACGGAGAGTTCCAATTGATGTCATACCATTGTACACTGAATGTCAACGTGCCTTTCAAGGTGTACGCTCAAGTTCAGGAAGTGGGCCGTCTGAAAATCCTGTATAAGCTCCGTCTCAAATCCTTGTACCCACCCAAGCTACCAGCTACCTTTGTTACGGTTAAGATACCAACCCCTAAAGGTGTGATTAATCTGTACATGACTAATAGTACCGGGAAGAGTAAGTTCGACCCTGAAGAGAATTTGATAGTGTGGAAGTTCAACAAGCTATTTGGGGAACAAGAGCATTTGATGACTGCAGAAGTGGAATTGGCGTCCGATATCGGCGACTCTACTATCTTTAATTGGGTCAGACCCCCCATCAAATTAGACTTTACCTTGAATATGTTCTCATGCTCTGGATTAACCGTGAAGTTCTTAAAAGTTAATGAGAAGAGTAATTACAGAACAGTGAAATGGGTTAAGTATGCATCACAGGCCGGATCTTATGACATAAGGTACTAATCGTGAAGTGTCTGGTGCTTGAGTTATACTGGGACATACGAGAAGAGAAGGTAGAGAAAGCAGCCTGCCGTAGCAGGTACTCTTAATTACACAACACTGTCATTTAGAAGGAGTAGGAATGTAATTATTCAAAAGCATCTGATAAAGAGCATTGAACTAGTGTAGAGAGTTGGGTAATAGACTGTGCCTGTGTTTTTTGCATCCACCAAACCAGAAATATGCAGATCACGTGGGCACCAATCTGTCCAATTTACCTTGACCTGTCTGACCTGGCTCAAACTTCAATAAGTCTCCCTCTACTACGATGCGCTGAAATCGCTTCTATATACCTTCAGGTAGTCCACTACTTCGTAGCTTAGACTTCGACTGGTTTAGTGTTCAACTAGCTGGAGTGGCCCAGGAATCGATGCGCTTCAACCAAAAATTTCCCCCACGTGATAAACTACTCATCAACATGAGAGACCTTATCGTCCTTGGTGGATCATCCCACCCGCAACTCACTCGACAAATCTGCCGGAACCTTACTATCCAAGAAGGAGAGGTGAGCTCAAAGAAGTTTTCCAATGGAGAAATCAGCATCGAGGTGCAAGACTCTGTTCGTGAGAAGGATGTCTTCATCGTCCAAAGTGGATGTGGGAATGTCAACGATAACTTCCTCGAACTCTTGATTTTAATATCGGCATGCAAAACTGCTAGTGCCCGTCGTGTCACTGCTGTGTTGCCGTTGTTCCCATACCTGAGACAACCAGATGTTCCTCATGCAGCCCTGAAAACCGGCGCCCCATCGGTTATCACCAAGAAGGAACAATACACTTTTGATTCTGCTCCAGGCACCCCTAGACCACAATCCAGAAACGAAGGAATTCTCTTTAACAATAGCGTCGGAATCAACTCGATTGCCTCCACCCCAGTCAAAACCGTCAAGACAACAAATACCTCTGTCACTCTCCCTACTGTCGACGTCAATGGGAAGACTGATAATGGTTACAAACAATGGATTGCCCAGAACGGGACCTTGGTCGCCAACTTGTTGACCACTGCCGGTGCTGACCGTCTCATTACCATGGATCTCCACGATCCTCAATTCCAAGGCTTCTTCAACATCCCAGTTGATAACTTGTACTCAAAGCCCTTATTGAAGCACTACATTATGGACTTTATTCCAAACTACCAAGAATGTGTTATTGTTTCCCCAGATAGTGGTGGTGCCAAGCGTGCCACTTCATTGGCTGATGCCCTCGGGTGTCTGTTTGCCTTGATTCATAAGGAGAGAAGAGTGAATGTTGCCAAGGCTCCTCCTTCCACTGCTGCATCTTCGCTCGCTGCCACTTCTCTTTCGTCATCCTACTCAAACTCGTCCACCAGCGTCAATTTGACTGCTGCCCCAATGGTTGCTACAACCATGCTTGTCGGTGAAGTCAAGGACAAGGTGTGTGTTCTTGTCGATGACTTGGTTGACACATCTTACACAATCACCAGAGCTGCCAAGCTTTTGAAAGACCAGGGTGCCAAATACGTATATGCGTTGGTTTCCCACGGTGTGTTCAGTGGCGACGCCATCAACAGAGTAAACAAATCTGCGATTGATAAGGTCATAACCACCAACTCAGTCCCTCAAAATGAGCACCAAGCTGTTTTGGGTGACAAGTTTGAAGTTTTGGATGTCTCTAGAATCTTAGCTGAAGCTGTGAGAAGAATTCACAACGGTGAGTCTGTTTCTATGTTGTTTGATCACGGGTGGTAAGAGAAAGTAGTCAAGACTAGAGTTTCCTTTCACGTTGAGAGCTCCATGACGAGCTTACAACGCAATTATAAATTATAAAAATTCATGGAATTTCAGTATTGAACTTGTAGAGGGCTCGTAATGTTGTATAATTCCTCTCCATGCAGCATCGGTCGGATATAGATTATGAGAACGTCAGTGTCCCAGTGTAGTAAGTGTCTTGCTGCACTCTGAAATTGAATGGCTGCGAAAATAAGTACTGGTTGGCCAAAGTAGCACCAGTAACGTCAATTTACGTTGCAAAAGATTTGTGCAATACATATTAATCCGTAATACTTGAACTTACCGAGCAGGTGAGTTCTAGCGTGTACGTGAGAAGTTATCACGAAAATGCTTCTTAAAATTGCCTGGACACTTGGGCCCAAAAAGCTGCGAAAATTGGCAAAAAGTGTGGAGGTCAATTCCAACACAAATAGCGCAAGAAACTTCCTGCTCAGCAGCTTTTATTTCTAATAATAGCCACTGTCATGTAAACTGTTGTTGATTTCTCTCACTGCCTCAAGTGCTGGGAACATATCGGAGTTCAACTATAAATTTGGCATGGAAGTGCCCATATGCAAACACACCCACTAGGTAAGGCGTCTAAGAGTAATGCTATTTTAGAATTGACATAGCAATGCATGCCATGCGGGGTGCATCGCTCAATTTGGATAGCTTGTTTTCAGAAAAACCAACGTTGATCATCGGCCGGTCGGAGTTGGGTAAGAAATTTAAATCATATGCGAGGTATACGAACACCGAAACGTATGCTTGCAGCATTTCAATGGATCTCTACCAAGCGGACATTTGTCTCCCTGGAGCTCTTATCTTTGCGCTTATCTTTTTACATTCTGCCTAGTTTCTAGGGAGAAGAGATGCCTAATCTCTGGAATTTTTTTGTCGGGGCGTCCATCGTCAAAACGTTGAGTAACTACGAATTACAAACTTAAAGTCGCAAAAGGCGGATCAGTGTCCGAAATACAAAGGTCTTTGTTCTTTGTTATGGACGCAAGGAGGATTGGAAAAGGATACCGCTGGCCGACTGAAGTGAGTGTAGTAATATTGAGTCACAACGTCCGCAACAATATAGTGTGGAGTTACATGTGACGCCACTACTGGCTCAAATACGGCCGTCTTGTCTTGGAGCAGAACTCGCCTCGCGGCTCCTCGCTCTTTAACCTCCGATGAAATTCCCTCGTGGAATTTGTCGTTGGCTGCGAATTTGCAAAAAACTGACTGCCTGGGAATCTCGTAGTGCAACCTCCAGATCACACTGAATCACGATTCGGACGCAATTCTTGACGCATGCTACACCACTCTGCCCCCCTCCATCGGTTCCTCCAAGTACAGGCAGAAGCGACTTGTGGAGAAGTGAAAAATTTCGAGATGAGGTCCCCCACAAAAAGGAACCACTATTCTTGAAAAAACAATTACTGCCTGCAGACAAGCAGGGAAGTAAGGCGATCTGGGCACCCGGGAAACCAGGATCTTAAGCACAAGGAAGCGTCACGACAGTAGACACGAAGGCTGGACGCAGCTGAACATTCACAGCCTGGTCCCGTTGGGCTGATCACACACGGAGCAGTGTGAAGCGGTCATCCGCTGCATTCGTGATGAGAGAATTTTTGATCTGTTGGCTGAAAGTTCGCTAGGGCCCCGCACTCCAGTGGTGCCCGGGCACTGTAGCCACAAGCGGAAAACCGTATGGCTTTTACAGTACATTACATGTTCTAGATTTGTGGACGAATTATAGAAAATCTGTATTCGTGAAGTAGCAATCAAGGGCCATGAACTGAACAATCTGTAGCCTTGTTTTGATGTGGAGCCCTACAACTCGGCTATTCGCGGAGTTAGCCACTCGATTCGAGGGTGCCACCACCGCGGCCATCTCTCTCTTAACGTTACTCTCCTCAATTGAAGATCCACATTGCAATGACCAACGCTTTGCCTTGTGCCCGCCTGTCATTCCATGCTTGTACCCGTTGGGTTCCGGCAATTATGCGCTAGCACCTCAAACTTTTCCCTTCTCCCCTCCTTCCCCATACTTTTTCCGTTTTGGGACTTCGCTTCTGTTTACCTTTAGGAGCCATTACTATTCTACTGGGACTAGTTTAGTGGACGAGGGTCACCAATGCTACGTTGCCAATAAACTTTAAGGCACCATACATAACAATACTCCCCAACCACAGTTGACAAAAAAATCCTCTCAAAACCATAAGTGTCCTCGCTTTCTGAGGCTCTTTGGATGCATGGCACAAAGTCTCTATTGCCTTACAGTTCCAACTTTTTTTCGGAGCGGTCATCATATTCCGGGTCTGTGCTTGCACGTGATGTGTCTGGTCACCCCTCCAATGCGTTATTTATGGAACACTCTCGAAGACGTTTGAGGGTGAAACTAGAATGAAATAACGGGTATACCGACAAGAACACAGAGTTTTCAACCCTAGACCAGCACAAGCGTAGTAACTATGAGAGTATTCCGACTTTTCCTGGTAATTTTCTCTGGCCACAAACCAGTTTTTCTTGGGTAAACCCTTCGTGAAGAGATTCGATGCCGCCGCGTTGGCTGTGGAGAAACGCTACGGAGTCCAAAAAAAAGTATATAAACAACGGATTTTCCCCAGAATTCAAGGCCAACTTTAACAATCCACTTCCAACTATGTCCTCTGCTGAATCGGATATTCCAATTCAAAACTTAACTTTACAAAAAACACTCAGCGACTCGCTGCTGGTTATGCTGATGAAACACGGCTACATTGACAGTCCCTTTTCCGGTAAGAAAGATCAATATGAAGAAGTGTTGGACATTTTAGACTCGACTGGATTTATTCCGGAAGCATTGATTGAAAGCGAAGCTCGTTGGTTCTACGAATGCTTGGGAATTGACGATGTCTTCTTCGCCCGTGAGTCTGCCGCCGAAATTGCAAACCACATTCACTCATTATATTCTTGTAAGGTGCAAGCCTACTCTTCGGATTTGGGTGAAGGAGATGCTCGTCCTTTGATTCAATACAAGAAGGAATACGAAGATCATGCTGTTTTCTTTGACACCTCTTCAAATACCCAATTTGAAAAGAGAATTGACGACAAGTACATTGATCCTTCTGCCACTACTGGGGACTCTTACAGAGCTGAGTTTTTCAGTGCCCCATTGAACTACAAACAAGATCCAATCTTGAGCGGTGTCTACCAAAAGAATGCCTCCATCAAGGATCAGGTGGTGAACTGTTTTTTCGTTTACAAGAACACTTACAACCACACTGTTGATCCAAACGAAACTGATCTCAACAAGATTGGTGACAGCACATTTTTGAAGATTGCTTCCGACAACACCAAGAAGTTGTACTCTGATCTTATTAAGAATGTCGTTGTGACTACTGGTCCAGTCATTAGACACTTTCCTATTGAAGACTCTGAAGAATACAGAGTGGTTATTGGGTTTAGACAAGGCTCCAGTGCTCGTTACAATAGTGCCTTGCTGGACTTGGCTAACTACTATAAGTTGCTGACTACTAGAAAGTATGTCGAGCAATTTGCTAATGGTGTCACTGTGATTTCCATGTATGTCAAATCGGAGCGCAGCTCACCATTGGACTTGCTGATTTACCAAGTCATCAAGGAAGCCTCTTTGCTTTACTGTATTCCTCACAACCTTTTCCACGACAGATTTGTTGCCGGTGAATTGAGTTTGCAGGAATCCATTTATGCCCAATCCGGTGTCATTTTTGTGACGCACTTTTTGAACAGATTGGGTCCAGAGTACAACAAGTTGCAAGATCTTCTTGATCCTTCCAAGTCGATTCAGCACGCCGAAGTGTTGAACTCGCTTAAGAAGAGATTGAGGGCTGAAACTTACACGCAGTCGTACATTCAGGAAGTTTTTGATTCCAGACGTGAGATTATCAGAAAGTTGTACAGACTGTTTGCAGACGTGCACTACATCAGATCTTCTATGGAGAAGACCTTGTCGTACCAAAGATTATCACAAATCACTCCAGTGGGAACTGAAGAAGAGTTTGAAAAGTTGTTGTCGAGAGAGTGCTCGCAAAACGAGCACCACGCTATTGTCTTGAGAGCATTGTATGTTTTCAACAAGTCGATTTTGAAGACCAATTTCTACACCTCGACCAAGGTTGCGCTTTCTTTCAGATTGGACCCATCCTTTTTGCCATCTAGCGAATACTCTGACAAGCCATATGGTATGTTCTTTGTTGTCGGTTCCGACTTCCGTGGTTTCCACATCAGATTTAGAGACATTGCCCGTGGTGGTATCAGAGTTGTGAGATCGAGATCGGTGGATGCCTACAACGTGAACATGAGAAACTTGTTTGACGAAAACTACAACTTGGCCAACACTCAACAGAAGAAGAACAAGGATATCCCAGAAGGTGGTTCCAAGGGTGTCATTTTGCTTGATCCAGGTTTGGCCCAGGAAAAGCCTCAAGCTTGCTTTGAAAAGTACGTTGATGCGCTCATTGATCTTTTGCTCAGACAAAACATTCCAGGCAGCAAGGAATCGTATGTTGACCTCTACAACAAGCCAGAAATTTTGTTTTTGGGTCCAGATGAAGGTACTGCTGGTTACACTGAGTGGGCCACCTTGCACGCCAGAAAGAGAGGTGCTCCATGGTGGAAGTCATTCTTGACTGGTAAGCCTCCAACCATTGGTGGTATTCCCCACGATGTCTACGGTATGACCACCTTGTCTGTCAGAGCCTACGTCAACAAGATTTACGAAAAGTTGGGCGTTGACCACTCCAAGATTCGTAAGTTCCAGACTGGTGGTCCAGATGGTGACTTGGGATCCAATGAAATTTTGCTTTCTCGCGGTGAAAACTATGTTGGTATTGTCGATGGTTCTGGTGTTATCTGCGACCCACAAGGTTTGGACAAGGATGAATTGCTCAGATTGGCCAAGGAAAGAAAGATGATTGAAAACTTTGACAGAGCGAAGTTGTCTGGTCAAGGTTACATTGTTCTTGTCGATGACCAAGACGTGATTTTGCCATCTGGCCAAGTTGTGGATTCTGGTGTTGCATTTAGAAACACTTTCCACTTGAGATTGAAGGAACAATACGGAGTTGACGGAGTTGACTTGTTTGTTCCATGTGGTGGTCGTCCTGCTGCCATTGACACCAACAATGTCAATGACTTGATTGACGAAAAGACTGGTAAGTCTATTGTTCCATACTTTGTTGAAGGTGCCAACTTGTTTATCACCCAAAGTGCCAAGTTGATTTTGGAACAGGCTGGTGTCATTATTTTCAAGGACTCGTCCACTAACAAGGGTGGTGTCACTTCATCCTCGTTGGAAGTGTTGGCAGCTTTGGCCTTTGACGACAAGGGATTCTTGTCCAACATGTGTGTTGACGCTGCCACCCACAAGACCCCACAATTCTACCAAGAGTATGTCAAGGAAGTTCAACAAAAGATTGTTGCCAATGCCCAAGCTGAATTTGAAGGTTTGTGGAAGTTGAAGCACGAAACCGGTATCTCTTACACCGAGTTGTCTGACAAGTTGAGTGGTGCTATTAACCAATTGGCTGACGAATTGGCTGCTTCCAAGGAATTGTGGGAAGACGACCACGATTTCAGAAATGCCGTCTTGGTGGACTCGTTGCCTCCATTGTTGTTGAAGGTTGTTGGATTTGAAAACATTTTGCACAGAGTTCCTGAAGCTTACTTGAGAGCTTTGTTTGCTACCAGATTAGCTTCGAGATTTGTCTACTCTAGAGGTATTGACTCCAACCCTGCAAAGTTTTTGGAATTCATTTCCTCTATTAGAAAGGAGTACGTTAGAGATGGCTTGTTAAAGGTATAGATATAATATTTATTTAATTTGATGAATATATGTGAGTTTTAAGATTGAGTGTATTGTAGAGGTTGGTTGCACAATTATAAATACAGAGGTACACAGAAAATGCTTCTAACTCCACCAATAATAGATGGACTACTCTAATAGACTTACGTAGTTACCCAATTACCCTGTTTATTTTCTATTTACAGTTTATATGCCCATTGTTGTGTGGATTACTTTCCAGCTTGGGTTTGGGCAGTAAGTTCACCTTCCACCTTTTTCCTTGCAACTACTTCATCATTGATTCTAGAGGATACGAAATCACCAACAAGAGCAAAGACAATAGTCAGCGCACCAACGTAATACCTTGCTTTGACAGGAAGTGCCATCCACCTGGCATACAAACTCATAGTAGTACGCTTTGAATTTTTATTTCACTGCTCGCTCTCTTTTTTTTTATACACCAGAATGGACCAAGACCCAACTCTAGCCATCACGAAGACAGAGCTTCCACCATGTTGCTTGAGAATTCACCCTATTGATAACTCGATTATAGTGCTAGGAACATATAAGTTAGAAAAAGAAACAGGTAAGAGACATGGGTCTTTGGATGTGTACCGTTATGATCAGGATCTTCAAGTGGTAAATCGTACACCAACCGACTCCGCGATTTTGGATCTCAAGTTCAGCCCAGCTGATCCTGAAATCCTAGTCTCAGCTCACTCGACAGGGAATATCAAGGTATGGGACTTTGTTGAGAACGTGTTGTCGGAAAAGAAGGACATCGAAGTCTTTGATTCGGAGGTGTTGGTGACGTCGGTTTTCTTTTCGCCGCACCAAAGGGAAACGGTTTTGGTGACTGCTACCCTGGGGGAACTGGCGTTGGTTAACCTTGAAACGAATGAAATTGAGGTTTTAGGCGAGACTCATGATTTGGAATGTTGGACCGGAGCCTTTGGCGAGTTGGGTGCCTTGCTGAATGTGGTATTTACTGGAGGAGATGACTCAAAGTTGATTGCACATGACTTAAGAACACTGTCAAAGGTCTGGGCCACCGGGTACAACCACCACGAAGCTGGAGTGGTTTCAATTCTCTGTCCCAGCAACCAGTGGAATACCCTGAACGGAAGTGACCTATGGACTGGTTCCTACGACGACAAGTTGAGGATCTTGGATTTGAGATTGGTTGGCGGAGAGTTGATGATGCCTCCACGAGTCCGTCACGAGGAAAACTTGGGTGGTGGTGTGTGGAGATTGATTCCAGATCCTTCTTCAGATAAAGCACTTTTGTCCTGTTGTATGTACGATGGAGCAAGGATAGTCAGCCCCACAGACTCATTCGCAGTTGAAAAATACTATAAAGGACAGCATGAGAGTATGTGTTACGGTGGAGACTGGGCATCAAGGGGCGATTTTGTCGTTACTTGTTCATTCTACGACAACGTCGTTCAGGTGTGGGACCCAAAGGTATAAGTGAGCAGTGCTGCTTGACTTGGGTTTCCCCAACAGAGAAAAAGGGCCTTAATGCGAGATCATTCTTTATTGGGAAGATTTAGTATTGACAATAAGCTTAGTCTTGATACAGATTAGTGTTGATACCGAGTATCGAGTAGTTGAGCGTCTTTTAATATGATAGTAATGACATAGATTTTATAGATATACAAGTTAGCATAGATGACTTTTATACACAGCATACATCATTGAAACCCTTTGACAAAACAGTAACCAAAGACTACCTCGCAATATTCCGAATTCATAATTCATACATACATCAATCTACATGTAAGGACATGAGCGTATAATCATGCAAACAACGTCAAATCCAATGGCACAGACGAGCCTCTTCCACTTGGGTACAACTTCTCTTTGTTACCGTATCTTCTAGGGTTGGGAAGGGCATTGCTATTTGCAAACTTAAACCTCTTGTCTTCGATAACTGTTTTCGTTGCCGTTGCTGCTTGAGAATCGTTCTTCCCATTTCTCAGCAGGAGGTTGATAGTATATGACAGCGCCGAAATCTTTCTCAAGGAGGACCCTGCTTCCTGTTGCAGCTCAAGCGAAGATGGGGGAGGTGGAGGTGGGGCCTTCTTTGCATTCAGGTGCGCATGTGCGGCTGATGGAGGAGCCGTTGGAGGGGCAGATGGGGGTGCTGCATGTGGTAACGACGGAGGAGCAGCACTTGGGAAAGATGGCGGAGGAGCTGGAGGCAAAGAAGGTGTTGCTGCCGGAGGAGATGGAGGCAAAGAAGGTGTTGCTGCCGGAGGAGATGGAGGAGCAGCATGCACAGGTGGTGCCACCTGTGGCATGATTGGAGGTGGTGGAGGAATGGATGGTGACTTATGTACAGGTGGTGCTGCTGGTGGTGCGCTTGGTGTTGGAGGTGCTGCCAGAGGAATACGAGGCGCAGATGATGGTGGTGAAGGAATTGGTGGAGATGGTAGTTGAAAGCTGGGGATGGGAGGTTTAGGTTCTGACTTTGGCGCAGGTGGAAGTTTTGGCACCAGTGTTGGAGCTGGTGGAGGTTTTGGTACCAGTGTTGGCACAGGAATAGACGGAATCTGTGGGGCCAGACCACTAGGAATACGCGGAGCACTGGACAGAGGAGGACGTCCTAACCCAGGAATAGCTGGAGCACTGGCAGGTTTCAGTGAAGAAGGTGCCTTCAGCTCAGACCGCGCTGCGTCGTTCAACGTGGAATGACCACCCGAAGATCCATCCACAACAAATGCATCATTTCTTTTAGCGTTAATCTGTGCGAGGAAAGGCAATGCTCCACCGGCCAAACCTGGAGCAGGTGCTGCAGCGCCCGAAGGCTTACCAGCATGACCCCCTAATGCTAACGGAGGAGGAGGAGGTGGTGGAGGTCCTCCAAACGAAGGTGCCTTGGGTGCACTTGTTGGTAGTGGTGGTGCAGGAGGAGCATTGGACGACGGTAATGGTGGAGCTTTTGGAGCACTGGATGGTAATGGAGGTGCTTTTGGAGCGCTGGATGGTAGTGGGGGTGCCTTTGGCGCGCTGGAGGGCAATGGGGGTGGTGGAGGAGCGCCTGCCGTTGGTAGTGGGGGCGGTGGAGGAGCACTTGTGGATGGTAGTGGCGGTGGTGGAGGAGCGCTCGTTGCAGGCAAAGGAGGTGCCTTGGGTGCACTTGAAGGTAACGGAGGCGCTTTTGGAGCACTGGAAGGTAATGGAGGAGGTGGAGGAGCGCCTGCCGAGGGTAATGGAGGTGCCTTTGAAGGAGGAATTGGTGAAGTTGAGGGAGCAGACTCAAATGAGCTTATTGAGCTGATTGAGGATGACTTCAAGTGATTAGACTTCTTGGGTCTGGTGGGTGGAACCTTTGGCGTTGGTCTTGAACTTGGGACCAGTGGAATTCTTGCTTGCAGACTGGGCAATGGAGGAGCAGACGATGGTAATGGGGGAGCAGCCGATGGTAATGGGGGAGCAGCCGATGGTAATGGGGGAGCAGCCGAAGGAATAGGTGGTGCCACCGAAGGCAAGGGAGGTGGACGTGCACCCGCTGGAGGAACCACCGACGGTGCCTTTGAAGGCAACGAATTGGTATTTGATAGTGTAGGAAGTTTAGGAGCAGATGGTGGAACGATCCCTGCTCTATTATTGTTAACACTTTTCAACTTGGGCATGCCGCCAGCAAATATATCTCCCAATTGAGGAGCTCCGGAAGGAATCATTGGAGTCGAAGGGGCTCCTGACGATCCAGAAGGAACCCTAGATCCACCGGCACTTGGCAGAGGACCGCCAATGGATGCTTTTGAGTCGATCATCGGAGCTGATTTATCCACAGTCACAGCCTTTTTCAACTTGGTACCCTTTCTAATGTCACCAAACAATGCATCTCTACCGGCCATCATAGTAGGTGGTGGTGGAGGAGGTCCGCCTCCAAGAGCTGGAGGTGGAGGAGGTGGAGGAGGGGGTGGTCCGGCCATGATTATATCGTTGTCTTTTAAAGAGACTATTAGATCGTAGAAGTAATGGCTGAGTCTGTCACCAGGTCATGTGATATGAGTAAACACGTGACACAAGACCCCTTTTGGCAGCACGCTCATGTGAGAGGGCCCTACCATACAATCAGACAGCTTGCCTTCGATGAAACAACAGTGTGGGGCATGCTGTAAGCAATAGGCCACCTGCTGCTGATTACATTAACCTTCCTGGAAGGAGATATTGATCGTATTGTTTACAAGATTTGAGGATCAGCGCTACGAACTTTGTGGGCTTCTCCTCATGGGAGTTCCACCCAACACCTCCTAAAAAGGAAAGGCAAAGCTTGGGCTAATGCGATCAGCCTAAATTAAAGTCACTGAACAACAGCAAACAAGGAGGGATCAGCCTCGGCATAAAAAAGCTGTGGGGAGTCTAACCACGGTAGGATGGAGGATTGGTGCCGATATCTCGGTTAATTTTTTCCAAGAGTTTCTGAGCGGATGATATAAAGTTGAGGGAATCCTGACGTAAATGATCTTTTTTCAGCAATTAAATCCGTGTTCACAAAGATGTCTCTTAAAGAATTGCTAGCATCCGGAGGTATAAGTAAGATCGAAGTCAAGTCCAAGTCTACAAAGATTTCTGAGGAGGGGAATACCTCCAAGTTTCTTTTGGATTACCCGTTACTCACCACTGCGGAGGGGAATCCCCTGACATACGGCGGTGACGCAGTCACAGGAGCCCTTCTGGCTGCCTGGGATACGGTCAACCCAGAATGGGTTCCACACTCTTTGCACACCTACTTTGTGAGACCAGGTAAGGTGGAAACCCCAGTGACCTGGGAAGTGACCCAAATCAGTAACGGTAAGAAATTCGCAGCCAGACATGTGCTTGGTATTCAGAACGGCAAGAACTTTATCTCACTCCAGATTTCTTTCACTGACGGGATCAGAGGACCCAACAGCTACACGCCAGATTTCCAACAAAAGCCTCTGCCTTTGTTTGAAAAGTACAGAGGTAAGATATTTAAGTACCCATCTTCCTTGTGGGCGCATGACACATTGATCGCAATCTTCACGCCAGAAACATTCAGAGCTAAGCGTCAGCCAATGAACGACGCCACCATTCCTGCAGATGTCTGGTCTTACGACACTACTGGCAACAGAAAGCTCTCATTGTTTTATAGAGTAAACGATTCTCTTGCCTATGCTGAGAATACACACAAAACAAGATTTTTGCAACTTTCGTTCTTGCTGGATGCGGCATTTTTGGGCTCCGCTCCCTCTGCCTTTGGAATTGATATCTTGGATTGGCAATTCTACAACGACAAAATGAAGTACTTCCAAACCAGCTTGGACCACACTCTCTACTTCCACAGCACCAACTTCTCTGCAGATGATTGGATCTACTTGGAGTACTCCTTCCCTCGCCTGAACAACGAAAGAGTGTTAAGTTACTGCTCCATGTACAACATGGAAGGTGAATTGATTGCTACCATTGTGCAAGAGGGTTTGATTAAGATGAACAAAAATGTGAGAGACCTTGCTGAGAAGAAGTTGACTGCTCCTAAGGTGGTGGAAGACGGTAAAGGTGAAAGCAAATTGTAAGCTCACACCAACAGACATTGACACTGTGTCAATGTACGTTATTAATACTCATTCTTTTTGTCTTAAGAGTTTGTAAACTTAACGAATTATTTATCCCAACAGTATTGACAGAACATTAGACTGCACTGCATTTTTAGGTGGTGCCGAAGGATGGGGCTGAACAGTTTTTCACCTCTCAGCAGCTGCAAATTTCTATTATGCATGAAAAGTGCAAGCAGCAGTGAGAAAGCAGGAAATGCGACAGTATTTAGAACATCAGATATTCGGTAGTTGCACGGAAAAACCGGTACAATTAGGGACCGTCTTGGACCTTGTATAATTTAGATAGGTAAACTTACAACGGACCACAACAATGTAAATGTATAGATGAATCCAGCCGGCGGAGTTGTTGCTGCTGCTTGGAAGTACTCTACTATGGGGTGTCACACTGAGCCAAGGACCCTGCAGCCTTATCGATACTGCTGCTGCAAATTATGTGCTACGATTATTTTCAGCCGTTAACCGAACTTCCCCACATCGGCACGGAAATATAACCAACGGTGCACATTTCCACAAACGTTTCGTAGGGAATAGCCCCGTGCAGCATGTGACAAGCCGGGGTAGGAGCTTCCCCGACCTAACAGCTTGACTACATCGGCTCACGCTAAATACATATAAGGATAAGGAATTGTCCCAACTCCCCTACCTGTCAAGAATGTCCGTTGCAGAACTATTGGCCACACTTGGCATTAGCAAGATCGAAGAGAAGTACCAAATGACCAAAGAGCAGAGGATACTGATCTGTCTGTAGTGAGATTCAACAACGTGTACCCACTTCTGGGAATCTCAGCCAGAGCCCCAGTTGCATATGGTGGTGACACTATCACGTCAGCACTCCTGGCTGCTTGGGAGACTGTGAACCCGGAGTGGGTCCCACATTCACTTCACAATTACTTTGTTAGACCTGGAAACGTGGTTGACCCTGTTCAATGGGAAGTCTTGAAGATCAGCGATGGTAAGAAGTTTGCATCGAGACTGGTATTCGGAAAGCAGAAGGGCAAGATCTTTGCATCGCTCCAGATTTCGTTTTCGGACGGCAAGAGGGACTCGAGTAGCCACTCGCCCAACTTCCAAAGGAAACCGCTGGAATTGTTCAACGAGTACAAGGAGCTGGTTGAAGACTTCCCCTGTCAAATCTGGGCCAGAGGTTTGTTCACCGTTGGGTTCACTCCAGAAACTTTGGTTGCGAAAAACCACCCAATGACAGACGCAAACATCCCCACGGACGTGTTCAGCTACGACACCACCGGCAACAGAATTCTCTCGTTTTTCATCAAGTGCAACGATCCATTGCTACTTGCCAAGAACCAACATAAAACCAAGTACTTCCAACTCTCATTCCTCCTGGATGCAGTGTTCATCTTTACGCTCCCCTCAGTACTCGGGGTCGACCAAAGCCAGTGGAACGTCATGGGAAGCAGAAAAATGAAGTACTTCCAGACCAGTTTGGACCATACCCTCTACTTCCACAGTCCAAACTTCCAGCCTGACGACTTTTTGTACTTTGAGTACCAATTCCCAAGACTTATTGATGACAGAGCCATGTTCACGTGTCATGTGTACAGCAAGAATGGCGAATTGGTGGCTACCATCGTCCAAGAGACCTTGGCTAAGATCTCTGAGGAGGTGAGAGAGTTAGCAGATAGCAAGTTGTGAAACAATCAAATCATATTTAGACTTTTTGATGTCTCTTTTTCCATGGCTGGGATCCCCACAATTAACGATATATTATATGAATGTGTTTGTAATTAAGTGAATCTATATATAGGTATATGTAAGAAGGGAGTGTGCCCTCCTTTTACTTCTCAGTGGGGTTTGTTCTCTGCTAGTAGTCATTGCTTGCTAATAGGTTTTGCTCTGCTAGTTTTTGCGCTCTTACTTGATACTGAATGTCAAGTTATCGTACCCAAACAACCACGGCCCAAGGGTGTGTCTGACGACAATCATGGAAAGACCAATACCCAATTGAGCCCCCATGATAGTCATGCACAACCTGTCTTCTCTCATAGGACCCAACCAAACCAAAAACAAGTTGATGATGGTCATGTTTGAAAAGTGTGTGACTTCGCCCTTCTCGTTTCTCTTCAACTCAATAAACATGAACTTTTCAAGAACCTTGAGAAGGATAACGCCAACAGTCGAGGAGCCCTTCAATTCACCATAGCTTGGACGCATGAGTCCGTCCTCAACGAAAAACTTGGGCATTCTGTGTCTTGGGCAAGGCAAGATTCCAAAGATCTGTGGTACAGAGTAGACAAAGTTGATAATCTGGGGTAACAAGAAAATCAACAATGTCTTGGAAAAGTGGCCCAATATACCGACAATGGCAAAGACCATTCCGGCAAAGTAGCAGTAAGTATCACCGACAAAGACCTTGGCTGGGAACCAGTTGTGCTGGAGCAAGGCCAAAGACACCCCCAAGAATGGAATAATGAAGATTGCCAGAAGCAAGTGAGAATCGTGAGCAGCCTGTGAGACTTTCAGCGAGAATAAATAACAGAAATCGTTGGTGAGGAAGATTACTGAGAGGATGACGGATTGGCCAACTTCAAGCCCGTTTATGCCTGCCAAGATGTTGATTGAGTTTGGCGCAAAGATGGACACGGACGACATGTAGACGTAATAGAAGATCCCCAAATCCACCAACTTTGGAGCGTCGCTAGGCACAATGTAGTCGGTGCTTAAAGTGCCGAACGAGAGACCAGTGATCTTTGTGGCGGCATGGTTTCCAAATCTAATCACAAAGGTATTGAGGATGTCAATCAACCTCTCACCGCCAGGGAATCTGGTGATAAAAGTGGGAATAACAATCGAGGTGACACTGAAATCAACGTAGTACACAATGAGCAATGGCAACGAGGCAACAGCGGGTAAAAAGAACTTGTGTCTCCATCTAATATCAAACAAATCGTCAAACAACCCGAGAAGGGTGGTACTTTGCAAGCACAAGACAGCGCTTAGGTACTCTGCCAACTTGTTGTGTGGGAACAATTTGTTGTCCTTCACCTGTGAGTATTGGTCTCTGTAGTTATCCAACATGCTGGGGTCGTTGGACATCAGGCCAAACGAGACCAAGTACTTGAAGAAAATGAAGGGAATCAAGCCGAACATCAAGAACATGTAGGTGACTGCCGTGACAACACCCATGGACTCGGGGATCTCTGCCACCGGTGGAGCCTTCAGTAGATCGCGGCCCTTGAGACCGATTCTGATAAAGCTCTCCTTCAACCGGGGAATGAGCGACAAAACGATAACATATCCAATTCCCGAAAACGCCACCAGTGTCTGGAGCGGATGGTTGGGTCTAATAAGCAGGAACGACGCTGCTATCAAAGCGAGTCGACCGTATGGAATAGCCATTAGGTTGCGTTGTTATTTACAGAAACGCGAAAAATGATATAAGACGGTATGTGTCAAGAGATGGACCTTAAAAGCGAGGCGATGTTGCACTAGTGTCCAATTCAGTTGATTCTCTTTGGAGCACTACGTATATGAAAGTAGGTACTGGCGAGCGCTAACTCACAAAGTGATCGAATGTGACGTGGTGGCCCTCCTCCTGGTAATTCTCTTCCAGAGGTTCCGCACAGGTCCACGAGCACAAACATGCACATGCTAGCGTTCGCCTTCGGTAGCATAGCTACTCCTAGGTCTGACATCCGAGCATCCACGCAGAATAGATAGGTACAGTGATATCACACAAGTTTTAATTCTGTTTGCCCTGCTTTACTTGTGGGCGTTCATGTTCCCTCTGACCTGCGATAGACGCTAATCTCTACAGTACTTAGCGAAACTTTTCGCATTATCAACAATTAATCATGAAACCATTCATTTCAGGACATGAGGAGCTCATTCATGATGTCAAGTATGACTTTTACGGGAAACACATAGCCACAGCATCACTGGACCAACACATCAAGGTTTTTGACTTGGATCTGCTGACACTGCAATGGGTCCTCAACGACCTGTGGAAGGCTCACGACTCGCTGGTGGTCAAGGTGCTGTGGGCACACCCCGAATTCTCAAGCTCCAAGATATTGGCGCTGTGTTCATTTGATCGAACGGTCAAGGTGTGGCAAGAACAGCTAGATGAATTGCATGGATCAGGGCGCAGATGGATAAAGTTGGCTACCTTGGCCACAGAGTCCTTTGGGCCCATCTACGACGTCGCCTTTGCCCCCAATCACAGCGGATTGAAGCTCGGGTGTATTGGAACTGACGGCATATTCAGAATCTATGAGTCCATGGAACCAAACGATTTGAGCAACTGGGCATTGACTACAGAGTTGCCCATCTTGCACCTGCAGCTTCCAGCCAAGTCGCTCCAAAGTAGTTTTGCGATTGAATGGTGTCCGGCCAAGTTCAGCAAAACCGAGAAATTTGCCATAGTTGCATTAGACCAGTGCTTTATCTATGGCTCTTCAAGCAGCACTGGTGGCGATGGGGCCGAAGATGCAGAAGAAAGCGAATCGCGAGAGGGAAAGTACTTAAAGCTTTGCAGTCTTCCAGAGCACAATGGTCTTATACGGTCTGTGAGCTGGGCACCTTCAATGGGACGCCTGTACGACTTAATCGCGACCAGTTGCAAAGATGGTTACGTCAGAATATTCAAAGCTGTGGAGAACGGCGGAGAGTTGTCTGTCACCACTATCGCAAAGATGAACGACCACAAGCTGGAGGTTTGGAAGGTCAGCTGGAACTTGACCGGAACAATCTTACTGAGCGCTGGCGATGATGGTAAGATACGATTGTGGAAGTGTAACTACTTAAATGAGTGGAGGTGTATGAGTGTGATAAGCAGTGACAACCGGTTGCAAAAATTGACAGATGCTGCTCCCAAGTAATGACTTGAAATGATAGGCCCCATAAGATAGCGGCATTATTCTTCTACAGTACTCAACACAGTGGGCAAAAGCAAATGTATACTACAATAAAATCAATTAATATTCTATAGTTAATTATGTAATTCTTTGAATTGCCACGAGTCTGCTATAATGTAGTTAAGCAGCACTTTTGTCGTTGACAGTCGTCTTGCCCATAGACAGCTTCTCCAGCCTATTTTCTCTTTTTGCCCTCCAAAGATGCCCACATGTCATCCTCTTCAAGTAGATCTGCCTTTGCAAGGTCTCTTCTTCTCTTTCTTGTAATTCCATCCTTCGGAACATACTTTTCGTTACCAGAGTTGAGGATGATGATCAGCGAGATCTCAACTCCCAAATACACTTTCGCTATGATCTTTCTGGTTTCTATGTCAAACACTCTCAAGTAACGATCTAACCCACCGGTGGCCAATATTTTGTTGTCACCGTTGGTCAAGGCGAAGATCGCACCAGTGTTACTTCCCTCACTGTACTTCCCCATCAACTTGGCTACCTTCTTATGCATGACACCCGCAGAAGCACTCACAATACGCTGGCCGTTCTTGTCGAACTTGATCAAGTGGTGCTTGGCTACCACATTGTGCGAGTCGGTGGAGATGACTTCTTCACACTTTTCGTCGTGTGCCAATACCATCGAAATTATAGGCTTATCGGTAATTTTGTAGTCGCTAATAGGTTCGGCATCTTCAGCGGTGTTATATATTCTCAATTGTCCGTAGTGCGTGCCGGTAATAAACCTGTAGTGGTCTGGGTCGTCAGATTTTAAAAAGATGATTTGTTTCACGTATATTGGGACTCTCATGTCCAAGTAGTCGTTCTCCACATTTTCAGCAGTGAAGATGGCTTCGACTTTAAATGGACTCTTCTTCTTGAATATCTTTAAATCTGCTTTCTTGTCAAATACCTTGTAAATCTTGACGTCATTTTCTTCTCCTCCTGTGGCATACACACCTGGGACAAATGGGTTCTCTGCAAAGGTACCAATAGGCTTTGTGAGGTCTGGGAATATGACTTCTACTGGCTTGAAGTCAAATGAGTCACCTTCGAAATGAACGACAAACACCTTGCTAGAAGCAAAAGCAATAATGATGGAGTCCAATTGGTCGATCTCCAATAATGCCACTGGTTTGTCGTCTGCACCTACATCAAGATCGTAGGTATGCAATAAAGGGTAGAGCAACTCATCGTCTTCTTCCTTTTGCTCCTTTTCTTCTTCTTTCTCTCCCTCAAGATCTGCCAGTATGCCCAAATCGTAGATAGACACTCCTCCACCTACTCTTGCCCCTATCAAGTATGTGTCTTTGAAGTTCAAAAGCTTGATGACTCTGTTCTTGAATGTGTTCCCTTCCAACGCAAAAGTCTTTACAGATCTAGGAGGCTTCCCATCCTTAACGGAGGTATCAGTGCCAGTGTTACAAACAACTTCCTTGAACCCTCCAGTGTTATCCGAACTGACAATAAACTTCATGTTGTAGTTGCAAAAAAACTGAGATGAGTATTGAATTGAAAAATATTGATGAGACCCACTTCGCAAAACTCGTGCTTACAAAATATAATGATCCATTTTTCTTTTTTCCTTAGAAAGAGGTCCCTTGGCCCAGTTGGTTAAGGCGTGGTGCTAATAACGCCAAGATCAGCAGTTCGATCCTGCTAGGGACCATTCTTATGTAGAAGGTCCCTTGGCCCAGTTGGTTAAGGCGTGGTGCTAATAACGCCAAGATCAGCAGTTCGATCCTGCTAGGGACCATTCTTTTTTAATTTTTAGTTTGTCTCTTGAAGCCCTTGACCGTTCATATATACTGCAATCTTTGACAGTGACTAGCAGATACTAAACTGACATAGGCTTGGTGCATTAGGCTGCTTTACTTTGATCGTGTGCATTCTATTTGCAACCAGCGCAGGGTCAAAAATTACATAATCGATATCTCCTCGAATTTATATTTATACACACTCGGGTATGGAGTGGACGGAAGACAACCAACAATTTCTATCACGGCATATACGAACCCATTACAGCAAAGTACCAGAGGTATCCCGGTTTTATCCAAGCATCGATTGGAACTTTCTACAGCAGCAATTGAACCCTGCCAATGTGGAGTACATCCGGCTAAAGGTGGATGAGATATACGACACAATACTACTCGAGTCGAACAGCATCGAAGAACTCGCAACCCAATGGCGAAGTAAGAACGAAAACTTAGTCAAGGCTGCCTCCGAGAAGTTTAAGAGTTTAAATTTGAAGGAGAATACCAAAGGTGCAGACGACTTGCCACCCCCAGTCGAACGGCCATTTGAGCATACCACCAAAGACAAAGATGAACGCAGGCTGTCATTGGGATTGATAAAGGGCCAATTGTCTTCTCCTACAGTTCATTTGAAGAAGCAAAACTTGCTGAAGCCAGCAGACATAGCAACTACAAGGGTCAACGTCTTAACCAAAGCACAGGTGAATGTCGTCCCCACACCGGCCCCAGCCAAAGACGATGTGGTAAAGTCCCCAGTAACCTCAAAGTCTATGAAAGAAAGAAGAACGCTGATGGTTGGTGAAAGTTTGCCTTTATACATTCGAAAGCAATTGCAGGAAGAGGCTGCAGAGGTAGAAAGGGAGTCGACAACCGTTATCTCTTCCTCAGTCTCGGCACAGTCATCTTCATCCCTGCCAACATTCAAGCCCACGAAGAACGGTTCTAAGGGGAATACAGATAGCAACCGTCACAGAAAGAAAAAGAACAACTCCCGTCTCCAGAACCTACTTTCAAACTCGCAATCATTGTACAAAAACCAAGATAAGCACCGGCCCGGAGCTCAAGGAGCATCACCAGCAGAAGAAGAAGATGCTGAAGACGGCGATGACTTGGAAAATGAATACATGCTGCCTAATCTGTTAACAAGATACTTTCAATTGGAGGATGTTGAGACCAATGACGAGATATTGAAGGACTTGGGCTCCGACGGCGACGAGTACGCAGATACTACTGGTGACGACAAAGATGACGATGATGACTACTTATTCAAAATGTAGGGAATTGCAAGAGCAAACCAGCTCCGAGTGCTTGTTGACCGGCTCAACTGTGCTGGATTGGATCATATAAAATATTCTTCAGAACTATGGAGATACTCCATTTCAAAATATTATCTACGAAATCATACCTAGGAATTCATATTATCAACTTGCCGTAGGAACACAGCAGTGCCCTGAGCGAAGTCATGTCATCTATATGTAATCTATAAATCTTGCCTCAATTAAAGTGCCTAGTAGGCAGTACAACCAGAAGCATTAAAATGAGCATTACCAACTGGGGAATCGCCAAACACAACAACTTCACAGTCAACTGACGTCAAAATCAAACAGCACCTTTCTTAATCCAATTAAGCGCAATTTCGTATATATACAAGGAAAGGGCACTGGTAGGGGCTGTCTTCAACACACTAATACCAAACCCTCTGTAGAAACCAAGCACACCCTCATTTCGTAAAATCTGTTTCAAAAGGAATGTCGCCGATGCTCTCTGACCAGGATGCACCACAGAGTACATCTGAACTCTCTTTCTTAAGGTATCCAAGGGAAAAGTAATTCCCTTTGATGTTGCTCCTGCGATAAAACCGCAAATTCCCTCTATAAAAGGAACATTTTCGTACTTGCGGGTAGTTTCTCTGGCCAACTGGTAAGACCAAAACATGAGACCTGTAGTTGAAGCCACAGAGAGAATCGCTGGCTTGATTCCATCAACAAACCCCTTCATCCCTTCTGTTCTGTATATGTGAGCCATGTGCTTCAGCATCGAGAGGTACGACGAAGTGTGGGCGGCTAACCTTGTCCGCAAAAGATCAAATGGATAAGTCAAGACAGTACTGGCAACCCCAGTACCTGTTCCAGCTACTAATGAGTGTACTGCGGCACTTGTTTTGAACCCAAATTTGCTCTCTAGTTTCTCAACTCCATCGCTAATCATTGTGTACAGAGTGAATTGAACGGACCCATACAAAACGTACATTATTTCTGCAGGGACATTCCCTTTCCAAAGGGCAGCCACTCCCTCTTTCTTGACTAGGTTCCGGAATACTGTGGATATCTTATTTCTCTCCTTAAATGCTTTCTCTTCTAGCTGAAGTCGTATTTTGATAGTGTCCAAAGGAGCTGTGATTGCTCTGCATACTTTGGTTAGTGCTTGGTTGCTTTTTGCTAAAAAGAATATACTTACCTTGAGATGGCTCCCGAGATGGAGCCCGCAATTAGAGCCTCATGAGGCTTGACGTCCGCCCCTTTCTTCAAGTGGTCCTCGCGTGCCATCCATCAACTGGTTGTTTGATTTTTTTCGGTTCCACCGCGGAGTTATTTGACGCGCACACTTAGCGACTTGCGGAGTACCAGTTCATGATGTGGCTCCACCAAGTACCACTTACTTCAAAATCAGGCCACAAGACTACAGGACGATAGTGTTATGATTAAAATTTATATACATCTATTATATATGAGATTTAAAACTGTCCTTTAACTTAGTTTTCATCTTCTTCTCTCAAAGCGATGTCGGCAGCGGCCGAGTTCATGTACAAGTACTTGAGGACAATTTCAATAAGCCAAGTGACTCCCAAGTCAGCAACAATACATCCAGTCAACTTGACCTTGAAGATGTAGTCCATTGGAACAAACTTCATGGCATCATTGAATTCAGGGAAGAATTCCGTGGACCCTGCAAGGGCAATACCGGCAACACCCAAAAGACCATAGTACATACCCTTGTTGTCCTTGATACCTTCCTTGAATGGCAATCCAATGTAGTTAACGGCAAAAGTAGAGACTTGTTGTGCCAATTGCAACAAGAACATGGCGGTGTTTAATAAGGAAGGTTCAAAAGTCTTTTCCAAATCTGGTTGTGGTTCTCTTGGTTCCAAAATGTATACTTCACGAGTGATATAGACCAAGGTGACAATGTGAACGGCAAATTGACCCAAAATAGATCCCATAATATACTTGTTGAAGATACCGTCTTGAGGTCTTTCCTTGGACAACTTTTCCAATGGCTTACCTCTAGAGATAGACAAGAAACAAACAGAAAGCAAGATACCAGAAACAGTAGATTGTCCATCACCAAACTTAATACCAGCAAGATACAAAACAGACAAAGAGTAAGCAGAAATCAAACAGTTCAATGCCAAAATCTTGTACATTTGGATGGTGGCAACCAAAGCACATCTACCTTGACGAATAATGTGGGTAACAGCAGAGACATTAGCCAACTTCGAGGTGAATGGGGCGGCAACAGAGGCGTCACCCAACTTCAAAACTGGAGCCTCATCTTCAGATTCAACTTGATTCAAAGCACCCAAGATGGTATCAGCCATTTGCGCTTGACTCTTGTTTGCTGGAACAGTTGGGGTTCCACCCAACTTGTTAGCAGTGGCAACAGCAGCTCTCATTTCTGGTGTAATTTCAATTCCCTTCTTTTCCATAACTTCCAAGTACTTAGGATTTTGAGGTCCTGGTGGATACAAGTGAGCAATGATATCTGGTGGTGGTGGAGGTGGTCTACCCCAGTTAATGAACAATTGGACTTGCTTGTCGTAAACAGTCTTAGTAGTAGTGATCTTTCTGTTCTCAGCCATTTTCTTCATACCTTCTTCAGTTCCGTTCAACAAGGCGACACCAATGTGAGCTTGCTTCAAGGCACCGACGTCGTTAGTACCGTCACCACACATCAAAGTGTTGTATCCAGCATCCTTCAAGGAAGTCAAAATGAATTCCTTTTGAGAAGGACTAACTCTAGCGTAAACCCAAGTGTGCTTCAACAAATCTAAGATTTGATCGTGAGTGCTCAAGTAACCCAAAGCGTAACCAGTCAAACATAAATCATACTTCTTGAACAAGCTGGTGTCAAGTTTACCATCGGAGTGGTATGGAATGACGACAGTTTCTTGAACGTTTCTCCAAACCAAGTTTTCACCATTAGAAACATCGTGGTGATCCTCTGGAGCATCCAAAATCAAAACGTCCTTGGTAGTGATCTTAACTTCCTTAGCAACGTGGCAAGCAGTCAATGGATTATCACCTGTGATCATGACACATCTGTGAGAAGACTCGTTCAACATCTCAATAGTGGCAACAGCATCATCCTTCAAAGGACAATGGAAAACAATAAAACCAGCAAAATGCAACTTGGATTCAATGTCATCTCTATCAACCTTGGTGACATTGGCGTTACTGTCCAAATACTTGTAAGCCAAGGCCAAGACACGGGAACCTGCTCTGGTGAATGATTTGTAAATTTCTTCATAGTTTTCTGGAATTTCAACAAGCATGTTACGGATAGTTTCTGGCGCACCCTTCACAGACACAAAGTACTTGTTTGGTACAACATTAACAGAGGAAATAGTGGAAGATCTCTTCAAAGCAGAAGAGAATTGGAAACGACGTAAAATCTTAATCTTTTGAGTCTTACCGTTGACAACCTTTTCCACAGTGTCCTTAGCACCAACGTTCCAGTTAGAAGCCTTCAAAGTTTCTTGTTCCATTGGGTCACCGACAATTTCACCATCGTCTAATTTGACTAAAGCGTGAGCGGAACCCAAAACGTAGGAGGTAGTTTCTGGAGCTTCGTCACAGGTGTACAAGTGGTGAATGTCGTCAGGCTTGAAACCAGCCAAACCTTCAAAGTTCAAATCTTCAGCAGTCAAAGTACCAGTTTTGTCAAAACAACAGACGTCGATTCTGCCGGCCAATGGAATTCTGAATGGTTCGGTACAGAAAATGTAAAACTTGACAAGAGAACTAAGGGAAGCGTTAACAGCCATAGTCAATTCCATTGGCAATTCTGGAGGAACAACGGAGGTCAAAATAATAACACAGTCCAAAATCAACTTGGATTGAATTCTACCCATTCTGGTACCTTCAATCCAAACGTATCTAGAAGCAACGATAGCAAAAACAAGCAAGAACAAAATGAACAAGAAAGCTTCCTTGTTTCCAACGTCAACTCTTTCACTAGAGAAGATCATCATACGGACAAGAGAACCTTGGGAGGTTTCAAAACCAGTCTTCAAAACGTAAGCAAGAGCACCGGCATCAGGAGCAGGTTTAATAGCAGAGTTTTCACCCTTTGAAACTTGCAAAGCCATAGTACCACCATGTAACAAAGAGTTTTTATCTAAACTGTCAGGCTGGAAATCTTCGTGACCAGGTCTCAACAGGATAGATTCCTTAAGCAATGGAGTGGATTCACCGGACAACATAGCTTCATTGACAATTGCAGTACCATCAAGCAAAAGCAAGTCACAAGGGATTGCACTATCATCCAGGGTTCTGGTAATGGAGACAATGTCACCAGGAAGCAAGTCAGTTGTTTGGTGTTCACTCCAAGCGCCATCTCTGTAGACGTAAATCGTGTAAGGCTTAATACCCATGCTCTGGAATTCAGCCATGTTAGTTCTTCTTTGGAAAACAGTCATCAATTCAAACGAAACAGTGGTGAAAAGAGAAAAGAGACAGTAGAACCATTGCTCATCCAAGCACCAAAGGGCCGCGGAGAACAACTGGAATACAAAGAATGGAGCAACAGCATGTTCCTTAAACAATTCCATTAAGGTAGGAGTTGGAATATCAAACTTGTTTTCGCCGTAAATTCTCAAGTCTCTTTCTAAGTCACCCTTCAAACCCTTATGGTTTTGGAAAGCAGACAATTTTGGATTGGAGTCGACAACAAACTCAGGAGGAGAGAACTTTTGGTCATCGTGGAGTAAGTGCCTTCTCTTTTGGAAGAGGAAGGAAACCTGCTTCTCTCCGTCGTGGAAAGTTTCTCTAACAATAGGACAAATCTGACCAACACCGCAGTTAGGAGCAGGGCCGATCTTAATATAGGAAGCTTCAGCAATAGATTTCACAGAAGAGTAATTGAATTTGGCATCAATATCAACGTTCCAGTGTGGCATCAACCAGACCAACAAGTTGGCTGAGATGATCCCTAACAAATAGACGAAAGTCCACTCTGATCCAACAACGTAAGAATCATAGTGATTAAAGTAGATGTTGGCAAAGATTGGGTAAATAATAGTGAATGGCCAAATGTATGGTCTAAGAACCAAGGTCTTAGGAACCAACAATTCCGCCGTGGCAATAGCCGGATTGTTCACTAGATCAGACATATTAAGGGTCGCCTGTTATCTGTTGAAGTTCGGGAAAGATATCGTTAAAAAAATGTTAACGCCCACTCGGACGTGGACCTCGTGCGAATCTTCTGGAAAGTCGACATTTTTGATTACGGACTTATTGAGACATGCGACATCGACGTTTGCAGCCAGTTACATGCTCATGAAGACGAACAATCTCAGCAATAGCACTCCTTCAGGACAGACAGGTTTAAATATTTAAGATAGGCTGAGTTTTTAGTTTAGATGTATGCAAAACGAGCTTCTTTTAAGAAAAGTATACTATGCGGGAAAGCTGTTGTACCGAATCTGTAATCAACCACATTTGGTATTCTTACCGGTTTACGAAGAGCTGACTTTTCTGATTCTACAATCTCTAGCGAGAGGAGATCGTAGAATGGCAGAGCTGTGAGTTATCTATTTATCTATTAATCTGTTTAGGAGGTAGGAGTCTCAAACATCTCGAGGAGTGAGTCAGTGAGACCGGCCCTTTAATTGTACATATTTGACTCTCCGGGACGTTTAACGGAAATCACCCCCTAGCGCACTCATAAAAATGACATACAACAACCATTGTATAGCTGGAAGAATGTAGAGTTCCTCCGGTAAATAATCAGCAGACCGGACATGTATATCAGCTCTCATCAATCTACTACATATAGCCAGTAGTCAGTGGTCTGATAAAATGAAGAGAGGTGATCCGTAAAAAGCGGGTCTGAAAATTAACTGTGGAGATGCGGAGCCACAGTTTTTAAGTTTCACCCATCATATAAAAAGGAGGTGATCTCACCACATCGGGCACATTAGAGCGCGATGTCCTTTCAAGCTATTCCAATAATTGACCTAGCAAAGGCTTACAATCCGGAAACCAAGGCGGAATTCTTGCTGGAACTACAAAATGCATTGATCAATGTAGGGTTCTTGCTCTTGAAGAACTACGCTTTGGCTGGAGGACCTGTTGAAAAGGACTTGGAAGAGATTACGGAAGAGGCCCTCAACTTCTTTGAACTTCCTGAGGAGGCCAAGTTGGCATGCGAGATGATTCACAGTCCACATTTCTTAGGGTACACTCGGTTGGCCAATGAAATCACCTCCAAACGTACGGATTGGAGAGAGCAGATTGATTTGGGAACCGAAATGGACGCTCCTCCACCCGGATCACCACTCTACAAAAACTTGGAGGGACCCAACTTGTGGCCGGATCCAAAGCTTATTCCAAACTTCAGAAGGGTTGTGGATAACTACATTGCTAAGATGACCACCCTCAGTATCGCATTTAAGTCTTTGGTTGTCGAAGCGATCGGACTTGATAACAAAGCGCTTGACTCCTACTTCAAGCAAAACCAGCAGTGCAAGATTAAGTTGATTGCGTATCCCGACCGCGAGGACTTGGTTGACAAGCCGCTGGTTGCGTTGCAAGACGACACGCCCGATTCAAACCAAGGGGTTGGTCCGCACCGTGACTCGGACTTGCTTACCTACATCTACCAGGCTTCCCCACACGATGGATCTTTGGAAGTCCAGAACTTCCAGGGCCAATGGATCAGCGTTCCAAACATTCCAGGCACATTGGTTGTTAATGCTGGCCAAACATTGGAAGCCGTCACCCTGGGTGTGTGCAAGGCCACCATTCATCGTGTGCTCACTCCGCAAGCAGGACTGGGAACCAGACTCCTGATTCCATTTTTCCAGACTATAGACATTGATCTGAACCAATCCATATTGGCCAATATCCCGAAGAGTGTTCTTAATGTCAGGGAAGCCAGAGATGAGAAGATCAGAGGCTGGGCTCAAGACATTGGTTTCCAATACGAGCCAGACATTCTGAAGGAACCGGTGGGGTACTACGTTTTCAAAAATAGAATCAAGAGTCACCAGGACGTTGCTGAGAGATGGTACCCTGAAGTGTTGAAGGAAGTGTTACTGGAAATCGAAGGTCAATAGATGCTGCCCAAAAGGCAATAGGTGCTACATGTAAGGCAATGCGTACGCGCTCATGGAACAAAGGTCACCCCACAGCGTAGATTTGTAGAAGTCCGCGCTCTTCAATTGTGGAGCTTCTGCGGGCTTATTGTACCGTTGCGTTGTCAAACCAACAGTCTCCTGACGGACTCAATGCCTTGACGTTTGCAAACTTTCGTTGAGGTTTGATAGTGGTGAATTGAGTTGGTGCACTTGCCTAACTTTACAATTACTAAATCGATCTTATCTGATTACCTGCTGATACACAGTCAACTAAATTAGTAGTCGTTGTTGTTGTTACCACCGTAAGAGTCGTTGTTGTTACCACCGTAGGAGTCGTTGTTGTTACCACCACGGCCAGAGTTACCGTAGGAGTCGTCGTTGTTACCACCACGACCAGAGTTACCGTAAGAGTCGTTGGAGTTGTTGTTGCCGTAAGAGTCGTTGTTGTTGGAGTTGTTGTTGTTGTTGTTGTTGTTGTTGGAGTAGGAGTTGGAGTTGGAGTTGGAGTTGGAGTTGGAGTTGGAGTTGGAGTTGGAGTTACCAGATCCACTGTGGTTGTTTTGGACGTCACCGTAAGCCTTTTGGGCATTGGATTGGAAATCACCACCTTGGGAGAAGTCGTTGTAGACGGTTTCTGCGTCCTTGGCGTAAGCACCGTAGTTGGCGCTGTTACCACCGTTACCACCTTGGCTACCAAGGAAAGATTCAGCAGCATTGGCCAAACCGCCCAAGTTGTTACCGTTACCGTTACCACCTTGTTGGTTCAACAAGTTGGAACCTTCCTTAATCAAATCATCGAAACCCATTGTTATATTAATATTAGTATGTTTTTAAAAAAAACTTGGAGTCTACGTTAAGATGGGGATTCAGCCCTTTATATGTGAAATTCCAACGTTCCCCAAGCAATTTCACAAGGCACCGTAATTTCACCTACGAAAACAATTGGGCCAGACGTGGTCTGTGAGGTAATGGGCCTTAAGTAAGCCTCAAAAAGAAGTAAGCCTCAATAATCTTTAAGCCACAAACTCTCGTGTAATCTGCTGCCTATGAGCAAGTCCATGCGCAATGCCGTTTTACACGCCCATGTGTGGAGCGTTCGTCCATCTAGGTGTACATGAGGCGCGTTGATAAAGACTCGATTGGGCCAATGGCGTATGCTGCCAATTAAGGTTTAAGTTGGACACTGCTCCATGATACCTTCTGAACACACCTCCTTGTTTAATTGACGTATATATCGCTGACGTCAGTTTCGGTGTTGGCGAATCTTCTACGTTGTCTACTCGGTATAGCACAAAAGGTGCTGTGGATGCGGAGACTCTTAAAGAGGACAAAGACTTTGTTTTGAAAAATCGGCGTCACCCTGAACGAACGTCAACTTTCTTACGCCAGCGATCAGATGCCAGATCTGTCGCGGTGTGTCAGAGCACTATAGCTTCGACTCGGACTTTCCATCATCTCCTCAAGAAGGTTCACGTACGAAACCTGGGCATATATTCGGGCCGCTCGTTGCGCTGCGGAGCGATCTCAGTAACGCCTGTTTTGTCACACTTGCAAAGGATCACGATATTTAGATTTGCCGAAGCATTCATGTACACCTAAACTGTAAGTGGACCTTACAACCTGCAAAGAACACATTCGTTGCAAACTTATTCTTGTTGTGGAAACTCAGATGCGCTCAATTGAGTTTGAATGGCAGAAACTTAATGCATTCCGTGGCCTTACCATCGCTCATACTGTGGATCAAAAGTGACGACCTGATAACGGCTCCACATGACTACGCGTCACCGAGCACCCGCAAAGTAAAAGTGCCCATGCACTCCTCTTCAAAATGCTTCAAAGGGACAAACGGCATGAACAGCACTTGAACAAACAAACTCGGCTATTTGCAACAAGTGCCATTGTTATCCAACTCCTGGCTTTGTACTAGGGGTTCACACAATTTCAGAGTATAATTACGTTTGCAACGATTCCGGAAAAGGTGAAATTCATATTTTTATGCAGGTGCGATTGCCTCCGCTTTTCTCGCTATGCTGAAAATTATGGTGCATGGGCCTACAGTGAGCCTTTACGTACTGTCTTTGATTAGGACCTTATAACCATATATACAACTAAAGCTTCAACTTCTCCAAGATGGAGATAGTCTGTTCGTAACCTTCTATTTCAGCAGAGAACTTTTCCAATCTCTTGTGGGCAGATTCTCTTGCTTCTGGCTTGGTCTTGTCAGTGAACTTTGCAATGGCTTCCTTGGTCTTGGCTGCGAATTCTTGAGCAGAAGTCAACTTCTTGGTAACCTTGGCAATTTCGGCATCCAAGTCAACTTGTCCCTTGACCAAAACGTGCACAGAGCACTCTGGGGTGAGTGCTTGCAAAGCGCAACCAGAAGGAACTTCTTCCGGCTTGGAAACAACGGTGATCTTTTCGACACCCTTGATCAAAGCGACAATGGAGTCTTGTTGCTCAGAAGCAATCTTGTGGATGGTGGCGTTGGAGGACTCAACGTACACCTGACCGTGTTTCAAGATGTTGTATTGAGACAAGAGCGAACGGGCTCCCTTGGTGATGTCCAAAACCAATTCGTACGCATCAGCAGCAGCCTTGTTGTCAAACTCCTTGTTGAATTCAGGGTATCTGGCAACGACAATGGACTCGGTCTTGTCACCCTCTCTACGTGGCAATCTCTGCCACATTTCTTCAGTAACGTAAGGCATGAATGGGTGGATCAACTTCAACGCAGAGTCAATACAGGTGTACAAGGTGTCCTTGGCAGACTTCTGTTGCTCGGCAGAACCGTCTTGGATCAAAGCCTTGGAGTTTTCAATGTAAACGTCACACAAGTCGTACCAGAAGTTGTAGATGTGGTTGGTGGCTTCACCGAATTCACGTGCATCCAAGGAAGCAGTGGCGTTCTTGGCAGTCTCGTTCAACTTATACAAGATCCACTTTTCAACAAGAGATTCCTTACCAGTGCTTCCGCCAACAGCAGGAGGCTTGTAGTCGTCTCCCAATCTACCCAAAACGAACTTGGTGGCTTGGAAGATCTTGTTACAGAACTTACGGTAACCTTCGATTCTCAAAATGTCCAAGTTGATGTCCCTACCACCAGTGGAGTAAGCACACAAAGCAAATCTCAATGCATCAGTACCACACTCTGGAATACCGTTAGGGTACGAGATCTTTTGGCCTTCACTGGCCTTGGCCAATTCTCTTGGGTCCAAGTTACCGAGGGTCAACTTGTGGTGCAACTCCTTCAAGGAAATACCGTTGATAACATCCAATGGGTCAACGACATTACCCAAAGACTTGGACATCTTACGACCTTGGGAGTCTCTGACCAAGGAGTGGCAGAAGACTTCCTTGAATGGAACCTCGCCAGTGTGCTTGACACCGAGCAAGATCATACGACAGACCCAGAAGAACAAGATATCCCAACCAGTTTCCAACATGGAGAATGGAGTGAACAACTCGTAATCCTTGGCCTTGGTGTTTGGCCACCCAACAGTAGCAATAGGCCACAAGGCTGACGAGAACCAAGTGTCCAAGACATCTTCATCTTGGTGCAAGGTGAACTTGGCGTTTGGATACTTAGCATCAGCCTTGGCTTGAGCTTCAGCCAAGTTTCTACCAGCAACCCAGTAGTCGTTGTTTAATCTATCACCTTCTTGACCCTCAATTTCAATAAAGTAGACTGGACATCTGTGACCCCACCACAATTGACGAGAAATACACCAATCTTGGAGGTTTTCCATCCATTGGAAGTACTCAGCTTCAGAGGTCTTTGGTGCAATCCTGATGTGACCGTCCTTGACAACCCTGATGGCTTCCTTGGCCATGTCGGATTGCTTGACCCACCATTGTGGCTTCAACAATGGTTCAATAATGTCCCCAGATCTGGAGCAAACTGGGATGGCCATCTCGTTGTCCTTTTGTTCAACGTACAAGCCCTTGGCCTTCAATTGCTCAATAACCTTGACACGGGCATCAAATCTCTTGACACCAACCCATTCAGGTCCACAGTACTCGTTCAATCTACCGTTATCGGTGTAAATGTTGACAATTTCCAAGTTGTTTCTCTTACCGGTTTGGTAATCGTTCTGGTCGTGACCTGGAGTGATCTTGACGGCACCGGTACCAAATTCCATGTCAACTGCTTCGGCATCAGTAACAATAGGAATCTTCTTACCCTCAATAAATGGGTGTAAAACAAACTTACCGTGCAAGTGCTTGTATCTTGGATCCTCTGGGTGAACGGCAACACCGGTATCACCAAAGATGGTTTCAGGTCTAGTGGTTGCAACAGTCAACTTTTCGTCAGAACCTTCAACTGGATACGAGAAGGAGGTCAAAACACCAAATTCAACCTTGTCTTCGTAACCTGGAACGCTCAACAAAGTTCTGCCTGGAATGTTCTTGTTGTCAACTTCCAAGTTGGAAATGGCGGTGTTCAACTGAACGGACCAGTTAACCAAACGAGATGCTCTGTAGATGGTACCGTCTTCATGTAATCTTACAAAGTTTTCAACAACAGCTTCAGAGTATTCTGAGTTCAAGGTGAAAACCTCTCTGGACCAGTCACATGAAGCACCCAACTTTTGGACCTGCGACTTGATACGTTGGTGGTAGTCTTCCTTCCACTCCCAGACCTTGTCCACAAACTTTTCACGGCCATAGTCGTATCTGGTCTTCTTTTCCTTAGCCCACACTTGCTTTTCAACAACAGACTGAGTAGCAATACCAGCGTGGTCGAACCCTGGCACATAAAGAACAGTCTTTCCTCTCATTCTGTTGAATCTGATCAAGGAATCTTGAATGGAGTAAGTAAGCGCATGTCCAATGTGCAAGGCACCGGTAACGTTAGGTGGTGGGGAAGGAATAGTGAAGACACCTTCTGGCTTGGTCTTGCCGTCTTCAGTCAATTGAGGCTTGAAGAATCCCTTGTCGTTCCACCATTGGTACCACGAGCTTTCAACGTTCTTAGGATTGTACGCCTTGAAGGCTGGGTCTTCCAAGGAAACCAAGATCTTCTTTTGACCTGGAACGGTGGCATCGACAAACTCGGGAATAGCTTCAGCTGGGGCAGCAGCCTTCTTTTCCTTCTTTGGCTTCTTAGCGTCCCCACTAGACTTTTCAGCGGCAGCCTTGGCTTGGGCAGCTTTCTTTGCTTCAAACTTGGCCAACTTTTCAGCCTTCTTACGTTCTTTCTCTAATTCTTTTGCAGTCTTGACCTTTGGGCCTTCGGCAGCATTGGCTGCTCCACCTGCAGGAGCACCACCAGCAGCTGGGGCTGCTGGAGTGGCACTCTTTTCAGCAGACTTAAAGTCTTCACTCATCGTATAATATCTGTGTATGTAAAATTGTCTAGGAACTGGATATATATGGGTGGTTTTTATACTATTGATGAGTAACCTCCTAAACATACAATACGCAAGGCTGGATTTTTTTTTATGGCTAAAATTTTCAGGTTCGTGCGACAGCACAATTTTCGATTTTTGCAGCTATCCAACGTATATATGGTTCCACGTATGGTACACTAGTCTCTATATGTGTCTGTCTGTTCATGTATCAGCTTCAGTCCTTTATGTTCGTGCACCCCCTGGGGAGCTTGGTAGATGATGGCTAACACCTGGATCTCGACCTTTCGAGTCGGCGGAAAATCCATGGTGACTCATCCGCCACCATGCACATGTGACGAAAAGTAAAGGCAAGCAAATACTGTAAAATACACATTACTAACTCACGGCAAGGCAATCGGAGTAATCGGAAACACGCCTGCGCTTCAATATGACAATTTGTGTGCATGTTTTGCCAGTCGGTCTCATGGCTATTTGAGGCTGACTCATTTTCGCAACCCGAAACTTAGTCATTTGAAGTTCCCAACCCTTGCAGTGGCGTATTTTTCTTCATTCCGGAAAACCACCTGCTCACAGACTTGTTCTTATTGAGGTCACTGCTTTTTTGCTGGGTAGAGATACTGTCGCTCACTGCCTTAATAGTAAACTCATTCTCTCTAAAGGTGTTATCTTGTTGCTTGCTGCCTTGTAATCTTGCAGCCATCGACTTTGAGATTCGCGCAGATGTATTGACATTAGTCTTTATCTGTCCGATTCCTAAGGACTTAGTCATGCCCAACCCGATTTCCTCACCGAATGCGTCGGTGATCAGTTCCTCTTGCTTTCCAAACTCCATTTTGTTCTGTGCCTTGCGGAGGTCCGACATTTGGAATCTTTCCTTGAGTTTTCTCACCCTTCGTCCCCCTCTCTTCTTCGATTTCGTCTCAATGGGAGTTGGTAGTGCTTTTTCAACTGCCTGCTTCGGCGGGGCCAATAGTTTTTCGATCTTGGTTGCAATCTCATTTCGGTATTTTGCACCCAAATCGCCATCTGGGTTGGACTTGGCTAGGTCCACTCTAGCAGCGAGAACAACCTTTCCACTGACTATTCTCATGACTGGTCGTATAATATCCGCAGGAAGATACTTGAGGATATCGGAATTATAGATGTAACCCTGCAGCACGTTTGCTTTGGTCTTCATGTCTGTAGACAACTCTCGCACACCCAAAGAAGGGATGTTGCACGATGGAGTAAGTGCAAACTGTCTCAACAGACCAGTAGCAATCAATAATTGCGACGCAGTTATAGGTCCCACGATGGCACTGACGTTTGGGGCGAATTTTGCCAACTTCCCTGATATGAAGTTCAGAATGCTCTTCAATACGTCATCCAACTCCAACAAAACTCGTGCCCCAGTCACAAGCTGTAACATCTGCGCATCGCCTAAAGGATGGGACTCTTGTAATGAGGCCGACATCAAAATCACAAGGATCTTCTCATTGGTCGTAATGGTGGCCATCTCCAGCTGAACCTTTTTAATGTTGATCAAGTCGTCTTTGATCAACAAGACTAACCTTGCATAATCAATTGGATTCACTATGAGTGAGTGCAATTCGCTGAAAACAGGGTTATATATGTGTTTGAGGAATTCATGGTAGGATGTGATCTCCGTGTGTATGATACTCGAGAGCTCATTGATACAAAGAATAAACTTGTATTCTTCACTTTCTTGGTCTTGATTCACAAAATTGAGTAGCTCCTGATAGTCCGCTTCCAGCTCATCTCCCCATTTGCTTATACGTTCTTTGATTTCTGGTATTATGGGGACTAATGGTGATAATGTGGATGGGTCTTCGGACAGTAACAAGTCCTCAATTCGTATAGGAGTGTAGTTCGCCACCAAGGAGTTGATTTTGGACTGAAAGTCATCTCCCACTTCCATTTCCTCGCTCTCTCCTTCGCTCGCCAAATCATTCAAGAGGTCACCTTCAAAGTCTTCCATGGCGTAAATTGTTCCGACAAGATTTCTGTTGTGCGATGTTTTTTTTTTAATTCTCCAACCTCATACTAGCAATGGTGAACAGCATCAAAACTGGGACTTTGACCAGATCAGATGGGTCAGCAGAACTCGTAAGCAGTCACGGGAAGGTTATAGTGTCTGTGACAGGACCTATTGAAGCAAAACCCAAACAGGAGCTTATAAATACTTCAAGTTTAGAAGTGGTGGTGAGACCTCATCAGGGCCTTGGAAACACCCGTGAAAAGCTACTTGAAGACAAGTTGAGAAGCTTATTGCAATCATTGATTGTTGGATACAAGTACCCCAGGCAAGTGATCCAGGTGGTGGTTCAATTTTTGTCTTCGGAAGACACACAATTTTATACCAGTAATGAATTATGCGATGCCGTGAACGCATCCTTTTACGCATTGATAGACGCTAATGTTGCCTTATACCACTCATATGTTGGAACAAGTATGTGCATTGTGGATGGAGAGATAATATACGATCCTCTGAGTGAGCAGTTGGCCAAAAGTTCCTCAAACCACTTGGTGTGTTTCCTGGTGGAAGATGAAAAGGTGAAGAAGATCTTGATGTTGGAGTCCCAGGGCGACTTTTCTAAAGAAGACTTGTTTGAAGTAGTGGCCAAGGCGCTGACTGAAGCCGAACAAGTGCATAAAGAACAGAGAAAGATAGTTAAGGGGAAGGTCAACGCAGATTTCATTTGGAGAGAATGAGCATAAGTGAGTTGAGCATGTAACGATAACAGTAATAGAGATTTTTCAGCAAAGATGTAAGTACCGACTAAGGTATGAAGAAACAGCTAAAACATGCTCCACTATGAGTATGCGCCATCATGTACTGCAAAAGCTACAATTATGTGCTAAATTTTAAACCATTCATCTAATCATAATACATACTCTATAATACATTCGAATTAATACAACGTAGCCAAAGGATCCAATCTGTTTCCGCCCTGTCTACCATTCAACAAGTTCACTTCACCGCTGAACTTGTTGTTTGGATTTAATTTATGCTTGAAGGTGAAACCAATGAAGTTTCTGTTATTCTCCGACTTTGCACCCTTTTCTAGCAACAGCTCGTTATGCTCTTGTCTAGCAAAAACATCTTTATACTTGAGCATCATCTCTTCGTCTTCAAAGTCATCGAAATAGCCAGCATCCTCTTCGTTGTCCAATTGGGGTGTGAATGGAGGTACCCTCTTTCTCAAGTTCTCCCAATCATTAATCTCGCTAAAGTATGACATTTGACGAACTTGCTTGATATTTCTTAATCTTTTTTCTGGGGAGGTGATCAATCTGGTGATCAAGCTCCAGGTACGGTCGCTAAATACAAATCTGCCGTCCTTCGTTTGTGGCCTTCTTAAACAAGACTTCCAATGCTTTAAGTTGTAGTAGGTTTCTTCTTGCTTGGATCCGGAAAATGGAGGGTATCCACACAATGCTTCGAAAAGCATGCATCCAAGAGACCAGTAGTCGATGGTGAAGTCGTAGTTCTTTCCTTCAAGAACCTCCAAGGCCATGTAATCAGGAGACCCGACAATGGAGTTTGCCAAGTTCAAGTGGCCCTGGGACTCCTTGAAGATCTTTTGACGCTCATTCATGACACGAGAAGGAATGCGGAGTTCTTTTGATTCCTCCAAGTCGTCCAAGTTTCTCAACTTGAGTCTCATGGATTCGATTCTGTCGTTGGACACAGTACCTGCAGCCAAGCCAAAATCCGTCAACTTGATGTGGCCCTTGGAGTCAATCAAGAAGTTCTCAGGCTTCAAGTCACGATGAGTAAATCCGAGCTCATGTAACGAGTTTACTGCGGCAAACATCTCACTGATGTAGAATCTGGCGTGTGGAGGAATCAAATACCCGGTGTTGTTGAGCAAAGTTCTAAAGTCTCCACCAGGAACAAACTCCATAGCCAAAAACACCTTTTCAGGGTCCTGGAACGCATACAATAACTTGACTAACCACTCCAGTCTGGTATTGGTTAAGATATCACGCTCGGTCAAAACGTGTCTGGTTTCGTCCAACTTGACCAAAAGCTTTTTGTTGAGGACCTTCAATGCACAGATCTCCTTGGTATCCTTCTTACGTGCAAGGAAAACCTGCCCGTAACCACCTTGACCGACCTGGGTGATCATTTCAAAGTCTTTATGCTTCGGTTTCAATCTTCTTTTACGCAACAAAGCCCTTTCTCTTCCCACATAGTTTTTCCATTCCAACTGCTGTCTTTGTGGGTTGGAGGTGAAGGACTCGTCCGTGAGCAATTTCGTTTGAACTAGTTTGTTTCTTTCTCTACGGCTGATAACATAGTCAAACATGTCACAGTAATAGTCCAAAAAGTATAATTGCGCGACGCTCGCCAAGCGCTTAGTCTTTGGATCATTGGCTTTCTTGAGGAATTCCTCGTCCAGGATCCGCTTGTCGTCCAATGGCTGGAGTTGTGTGATGTTTTGGTGGAGCTGGTTCAAGTGAGCAGCGGTCTGGCCGTTCCCACCAGCAGGTGCAGCTGCGGCGGGCTGCGCTTGATTGGGTGTTTTTGGAATGTACGATCTTCCGTAGTTGCCTGGAGTCTGGTAGACATGTTGCTTTGTTGGAGAGTTGTGTAAAACACTCTTTGTAGGCGAGCTGTATGGCGTGATGTTTTCCTTGTTCAATATACTGGCAGATTGCGGTGTCTGGGGGGCACCCATTGCTCCAGCTGCTGAACCGTAGTTCAGTCGGAAACTGGTGTCAACGTCCATCAGAATCAGAACATTCTCCATCAGCTGAGAAATATCCGCTATATCGTCATTACTATTCTTTGCTGGAGACCTAAAGATGTTCATTTTGTATCTGGCCTTTTCTCTAAACTTGGTAATCTGCTGGGGATCTGGTTTTATATATGTATTCCAGTTTGTTTTGATTTGCTTATTTTTTTTCTTTGTGGTGCTGGTTGTACAATGTCACTAAAAGAAGGATTATTGCGGATGGGGAATCGAACGAATTTTAGCAACCGTATGTGTGAGAACGAGGTTGTCAATTGGGAGACAGAAGGGGTTAAGGAGCGAACGTTAGCTCTTTGTAGAGAGTGATTTAGAAAGCAGGTTTGTTTGTGGACTGTTTACCTTTCTTCTCGATTTGGATGTATGTTTTGATCGAGGTCGCATTGGGTAAATGACATCTTCAATGTCTGGAGAGCATGACAAGAGAGAGGAATTGATCGAAGGTGCGTGACAATAGAGACGTAGCACAAGAAGTAATTGTGGCATTGTGCTTCCTTGAGGGGTCGTGGGACCTCCTTGTGCTTGAAATACCTGGACTCTACGGACGGTCAGTCAAAAGACGTGCTGTAGGATTGTTATCAATATGCACTACGAGATACAACCAGCATTAGAGATCCGAGATTTCGCTAATGTCAGTGCTTGACAGCCTTGGATGTAAAACATTCTGAGGTGATATGGAATTCTAAAATACGAAACATGGTGGTATGATCTATCAAATGCATTGTTAACGTCGTTCAGGAGACGCCAACGGAGCTGGCACTGTTTCTTCGCCTAGCTTCACAGGGACCCTGAAAGCTTGCTACGCCATAACTGCAGATGATCACTCAACCAAGTAGATGCAGTGGAAAAATGATAAAAAGAATAAAAGTGTTTGGATGTCGGAGTTAAAAATCAAGAACTTTTCACATTCACATGTTGGGTTCTTACCAAAGCTCAAGCAACCCATTCCAATCGCCATTCTTTCTTCTGTTCCAATAACTCTTTTCTCCCCTAACGTATACCCACTCACCGGTATTAGCTTCTCCTCCACCAACGTGCTTGAAGAACATGGGTTGATGGGCCTTCTTTGCAACCTCCATTTCCTTTCTACGGGTTCTTTGGTTCTCTTCCAACTCTAACTTGAACTTTTCTGCAGCCTCCACGTTACCCTTGATATATGCAGACATATCTGGTCTTAATCTGGAATCGGTAGGCGCCAACTTACCTTGTTCAATCTCGGTGATTTGACTTAAGCCCGCAGCAAACCTTGTAAATCCGAACTTCTTCTTGTAGTTAGGCAAGAGCTCTCCTACTTGCCAAATCAGCTTCTCCGTATTCTTGGACTTCAATGTAAGGGACTCAGTCCACTTACCAGACACTGTAAGTGGCAATTCCTTATTGGACTTGTCAAAAGCTTTGATTTCCAAATCTTCACTACGGCCACTGAACATCCCACTCTTTGCAAATTCAACAACTGCTCTGAAACCATTGCTGCCAGAAATAGTCATAGAGTTCAGTGGTTCCGAATACTTTTCTCCAGCAATAATGTTCTTAAGAAGGGTGCTTGGGTGTGACCAAGTGTACACTTCCCCTGTTTCTTTGATGGTGAATCTGGCAGTACCTTTGGTGATGATTTCCGCGGACTTACCCCAGAATTTTTGGTCTGGCGATGGACTGAATGAAAATTCCCAGAATGAGCTCTCTGCAAAAATTGCAAACACTGGTGGTCTATGACTGACCTTTTCTGTGACGACTCTGAACCCAGCATCCTCTCTGACTAATTCGAATGTTTCTCCGAGCAATGGATTGAACGGCTTACGGTTGTTTCTTTCTTTGGCACGCACACTCAGGAGGAACGACACAGCAAATGTAGCAATACGCAAGATCTTTTCACTCTCGTCAGAAGATTTCAATGCATTGGTCACAATCTCAGTGTATTCAAACATCTCAGTGAACTTTTGCAACATGGTGAGGGGCTCATTCATATCAACAGGCATGGCAATGGTCGACAAGTCCTTACCAACGTTCTTACGGAAAAATGACAACATCAGCGGCACAGGAAGCGTCCATTCAGGAATGTCGTCTTGTCTCTTGACAAGAGGGTGGGGTAACGGATAAAGCGTGGTGTCTGCTGATTCGGCAAGGCCATTGGCCTCCACTTCAGCGGCATCTGGGATCTTTGCTGCTGGGGGCAGCTTAAATTCGTACGACTCTCCACTCGAGGTAGATTCTCCATCGTCAATGTCATGTTGGTCCTCTTCCAGGTCATCTTCGTACCCACCACTCTTCTCGGACAAGAAAACAACTCCGGTGCTCACAACATCGTTATATTCTTGTGCATCGTAAAATTCGTTGGACGAGATTGCATCACTGGATCTTTTGAGTTTAGTTATAAGGCCCTCAATGTCGCCTTGAATGTTGGCTCCAGTCTTGTACTTGGTCAAGAGTGCTTCCAAGTCGGATATCACAAATGTTCTGGCCTGGGCAAAGCCATCGTCGTCTTCGTCTACTTCCTCTTCCTCGTCTTCTTCAAATATGTCTGCAGAGTTTTTGATTTGGTTGAAAGCATCAACCCAGGTATTGAAATCCTCGTCCGACAATGCTTTCAAGTCCCAGGCTTCCATACCCGAATCGATGATGATTTCTCTGGTCTTGGGGTTGGCACTCACAATACTGTGCTTAATTGGCATCTGACCACGCAATTTGTTCCGGTCAACTCTGAAATAAGACAAGGTGCCGTATTTGAAGTTGAGTACAAAGAAACGTTTGGTGAACCCTTGCAACTTTTTCCTTCTACGCTTGAGTAAGACACTTTGTAACATTTCCCCATTCTTGGGTCTGAGAATAGAGGTCTTATCGTCCTTGGCACCATTCTTCTTTTCTTCAAGCTCGAATTTCACTTTTTCGGCGTACTTGACCAGTTGTCTTCTTGAAACCAGAACTCTGCGACTTGGAGCTCTGGCCAACTCATTGAAATTCAACTTACCACTGAATAACACTTTCTTACCAGTAGTTTTCGAAAATGAATTGTCAAAGATAAAGGCATACATTCCGCCCTTGGTGACCTCGAAAGTGCCATGGACCAATTCGTTGGCCATCAACTTGTTGTGGTTTTTGATCAAAGTCAAATCAGAACTACTTAAATTCAGTGAAAACGTTTGGGATCTCGACTTTGTTTTGTAATTTGACTCGGTGATCTTATTGACAGAAGAGATTGAGGTTGATCTGAATCTGCTGCCGCTCACTGGGCTCGGAGGGGTGAGGTCGCTGGCGCCAGACTTAGCGCTCGCTGGGCTTTGCGAGGTAGCACCACCAGACGATGAATTGCTGCTGGACCCGTTGAATTTAAATTCCTCTTGATCGAATTGCGGTGTAGGAGGTGCAAGGCATTCGTCCGATATTTCATCATTCTTTCTATAGATTGCCAAATTGATTGATTTTTTGATTGGCTTGACCTGCCAGTCGATTGTCGAGTTATCAGGGGCTTGGACCCATTTCACCAAAAAGTCCTTCGATTGGATCTCAAGAGTTTCCATAATGATAATTCAAAAACTCTCCTTGGGATATTACGTGCAACTAAGGGATGTAATACTCTATTTATTGCTGTTCAAATCCCAATAACATATGATAATGCTTTAGCGGAGACTTTTGTAAAATGCAGGATACTATTTCCAATTTCAGCTTGCCCAAAATAAATTTTGGGCCACCACATGTTTTTCCGGGGAAACATCGATCATGGAATGTTAGGTCAATTAGACTTTGGAAACACGACACAGAGTGACCCTGCGTAATCAAGGTACTATTTCTACAATATATTAGCTCTACGCTTGTATGCCTGTAACCCAAAAGTCGTCTAGAGCATACATACTTGCGTGAGCGTGGTCTGAATTCGCACTGCTGGAATAGACTGCCTAATTTTCACAGTTAATCTCTCAATGCATGTGCTGGATTATTCTATTTTTTGTGTAAACAATAAGACATGGAATAGAAGATAGGAGAGGGGGGCCTCGAGAACGACGTTCAGGTCACAATAGCTGAGGCTGCCTCCTAATATTTGCATTGTGGGAAAATGCTGGCACTTGGTCGCCCCTACAGCGTCGCTGGGTAGCTGTGCGCACTGGTACCAGTAGTCCAGAACCTGCATTTACTATGAGGTTCCTAAACTTTCTTAATTATACTACCTTCCGTAAAAGGGAGGCCTACAGTATGGTAGCGATGAGGCTGATCTCTAGACCAGATTATTTTATTTTTAGCAAATTGACATACTCTGTTGCGACCTCACAACTTCAAATTGAGCCTTTCCTCTGAGCTGCTCCTGCTCACGGCCTCTAGAAGATCCGTCATATCATCGAGTCCTCGAGGTCCCTGAAAAGCTCCCGGCACTGTTTTGGCATTACTTTTGAAAAGCAAAAATTGAAGTTGTTTTCTTAAACTGTTGATTAGCATTCTTTGCAAATTCAAATCCTCTCTCATGATAAAGTTGTCATTTATAAGATTGGTAACTAGAGTCTCAGTATCTGATTGTCTTGTGATAAAAGGTAGAACTTTCTCGTTTACTTCATACTTTAGTCTGTCTAATTCAAAATTAAGATAGAGCATTTTGTCACCATCGACTTCTTGGTTGATTTCCTCTATGGATTCGTTATATCCAAGGTTAGTTATCTTTCCTTGTATTATTGAATCCAAGATCTTGTTTATTTGACGCTGCAAGAACTTGTTTTCATTGGTTACCGATGTGACTTGTTGCTGGAGAGTGTCTATTGTAGGAGCTATCAAGCTTAACTGGCACTGCTGTAAGTGGATCTCAAGACCGGTTTCGTTAGTGCCCACCCAAGGACAGCCAATCTTTTCGGCTGGACATCTAATTCTTCCAACCTTAGCACAGTTTTCTCGATGCTTTTCTAAATGTTTCATTGGTATCGTGTCGTTTTGGCATAATTCACATGTTTGATAGTTGAACAAGCACTCGCCGTCCAAGTGGTCTTGCTTGGTAGCATCGCACACTTCTTGCTTGCAGAAATCACATTCAATTATTCGGTGGCAGCATTCCTCGCTCGTGAACCTGCGTTCAACAATAAGGGAGCATATTTCGGGTTCTTCTTCTTCGTCGGGTTCGTCACCTGATTCTACTTCCCCCAGACTACTCATCCTCGGTCTCTTTCCGTTGCACCTCACACCTGTGTATCCACAGTCGACAACAACATGGTGCTCTAGCTCCCATCTGTGTCCATCCCACTCACATCCTCGTTCTTTATTCAAGCAGTATACTTGCAAGTCGTCAATCAAGTTGGTGATCAAAAGTGGAGTAGGGAACAAGTCATGGATGTTGCTTGGATCTAGCGGAGTTCTATCTAAAGGGCAGTTGCCCAATTCAGGAGACTCTCCGTTGGGCTTTCCCATCTTCAAGCATTCTTGAATGCACTCTTTGCAAAACGTATGCCCGCACACGGTTGTCAATGGATCCATGAATGGTTGTTGGCATACTGGGCAATCAAGATGCTCAGTCGCTGATTTGTACTTAACATTCCGCAAATCCGGTCGGTCTTTGCTGTTCACGAGGTTGAACAGCACTCCTTTGTTCTTAATTCTAATGGTATCATCATATCTTATGGACTCTAGTTCGGTCATGATGTTAGAAGGTATTTAGTGGGGAAATTGATTCTTCCCGCGCAACTTTACCTAAATACTCGGGCATAAAAAAAAAGTTAGGTCGTACCCGGATTCGAACCGGGGTTGTTCGGATCAAAACCGAAAGTGATAACCACTACACTATACAACCATTTTCTTTTCAAGGTAAGCTCGTAAATATAATGAGTTTTTAATTAGGACCCGAGCTTCAATATTATGAAGCTTGTTGGATCTTGAAGGGTTCCATCCAATGTCAAAAGAGCCTTAAATATTATTCCAGTATTCTTTCAGGCCAAATGGGAGTTGCTCTTTGTATGGTACTATTATGAAGCATGATAACGACACAAGTTCAATCTTGAAAGGTGCGGATGGCTCTACACGAGCAGCACATTGAACTTGTATTTCCTCAGTTTTGTCAGCCAACGTGTGTCGTACGCCATAAAACTGCTGATATATAGTAAAAAGATAACCTCGTCAGCTCTACCACATGGTGAAAACTTTTTCTCTCGGTTATTTGTAGCCATTGCCTCAACACCTTAGCTGACAAAAAAGTGGCAATCTGAATAATTTCTAGAGAAAGAGCAAGCTCTCGGACACCCATTGGAGAAGAGATTTCATCTTGACCACCACGCTTCACTTTTGACATCCCACAATTGCCATGATACATCTAGCTCTGAAAGTTCGGGATTGAAAAGTCGGCTACTTTTGGGGAAACGGCTAGACCATTTTCAAGCTTATCTGATGAAAGGTTGGTTGCAGGATTTGCCACCAAAAAACTTTTCAAGGTAAGGCTTGTCCCCACACTTAAATATGGAAACATGGGTTTCTTTTGCCGCCGTATATATTGGGGAGCAATTCTGAAATTTTGTACTTCAGAATTGCTAGTATTATGGTGAATGTTCCAAAGACAAGGAAAACTTTTTGCAAAGGTAAAAGCTGTCGCAAGCATACCATGCACAAAGTGACTCAATATAAAGCTGGAAAGAGATCGCTGAGGGCTCAGGGCCAGAGAAGATATGAGCGTAAGCAATCTGGGTATGGTGGTCAAACAAAACAGGTTTTCCACAAGAAAGCCAAGACTACCAAGAAAGTCGTGCTTAGATTGGAGTGCAATGCTTGCAAAACTAAGAAGTTGTTAAAGTTGAAGAGATGCAAGCACTTTGAGTTGGGTGGTGATAAGAAGCAGAAGGGTCAAGCTTTGCAATTCTAGTTTGTCCTTTACAGTATATATGAAGAATGTACATACTGTAAGTGAGTGTAAGAAAATCCCCAAATCATACAAAAGTTGATTTGATAATTTTCTCTTGATTAGACAGGCCTAACTATTGCTTTCGATTTTGCAAGTTAGAAGTACTTCTTGCATCTTGGACTGAATTATTTTTGAGGTTTGCTAATTTTTTCCAAAATTTCTAAAAATGTAGACACCCAGGTAAAATTAAATTGCTCTATTACTAGTTCATTTACACCATATATGATTGAATCATATCCTTGAGATGAATTAAAGAGTGAAATGTCTTCTACTGGGCTAATAATGTGTTCCTCGTTGCTTGTGGGTTGCCTGAACTACCCTACACTCCGAGCAAGAAGTAGGCACTTATAAGATTCCTTTTTTTAAAACAGAAATGCTGTTCTAAGTAAACTGCACAACTTGCTTTCAAGAATACTATCAAGCCCCATGTGCGATTCAATGGTAGCTGTCGAACGAAAGCATGTTTAGAGATGGCTTTTGTTTAAGCCCTTTGGTTGCACTTTTCCATTTTGGGTTGATTCGCAGTCTCCCAAAATTTGATTTGTATGACACAAAGGTAACAAAGGTAGCCAAGGTTTTTCGAGGATAATGATAATTCCAATGAGGAGCTACAGTGCATAGCATTTGCATTAAGCCGTGTCGTATATTAAAGAAAGTTAGCCTGCTAACCTACGATTTCTTGATGGGTGACCTCAGCCTTTTCTGCGTCCTTCTCCTTATTGTTTTCAACAATCGACAGTGAAGCATCGTCATCCTGTTCAAAGAGCATAGCTGACTTGGCGTTGATACTTCTATGGAATCTTTCAGGACCAAGCAACGTAATAACAAGCAAGTAGAGGAACACGGCAGAACAGAAGATAGCCATGACCTTTCCATAGTTGTAAGCATCACTTGCAACGTGTTTCAAAGGGAAGTGGGTACCTAACTCAGCTTCAATGGTGATGGAACCGCTCAGAGCCAAATTACCCAATTGGTACACAATACCAGACAAAAGAGCTCTGTTGTTAGGGTTGACTAATTCAAGCAAATGAATAGGAGCAACACCCCAAGCTCCCATGACACAGAAGTTCATGAAAAAGTATGCACCAATAATGGCTCCCTTGGTCCCAATCATAAACGAAGGATAGATTAAAGCACAGCTGCAAATCATACAAATAACAATAGTCAAACGACGACCCAACAACTCAGTAAGCTGACCAAAGAAAATACCACCTACCATTGCTCCCAAGTTAACAACCACAGTGATAACAGTTCTTTCGTTGGGTCCAATAAGACGCTGCTTGGTAAGCATCGTAGGGTATAAGTCTTGTGACCCATGACTGATAAAGTTAAAACCAACCATCATCAAAACCAAATAAACAAACATGAGCCAGTCAGTCTTTAAAGTACGGAAGATGGTCCAGTCGAATGTAGACTTGAGCTTGCTGTTGTTTGCGCGTCTGGCAAGAAGCTGTTGCTCACGCTCTGCTCTGATCTTCAAGAAGACTTCTGATTCAGGCCAGAAGACTCTCCAGGTAATCAAAAGAATAGGCAAACCTGAGGTGAACCAGAACAATGCTCTCCAGCCCTCATTACCCTTGTATGTAAACTCAAAAGCTCTGAAGAAGACTGCTGCCAATAAGTATCCAAAGTTGTACCCAGGCAAGAAGAAACCAGATAAAACTGAGGTTGCGGCTTGTGGTTGGTTTTCCAAGGCAGTAGTACTGGCAATAGGATACATGGCACCCATCAAAATACCAAACATTGCACGTACAGCAAGGAACTGTTTGTAAGTTTTAACAAACCCAGTACCTAACTCAACAATCATAAAGAGAACACACACAACTATGTATGGCCACTTTCTACCATAGCGATCGGCAATCAAACCAAAGATAAGTGCACCGACAGAACGCAACATAAGCACCAAAGTTACACCCCAACTGACCTTGGTGATGCTCACACCCAAGGTACTTGCGATCTGTGTAGCACTTGCTGAAACACAGAAAAAGTCCAAGGAATCAAGGGCCCAGGCAAAGTAGCCCAAAAAGTAGTAGTTCCAGTCTTCAAAGGTCATGAACTTTAAACCAGGCAAAGGGTTGATAATCTCGTACCATCTTCTTTCGGCGTGGAGAACAGGAAGGTCGAACAAGGTGGGTATTCTAGTCAAGAAGTATCTGACTATGGAACTTGCAGTAAGGTCTGGCTTTGACGAAAGGTGCTCCTCTATGAGGTTTATCTCGCGTGTCATTTTGTTTGTAGAGTGGTAATTTTGGTAGGATTGCTTGCGTTTATATAATTACCGTTGACAACAGTGTGGGGAAAGATCTGTTCACATCCTTGAAGTATCGGAAAACACCGTTTTCCGGCTTGCCGTTAAGTGCAACCATTCTGTAAGCCCCCATACTGTCATTTTAGTTGCACGGATCAGCCTCGTATGGATAATACTTCCATACCACACTACCGAGTCCATCGTTATTGCTAGGGGCCACCCTCTTCTCTCAACTAAATTGGTTGCATTATAGTTTCTCCCCCAAAAAATTTATGGTTGTGAGACTGACACACACCCACTTGCAGCCATATATATCTCCGAGATATAACGGCAACCAGCAGCAAAGTATCCAACGGTCGATATATAAGACCAGGAAGTATGCAAATCGCGTCCCCCACACCGATGCGTGATGCCTTACTAATGATGGTGGAGGAAAGGATCGGTCTCCCTGTATATATTATGGAGAAGTGCATCGTTTTCCGGTGGGGACAGCAGACGTGCTCTCTCCTGCGGGGAAGAAGTGTTCCACCGAAAGGTTAGTTTGAATTAGATATACGAACTTCCATATTGGTAACTGTGGGGGTTATGACAAATGCGTTCCCCGTCCCGCAAATCAGACCAGTGGCATGCTGTCGCCCGCAGCATATCAAGGGTATTGCGAGTAATGCTCCGTTCAATCATCCTTGTACTGTTGCATGGGGATTTACATTTAAATGTAGGCTAAATACGCCAAACACAGCACTCAAAGGAGCAGTAATTGCTCAGATTCTCATTGAAATAGCTGTTGGAAGCCAATAAGACCAAGAACGTTAGAAGATTAGCGGATCATTAGGTTCGGGCTTAGGCACGGAACGGGTTGACGTTGTGTCAAACGCAGCAAAAAAAAGTAGGGCTCAACACAAAAATATGGACGAGTCAGGAATCGAACCCGAGACCTTACCCATGCTAAGGGTACGCGCTACCAACTACGCCACACGCCCGTTTTCGAAGTATTACAATGCTTGAGATGCTAAATATTGTACGGTTACCCAATTCGTTTAATTGTTTACTTTTGAACTATAGTCCAGGAAGCCACAACCACAGCTGCCAAAGGTGTCATATACTCTCTTGCTGCCCTTTAATTTAACGTATATACAAGTGCACACCTTCCTCTACAGTGAGGACATCCCTGGGGTGTGCATTCTTTTCTTTCTTGGTCCCTAATCCGATTTTTTACAAAGACACAGCATAGACTATTTGATCCCGTATTCCCATTTTATCACTATTTAAATTAAAGCAAGACATAGCAAAGCTCAAGCGCAGCTATTAAAAGGAACCTGCGAAAGTATCTCTAGCCTGCTGTTACCATTTTCTTGAAAATCAACACCCGCGTTGGAAGCAAGGTTTAACACCATATATGAGGTTTGTGAACCATCAACCCGATTTGGAATAAAGGTTGATTGAGATAGTACCTCTGGAGTAATCTCATTATTAAAATGTGCAGCTAAATCACCATCAGAGTACTCACATGTGCTGGGAATTGTGTATGCAGCAAATACAATTCTATTTACTTCATGTGGGCTCAATGGGAAATGAATGTCATTGCTTTCAAAATCACATTGCTGGACCCATTGGTACACCCAGTCAGAAGGAGAAACAGGGTGTCCATCCATAGGAGGATCAGTTTTGAGGTAAAACGTGGCATGGTTTCCAGACACCCAAAATCTCAATAGCTTCAACCTCTCTATTTCTATGCGTAACGTCTCAATGTAATTGTCGTTGGTGCTGATACTTTCATCTTCTCCAAACCCTCTTGCTTTCTTTCTTATGTTAGCGCCGTATTCAATCTTTAGCTTGTGATGAACTATTTTAAGGTTCCGTTTCTCTATTTCCTTGATCCTGGCATCATCGATTGCATCTCGGATCAAATCCACATGGACAAAATCAGGTGCTGCAAAGGACAAGACAGAATACTTGGAATGAAGCTCAAAGTAGCGATACAACGTATCTCTTGGTGCTCCTTTAGCCTTATGGATAAATTGCACCAATTTTTCTTTACTACCTAAGTATAAAGCATATTCGTACAGCAAGGTTTCATAATCAGCTTTCCAGTCGTACTCGTGCGAATAAACAGAGCATGTCGACTCGCTATTTATTGAAGTGGTAGATGTGTTTGAAGATGAAAAGAACTCAAAAGCAGTGCTTGAAGTCGCCATATCTTGTATATTCTTCAAATATTCTAAAGCGATCTTTCATTCATATAGGATTGGGTCACACTTAAAAACTACAATCGTAAACATCAGTTCCTGAAAAGATTCTATACGATTCGATCTAAATTTCATGTGAAAGTTTAATCGGAAAAAATCGTATACCCCTGCACCTGTCTAGTCCCCAAAACGGTTATCTGTTGCATAAATTTCCGATAACACATTATCGGAGACAAGGTAGATTGTCAACGTATCAGGGCCAACGTAACCCAAAGGAGGTCCACACAATTGCGTAAACGTACGCGTCCCAAAAGCAATCTAGGACAGGCATCTAGATTTGGCTTGCTCGTATCTTCAAGTTGATTGACGACGAGTACACTGGTAATCTAGACTAGCTCGATTCTTTTTTTTACTCCTGTTTTGGAATCTAATTTAGTTTAAGTGGAACGTTTTCAAATAATTTTATGGATATGTTGCTTATCCTCGGTTGTGTGAAGTGCAAGGCAAATTGGACCAAATTGGGCCACAACCACAGGAATGGCTGCCCACAATCAGGCGAGTGCTAGGGAGGGGCGGGAATGAACAGTGCTTGCTTGCATACGCCTGACTACCTGTCAATGCTTCAGCTTGGCAGTTTCCGTGCGAAGCTCCCTCGTCTCCCACCATACACATTCCAATTAATTTGTCCCAACTAGGAAAATTGCTGCAGCTGCGAACTTGTCGCAAATTTATGACCAGATTGAGGTCCTCCAATGCCAATGAGAACTGATATCAGACACCAATGAAGCGTACTCAAAACAGCTTAGAATAGAGTAAGTATATAAGTTAATGTAAAATCAGAGTATCTTTTGTAAGCCAACATGAAATCTTCATCTTTCATTCACATTCTTGCCGTGTTATCCACTATCGGTACGACCCAAGCAGTGCAGGGAGCACAAAGAATAGTTACTGAGTACTTTCAGGAGACCAGTACTACAATTCTAACTTACTGCACAGGCAGTTCAACTACTACCGTTTTTGCTTATCTGAGCACCAACACCGAGTTCTCTTCTCAAAACTCTAATCCTGCGTGCGAAGAAACAGACACTCTGAGCACCGACCTGAGCAATACTTCAACCGAGGCAAGCCATGGATGCACAGTTCCGTATTCCACTCAGTCTACTATGGAAAGTAGTGCATCCATTAATTGCACAAACAGCACCAGTGCTCCCACGAGTACAGGTCAAAACAGCCATTTTGACATTACAACTTCGGGTCACTCACTGTTTGAAACTCAAACAGCAATTTCACTGAAATCAGTTTCACCTCCGACGGAGACTAGACAAACTAATGAAATTAGCAGCACGGTCTGCAATAGCACAAATACTGAAATATCAACGCTGTCCGTGGCGTCTAGTTTGAAAACTACATACTGCAGTACTCCAGAAATAGAGCAAAAGCAAGCGACAACCAGTTTAAGCTCCATCTACTATACGTCCGAGACACCCCTCGAGCTGCTCGTGGTGGAGAGTACAAAAATTGTGGCCACAGAAACTTGTTCTCTACAATCTTCCGTGAGAGATACCGAGTCTACTATTACATCCAGCTGCACCTCTGCAGATTCTAGACTCGCAGATGTATCCTCAACACCACTGGAACCTTTAGTTAGTACACAGCCATATGAAAGCCAATCTCAGAGCTTGTCCAGTACCATAGGAACTGTTTCTGCAGAGTCGCTTTCTACTCTCTCCACACAATCTTTAGTTCAGTGGGAACCCTCATCAAATGTGGCGTCAGCCCCAAGAGTAAAGTTGAGTTTGCCAATTATAATTTCCTTGGTTTTTTTCTACCTTTATAAGTAACAAGAGGCATTTCTGTCTGATTTCAAATGGTTTGTCTCCTAAAAATGATAGAAAGACTTGGAATTATATGTACCTCATCGGTGTAAGTACATACCGCAAGATAAAATATGCAGCTGAGCGCAAATGGTTTAGTGGTAAAATCCAACGTTGCCATCGTTGGGCCCCCGGTTCG
>JAKTUX010000026.1:0-154466 GCA_030556895.1 Kodamaea jinghongensis | reverse complement strand
GCGTGGTGCTAATAACGCCAAGATCAGCAGTTCGATCCTGCTAGGGACCATTCTTTTTTTGCAACCATTACCCACACTTGTGAACAGTGTTTAACTACACAGGTGGCCACGGTTGTATGCCTTACATCTACATTACAATTCCAAACGGATAATCATCATCATTAAACATTTCTACAGATCTCATCTATTGCCTCTGGGCTGTTGATCAAGGCCATGGCGGCCCTTGTCATTGCCTTTTTCTTCAGCTTATCGTTTGCAATTGCAACAGTGTAGCCTTTTATTTGGACTTGGACTTGAGCAGCGCCGTTCGTGTTGGACACAACGTACTGAGGGACTTCGCCAATCTTCTTGCCCATTTCTGCGTAAAGCCTGTTTCTAGCATCATTGTCAAGTGGGTCGTCGTCATTGGCAATAACCGGCAAAAGTGCGCTGCGACTAATAAAGTCGTTTTGAACCTTGTTGCGCTTCTTTGCCGGACCGTTGATGCTGGTCGACAGGTTTTCGCTCTGGGGGTCGTCACTGTCTTCGTCCTCGCCCCACAATCTAATCTTTTTGTTGGATTTAATGGACTCCTTGCGGTCTGTGTTCATGCGAAGCTTATGGAACTTCTCCAACATTGGCTTGTTGTTCAAAGCGTTCATAGCAGCACGCAAGCCAGCGTCCTTTTGGTTGGAGGCGGTCCCCACACCCAAAATATCTTTGCCCATTCTACACTCAATGGTAAATGCATGGTTCACGCCGTCTCCCTTGGCCACAATGTGATAGGTGGGGTGGAACTGGGCGGTACCAACGACCGAGTACAACTCAGTTTTGGCCTCCTTGTTCAACGGCTGTCTGTCAAACTGCATGTCGTATTGCGACAACTTTTTCTCGTACAATTGAGCCAACCAGTCCTTGACTTCAGCCAAGTCCAAGCTCCTTTCGATTCCAAGGGCCCCAACATAGGCCTCAAAGATATCCGCGTATATCTTCTGGTCACCAGTTTTCAAGATTTCTTCGTTGATATTGGTTTTCAACTTCTTGTTGAACCCATACTCAAAGGAGAACTCAGTCAAAGTGCGGTTGTCGATCAAGTGGGACCGGATCTTTGTCAATTCGCCCTCGCTGACGCCAGGATAGCGGTCGTAGATAACCAAGGTGGCCAAGTTGTTAAGAATGGAGTCGCCCAAAAATTCCAACCTTTCGTTATGCAAGTTTATCAATTCGTGTTGGTTCAAATACGACTTCAGGTTGATGGTAGACTTGTGGATAAACACCCGCTCATACAAGTTCGGGTCCTCGATCCGAGGTAACGGGGGCTTGTCACCATTGACACCTGTGTCCCTAACAATAACGTTTGGATGGGCGTTGGAATTTACAATCTCCACCTGAATGGGCTCCTCATTGATGTCGCCGAGCTTCTCCTTATCTTCACGCGATATTGTCACGTCCAGCTCCAAGATCTCTTGGAAAATCTTCAAGTCTCCCAACTTGTACTTGGACTTCAACTTGCAGGCCAAGCGGATCAACTTGTTTTGGCTCAATTCGACCCTAGTCGACTGGTCAGTGCTCTCGCTTTGCACAATGTTCTCCAACTCGTTAATGTCTGGTGCTTCGTTTATAATTAAGCGTATATTTTTTTGTAAAGTCCTTGTACCATACTCTAATTTTTGTAAATCAACATGAGTGATTTTCTTAACATGCTTGGCCGAAGTTGAGGTAGCCGCTCCGTTGGCGCCTTCCTGGTCTCCTACTTCGTCTATCTCCTCATCGATTACTGCCTCTTTTGCCGTTCCATTTGCAGATGAAACCCCCACTTCTTCTGCTCCTTCTCTTCTATTAAGCTTGTGTTTGAAATTGCCTTCTGTCACAGCATCAGAATGGTTCATAGTCTTATCGAAAGGTTCAATTCTCCTTTGCTCTCTGGCCCTCAAGTCTATTTAATTCCCCTCTCTTCGCTATTTTTTTTCTCACACTTCCGTGCTCATGAGAAAGTCGTGTGGAATCATGAAAAAAAAGTTTTAAGTTGCACCAACCATCCACCACAACGACATTGACCATGATTAGATTGTTGAGTTCGTGGGGATTCAGAAGTCCTATCCAGAGTGTTGGTATCAGATTTAATAGTACCAGCACCGTTGCATCTCCAAACTACAGTTTGACTGGAAGAAAGACCCTCAAACCTATATTCCTGAGAAAGACTTTCTTGGTTGACTACTATAAGCACTTGAATGATAATAACGAGATCATGTTACACGTTCACCACAACAACTTACCAAAGAAAGACAACCAGCAACTTAGAAGCGCATTGAAGAAAGTGGGTGCTCAATTTAATGTTCTCAACAACAACCTTTACAAAGTGTTTCTTAGATCCGAGCATGAAGAAGACCCAGCACTTGCCATTAACCTGAAAAAAAACAAGGATGTTGAACATCCTTTGAGTCCATTGTTATCTGGGCCAAGTGCTGTCATCAGCATTCCAAAGTGTGAACCTCTGATTGTTGCTCAGGTTTTGAAGATCTTGAACTCCCACAAGGAGAAGATCTTTGTGGTGGGTGCCAGAATCGAATCTTCCATCTACGATAACGCTCAGGTTACTCAGTTCAAAGACTTGCCTCTGAAGGAACAATTACAGGGTCAATTGGCCGGGTTGTTGACTGTCTTGGGTGGTGCTGGTTTGGTGAGAACCTTGGAGGGTGCTGGTAATGTCTTGTATCTTACTTTGGATGAGAGAAAAAAGGATATGGATTAGGTGTCTTGTATATAATATAATATGATGAGATGTATAGGATCTTGTAGCTGAGGTTTGCGTGTGATTTTGAGAGTGCTTCCAAGTTGAAGGTGTCTAGCACGGGGCACATGAAGCCCAGAGGAGCAAAACTGAGTGGACTTCTGTGATATTGTATGATACTCCAATGTGAAACTCAGAAATTCTCTTAAATGGATGTCGAGTGGTTGTCCCAGAAATGTTATTCTTCGTTATTGGAGCCTTTCGAACTGGTTGCAGCATTGTTGCACCCAAATACCTCTCTGGCCCCGCAGCCAATTTCTTGAAAAACTACATGAAGGTTAGGCATACTTGTCAATTCTATAAGTTTAACTATATTTACCTACTGTAAAGCCAACTTTTCAGCTATTCTACTATGTTGAGTGTATCCTGTTCATTTGCAATCACTGCACTTGAAAGAGTACCCTACGTCACACACGATGCACACTGAAAAGCATATAAAAAATCACAACAAAACTTCTACTTCTTGTATTTCTAGTCTTCACTCAACCCAATTAAAGCAAAACTGCCTTGTAGGCGTAAGAACCCGAAGCGCTATAGTTCTCCACCCATCAGAGAAGTATTCAGAACGGTTGTTGAGGTGCGAAAAAATTCATCTCATCACAACCTTCAGCATGGACAGCGAAAGTAAAAGAAGAGCATACAGAGAAGAGAAGGAGGAGACCAGGCAGAAGTTCAAGCAGGCCAGGTTTGAGTCTGCTACACCTGAACCTCAAGAAATCAACACCAAGGTGGATTTACCTAGAAAAAGATACTATAGACAAAGAGCACACTCCAACCCATTCTCAGACCACAGGTTAGACTACCCAAGATCACCGGAAGAAATGAACTGGGAAAAGCTCTTTCCACACTACTACAACGAGGAAACACAAGAAATGACCTCTGAGGTGGAAATCGCAGACATTGGGTGTGGATACGGTGGGTTGATGATCAAGTTAGCCACCGAGTTCCCAGAAAAATTGGTGCTTGGGATGGAAATCAGAGTGCAAGTGACCCAGTACGTGGAAGACCGAATCATTGCATTGAGAAAGAAGTTTGAAGACGAGAAAGTCAGAAACTTTCAAAACATCTCTGTTATCAGAGGAAATGCCATGAAGTTTTTGCCAAACTTCTTCAAGAAGGGCCAATTGTCCAAGATGTTCTTCTGCTTCCCAGACCCTCACTTCAAGCAGCGTAAGCATAAGGCCAGAATCATCACCAACACCTTGTTGAGCGAGTATGCTTATGTTTTGAGAGAAGGCGGGGTTGTCTACACAATCACAGACGTAGAGGATTTGCATAACTGGATGGTAAAGCACCTCGAAGAGCATCCATTGTTTGAGAGATTAGACAAGCAATGGGAAGAGCAAGACCAGTGTGTCTCCATCATGTACAATTCCACCGAAGAGGGTCAGAAGGTGACCAGAAACCAAGGTCAAAAGTGGATTGCTTGCTACAGAAGATTGCCTACTCCAGAAGACTGTACATAGGTGAGCGAAGCGGGGGATAATATATGGAATCGAAAACGATTATGTAGAGCAAATCGAGGTGGAGTGAATCGAGCAACATAGAGAGATCGAGCAAGAGGTAAACAAGGATTCAATTGATATGTAGAGGTAAAGACACAACTCCGATCATATCGTCCTACGATTCAATTGAAGAAAAGAGCTAAAAGCACAAGTCCGATCATGTGGTTCTACACAGTAAAAGCAAAGCAGGAGATACAGGATCACCTACTGTTCATTGTACATAAGTAACATCATATAAATAAATATCAAATATTGGCACAACTTTTCTGAATGAGTTCCAAAAACCTGTTTATAAAAAGAAGGTGTCAATAGTTCACAAGATATAAACGATAACAAAAATAGAGGCTATGACATCCTTAGAAAGAAGAAGGAACTTGAGACTTGACGTCATCAAAGGTGTCTTCGACGGTTGGCTTCAATTGGGAGGTTGGGACGTCTGGGAATTGGGAGTGGCCAGTGGTGGAGGCGGATGGGTGGGTATCGGTTGGCTTGACTGGTTCGAATTCCTTGTGGGAGGCAACGGTGGAGCCTGCGGTTCTAGTTGGGAACTTGGAGGAGATGAAAGAACCAACTGGACCAGCCTTTTTGATTAAGTCGTTGACAATAGGAGTGGCCTTTTCTTGGGTCAACTTGGTGTATTCGGCGGTCTTTTCCTTGGCCAACTTGGTGAATTCAGCAACCAAAGCGTCAATTTCCTTCTTGTTCTTCAAGTAGACAACAGGAACGGTGAATGCAAGAACAACACTCGAGGCAACCAAGGTGAACAAGGAAAACCACGAGGTGATCTTGAACAAGACGTAGGAGATACCAGCAGCCTTCAAGGTGGCTTCGATATCGTGGGCATACACAATCTTTTGGAAATCACCTTCTAATTTCAAGTTGAAGTCGGCAACAAGTGGCAAAAACTCGTCGTTGAACTGCTTGGCAATGGACTTGGTAGATGGCTTGTACTTGGTAACGAACCCTTGACCAGTGACAAACTTACCGGCGTACTCAACGGCAGCAGAAACTAGAAATCATATGTTAGTATCGCGTGACAAACAGGGACTTTTTATTTTTTTTTTCAGGGAGACAAGGAGCCCTCTTTTTCCAAGTTGTGGCGAGAAATACAGGAGACACGACATAGTAAAAAGAGCAATCCTGGGGCCTCACAGCGGGAAATCAATCATCGTATACTTACGGAGCAAGCCAATGTAGGCCAAGTGGAAGAAAACATTGAACAAGTTGACGGTCTTGAAAATAATCAACCCAGCAATGATGGATCCAAAAACCTTACCCGACTTGACAGGATCTTTCCAGGTTAACAAATCCAAGTGAGCGCAAGAACTCTCCTTGACTGGGGCCTTGACTGGAACTTCACCAACGTGGTGGGTGGTTTCGACTGGAACAATTGGAACCGATGGAACGGAATGGGAACCTTCGTGAGACATGGTATCAATTATAAATATAAAGAGGAAAGTGGTAGTTAATATAAAATTTCAGGAACGGGAAAAAATTTACCATGCTATGAATTTTTAGTGTATGCTGATAACAAACAGGGGAAAAAAAAGGAACCTGAAGGAGAAACGACGACTTGGCCGAGAACAAGGGAAGGCCGTAGAGATGGTGTAGCGATCGTAGAAGTGGTTGGAGAGACTGCTTGGGAGAGGAGAGGTGCTCAGCCCGTGTCGACTGTTGGAGGCGTTTTGAAGACGTGTTGGTCGAATGTGCCGGACTAAAATGGAAGCTTCCTCGTATTCTTTAGTGAGCAAAAGTTCACAAGATGATGGTAGCCGAGGGAATTGAGGCGTGTAGGACAAAATCGAAGCAGGAGGGCCGTGAAAACTTTCCAAGACAAACAAGTCTAGCTGCCTGGAGGTCCCCTGGCGGTCCTTGCAGACCTGCTGATGGATGTCTCGGATGCTGCTGGTTGGGCTCAGCAGCAAGCCTGCTGACATTGCCATCGTGGAAAAAGCGGTTACAAAATCAGGAGACGTCTGGCAGCGAGCGAGGGGCAGCCAAAGGTGCCCTCCAGCACGCGCTAATGGACCTGAAATCGTACAGGGAGCTCGGGAGGAGGGCATTGCGACAGAGTCACATGTCATAGAGTAGGTCATTGTGCTGGGTTTCATTGGTGTCGTCGTCCGACGAGGTCAAAAGCTGCTACAGAGCAGGAGCAATGTGTGAAAAACATGAATCAACGCGTGCCAACACGTCCTGGAGCACCGCCAGTAGGGCTAGTTTCAGTGTCCTGCGTCCTGTGCAGTCTGCCTTGGATGTCAGAGGTATAGTTGACATATGGGGGAAGGTTGTCCCGTGGTGCTTCGGACTTGGAGAGCATGCTACTTGAATGCCTAATTAGGAAATTTCAAACAGCTCTGTGCAACACCGCTGCGGAGTGCACTCATATGAAACAAGACCTGGCGCTGAGTGCGACGATATTTGGCGGTTCACGAGTCTGGACCGTTTGTGGCCCGATCTACTACCAGCTGCAGCCTTAGGTATAGTCCAGCAATCTGCTAAGAAGCAGTGTGCAACAGATACATAGTCAATATGCAACAGACGCATTGCACACTTTGCTACGCAGCCAGATCCCCGGGCCTTATCACATCTCGAACCTACGCTACGCTGCTACACTTCTAAACCAACCCAAAATCACTTTATTCCCACTATAATTTGCTTTGCGGCATGCATGCTTTCCATATAAAACCTCGTGATATCCTCATGCGGAGTCCTGTTCTTTAATTTTCTATGTTCCTTTATGTTTGTGATTCCAATGATTTTTTGCAACCATTTGCAAATGATCTCATTCAACATCGGAATCAACAACGTTACCATCTCATCCATGCACTTGACCATCTCCAACACCAACTTCTTGACGTCGACCTTGGGGTCCTGGAACTTGGTGTGCATCTTGCCGCACTGGTCCAATGCAAAGTCCACGGGCTTCACCAACTTGCCAAAATCTTTGATAATCCCGTTCTGTGTGATTTGGTATTGTCGGTTCTGCTTCTCGTTGAAGCTGGCGTACATGGAGATGATTCTATACGCGTCCTCTTCTTGGTGCGGTTGCATGAGGTTGCCCCACAACTGGCCGTACCCGATTTGCGCCTCCATAAACCGGATCACTTCGTTTTGAAAGCTGATCAAGCTTCTTCTAAACTGCATCATCCGATGGTACCTCGTTCTGAACTTGGTAATCAAAACCTCGTTGTTTGCAGGGATATCTGCGTTGATCGACTTCTTGGGTACCCACTCCTTGACTGGTTTCAGTGCTAACACAACGCTTTGCATTTCTTTTTCGGGTGAGTCTAGAATAAAGGGAATCTGTAGTTCCTGCTCGATCTTGCGCTTTGGATCGAGAACACTCTTTAACTCCACCTTTGGCGGTGTTTGAGGCACTTCCTCCTTAGGTTTCACCTCTTTCTTGTGCTTGGGATCAAGCACGCTCTTTATCTCGGAGCTTGGCTGTGTATTGAAGACAGGCTTCTTAAAGTCCCAATCTTTATGCAGCTTTGGATCAAGAACGCCCTTGATTTCAGTGTTAAGTGACTTCTCCGGAAGAAGCGGTTTTGTAGGGTTCCACCCCATGCTATGTTTTGGGTCGAGAACACTCTTTGCCTCTGCTGCTGGTCGTATGTCTGAGATCACTGCAGTTTTGGGCTCCCATTCTTTGACGTGCTTTTGCTCGTGCACTACGCTCTTCACTTTGCTCCCAACGATTTTAATATCGTTGATGGTGGCTGGGGTACCTGCCGCAGAAGCAGGCCCACTGTACAACTCGTTCATCAACAAACCCTCCAAATCTTCCAACCTTTTGACTCCCAAATACTTGTCGCAGTAGCCAATCAATTTGTTAATGCTCAACAAACACGAAGTTAACTCCGCTCTCAACGCCTCAGAGATCTTGCTCCGCTTACCGGTGTTCACCATGTTCTTGACAAACTCTTGGTACTTGGTCAACTTGTCGAGTGGCCTCAATACCGTGGAGCTAGTGAGCTTGCTCTTCTTCACCTGCACATAGTACACGATATACAACACTTTGAACTGGATCTTCAACAACATCTCGTTGATCAAGGCACCAATGTTAAAGCTTTGTATCTGGCAGTTGTAGACCAACTGAAATACATTAAAGTCCATCAAGTCACCAGGCGTGAACTTAATCAAGTCCTTGAACCCGCTCTCCTTTGTCAACGAAATCAACATGTTTTCGATGTGGCTCTTGAACATCTCGTTCAATCTGGTGAGGTTGCTAACAATCTGCGGGTCAACTCCGTCCAAGTTTTTCAACCCCTTTCTGATCAGCTTGTAGTTGCTGATCTCATATTCGATGTACTCAATGATTGCTTGCTGGTACTTGAAGGATCCCTCCTTCTTGCTGCGTCTGGTTGGCACATTGGTTGCAAAAAACTCCTTCCTAATTGGGGAGTCGACCTTTTTGTGTGTTGTTGAAGGCTTCTTCTTCATGGACCCCTTGGACTGATTGATGCTATCTTTTGCAGGTTCTAGCGACCCTTTCCGTTTTAAGGAGGCTTCTCTCTTTGGGTTTTCTTCCTTGAGGTTATCTTTTGTGACAATTTCAAATCCTTTTAACCACGCAGGACAGTGTTCGTCATCCAACAGACTGGCCTTGAGACTGAGTTTATGATCGGATGCATTCGCCTGACTCTTCAAGTCCTGAGTTATTTGTACAAGAGACATGCAATGCTAAGGATAATCAAGAGTAAACTCGAGTAGTTTTATAGAAATTATAGTTTCAGCCGTGTTTCAAGTTCAGTACGCTGCTGAGTTTCAGAGGTGCAGCGACCTCCACGATGAGATGTATCAAGTAATCTGCGGTTAGAAAGCTCCGTATATATGCGTGCCGCGCATACAGATAGCAAGTACCCGATGGGCATGGAGCACGGAGCTTTGACTTTTCGGTGGGTTATCTCCATTCACGCTTATGGTGCCACCTGTCAACGTGGACTCGTACATTTTAAGAATCGCTATGTCAAGCGTGTTGCAATGGGGTACATACGACGCCATACGAATACTCTGCTTGGATGAAGTCAAAGTCCGCCTTCCCCTCTACTTGCATCGCGCTGGCCACATCTAGACCCTCTTGCGTTTTGTTCGCTCTCTTCCGGAGCGTCTGTCTCAGTTGTAAAACATATTATGAGCCTCGCAGTAAGGCGCTCGCACTACTCGTTAAAAAGGCTAAAACGAGTCTAGAAGACTTTTGATGGGTTTCCTAAAAAAGGCTATTAATTAGTGCATCCAGGCCCTATGTTGCAACATATGGCCGTTAATCCACAATGTGCGGTTACTAGCACACTTTGTCAAACATCTTTTGCAGATTATGTTACACCAGAGTGTTCCATGTGAGACATTTGCAGCCACAACATTTTACTTCTTTCTGCGAGGGCTGGTTATCTGGGCATCTACAAAGACGAGAGGTGTATGCATACAGAGTTGTCCAGGCAATCTTAGATAGCCAGGAGGATGTAGATATCTTTATGCATTATCAGCGGAAGCTAAGTAACTCCGTCTACTGCGAGTATTACGTCGCGTAACGTCATTTATATTAATCTATTCAGATACTTTTGTCTAAAACTTCAGCGGACCAGAGTTGAAACACCTTGAAACCATTGTATTAGCAGTACCAAAAGAATGCTGTCACCCCTTATAACCAAGCTTGAACACTGAGCACTGATGAGCTGTAGCAACACCTGGACCTCATCGTGCAGAACCACGCATGCACCCTTTTCCTGAGATCAATTGTTTCAGCCAGACAAATGCACCCATGCCCCTGATACGCAATGAGATTAATGTTCCCAACCTTCACCCTAAGTGCACATAGTCTTCATCCATTATGCCTCTGCCCAACTGCTCGCTCATGAACTTGAACCTGTCTGCACTGTCGTCCAAGCTCGACTTGAATATTTCATACTTCTCTTTAGCCATTTCAAAGTTCTTCCTGGTATTTTCAACCTCATCAATATCAAACAAGCACCTGGAGCACTTTTCTTCTGTAGAGTTGGCAACCTTCTTGAGATCCAAGCATTTTTGGTGGTAGGAGTGTCCACATCTAAAGTGGATAATTGGGTAATCGAGGTTCAAACCACATCCACTGCACTTATTTTTAAAGAAGACAGGATTCTTGGACAATTCAGCCAACTTCTCGTTGTTTTTGATTGACTCAGTTTGGTACGAGTCGATCAACTTATAGTTTTTCTCAATCTCCTTGTTTTGAGACTCAATGTAGCCTGTGAGGTACCCCTTTATCAAACCTAATGTTAAGAAGCTCTTCAGGTTGTCGTTTGTCATATGCTGAATCAATTCTAGTGGGGTCATCAAATTGTGCTTTTTCACCTTGTCGAGCAAGATTCTGAATTCTCCTTGGGAGCACTGCCTGAATATGGATTCTTTGGAAATAACAAAAAGTAACATCAACTTGTAGAGTTGGTGATGTTGGTTTCCGTGCTTTTCTACTATCTTCTGGCACCCTTCGTAATCTTCAGATAATTGGTAGGTCTCAAATAAACCTTCTTCGTAGCCAGAGTGCTCGCTGGCGTATGCTTCTCCCTGCTTGAAGTCATAAATGTGAGACACTAAGAGCAATTCCGTGTGGTCTATAATATCTAAGTTTTCTTCAATCAAGGCTTTGGCCTTGGAGTGCTTTCCTTTTGATAAGTACAACTCCAACAATGCAATGATCATGTCGCCCTTGTCTTCTTCTTTATCCTCTTTGATGCAGTCTTCTAGGAAATTCATAAACTCATAAGTGTGGTTGATGAAACTCGAGTAAATCAATTCCGGTTTAGGTGGAATATACGTTGGTGTTTCGTCCCCAACGCTGTACTTGCCGGTGAACACTTTCTTGAGGAGTTCGGTTGTTTCGATGGGACGGAAGTCCAAAAGCGTTTTCGAATGGTCTATTAAAACATTGAGCAAGTTAACAATGGACAAAGTCTGGATATACTTCAAAGACGTTTCGGGGTCGTTCAAGTCATTCAACTGAATATCCACAATCAAGTTTGGCTGGTCAAGCTTCTTCAACAATTTTAAGACTTGAGTCAAGAATCCACACTCTCTGAACAAATTGATGATCAACTGAAAGTTTAAGTCTGTAATGGAGCTATCTAGCTTGGTGATAAAGTCGTCTAGTTCTCTTGTCTTCTTTAATTTACAGTAGCAACACAAGAGCAAGGTGATGTGGTCACTCTTAGCATTACCCAAATCATATAACCTGTGTAAGAACCTAGCCAAGTTCTCAATATTAGAAACGTTCTTGAACTTGCGTACAATATCGGTGATGAAGTAATCTAGTTCATCTTCAATGTAAAGCAAACATTTTTGGTACTTAGCGATTGCGTCATCGTACTCTTGTCTGTTGTAGTGCCAATCACCATGGGCCCTCTCTATTCTCAATAATGTTTTCAGGCCGAGGTTGTAGTTCGTGGCCAACACAAAACCAATGGCATAATCTTCCAATTGCATCACTCTTTCTATTTGCTCTTCGTGGGCATTCTCCGAGAGCTTGTACAAGATGGAATCGCTCCCAAAAAGATATATGTCTTCTCCAATTTGGAAGATGTCTTTAACGATAACGTTGGGGATAAGTAAATCGTATGCAAAAAACTTGTTATATATGTCAAAAATCAATACCTGAGAGTTTACTCTATCTTCATCGTGGTAGGACACTGTTACCAAGTAATTTGAGCCTTGGACCTTGAATAGCTTGGAGCACTTAATGTTGAACGTGGTGATGAGGCTTCTACGGTATAAACCAACGACCCCTTTTGTGGATGCAATTAAAGTTTTGGATGTGTCGTCGAGGTCACTGGCCCACAAGTCCACGCCAGAGTCGCCAAGGACTTTTGAAGGTGGTCCTCCACTGCGCCCGTCTGTTCGAATGATAAACATCTTGGAGGTGGTGGTGACGTAAATTTCCTGGTCGGACTTGAACTGAATGCCAGTGACGGGATCTGTCGACTTGTATATTAACTTTTGCTTGCTTCCTCTGTCGTTGAGGATGTCACCTCTTACAATAACCACACTCCCGTCGTTGTACCCAATTGCCAAGCATGTGGTTTCCACCGTAACGCTTGTCTGAAAGGTGCTGATGGGGTATAAGTTCTTGTCATTGTTGACGTTGATTTGGGACTTGAACTTGTAGCGGAGATCGTTCTCTTCTAGACGGGCGATTCTCTTAAGGTCCCACAACTTGATGATTGTCTGCAGACCCTGGTTCTCTGCCAAAGTAAAGACAAAGTCGGTGTTGGGAACACTTCGAATAAATGTGATGGAGTAGTCTTCGTCAAATGCAATGTACGTCTTGACCAATTCAAGCGTGTTATGGGAAACCACCTTTAGGATGTTATTGGTGGCAATGACTAAGTAGGTTAGCGATGGTTGGATCGCAGAGAGTGAAGGATCCGAGTAGAGCAAGTCTGACGTCCCTGAGTTGGGATCCGGGATGGATGTATCGTCAAATAACTGAAGTACTGGATATGTAGTCATGTTGCGTTGCACTTAAATTTGAGATTACATTTTGTAGTGCACCATAGTAGAGGTAGAGCATTTGGCAGATTTGCCTCGAGCGGAGTGTACACCAGAAGAAGTGCCAATGACTCTTTTGGTATGGGTTCAGAGTAGTGTTAAGAATCGACGTAGATGTTTACTGGATACTTAGATGTTGCCAATGGCTTCTTTTGTAAGTGTATACATACCTGGGGAAACCACTACATGCAACAGGAACACTCCTAGAGTCCTGACAATCGAGGAAACTCGCTAGAAGTTCTATCTATGGGATATATAGAGACTCCATATTGCGATACCTCTTCATGTTGCTACGTTATTGCGCCAATTAGACCTCTACGTAGGTCAGTGCTCCCAGCACAGTTTTGCAGCCACCAGCACAGCATTTCCAGAAACAGTAGACCCGTCAAGCACAGAAACTACTCAAAAAACAAACCAGGGTTCTGCCTTAGCACAAACTAAGTTCAGAACGTGATTAAAAAGATGGATCTGGGGGTATAAAAGCAACCTACGGAGAGTCGTTTGTCAAACGCTTGGGATCCACCAAAACGATCGGCCCGACATCAACAAGACTCAAATCTAAACAATAAGTGATTCCTAAAGTGGTCGACGCTGCTACAAACAGTCTCACAAGAGGACTTCAGTACCGCCAGACTCATAGCAGAAGACTCGGCTTAAAAGACGCGGATAGGGCTCCGTGGCCGCGGCAGACTTTGATACGGAATGGGAATGAAAAAATGTGGTGCTACACCAATGATAGTCAGCGAGTCAGGCGCCACGTCCAGGTGGCAACGCCCTGGATTGGTATCTGGTGGTGCGCCCAAGTGCTGGAGGCTTTCTGCAGCACACAGACACCCGCCGAAGTTTGATTCTGTGCCTGCCTTGCTGCTCCTACCCCTTTTCTTACACCAGAGCTGTACATTCTATTTTACCAAATTGGAAAAAAGCGGACAAAAATTGCCAGAGGTCAAAAGCTGCGATTGTTGGCGCCGTTAAAAACAAACGCCGGGAGGCAATAAAGCAAAAGCGTAGCAAGCAACATCAAACGGCAGAGCTTTCGAACAACCGTTTGGCACCACTCAACACAGTATATACCACCGTAGATGCACGTTTTCCAGCAAATTTCAGATTGCTGATGATCGGAACGCTTACCAAACAGTGTAATAAAGTGCTCTGATATATTTAGGTTTTCGCCAACCAGCAATTTTTTCTCTTTATCATAAACCATGAATTACGATCCTATTCACGATACGTATACCAACAAGGAGATGGCGGGCCAAGAGGCTGGGATGAATGGTGGAGTGCCACCGCAGGGAGTGCCTGTGATTCCATCTGTTCCCCAGCACGGAGCGGTTGATTCGTTGGGCCAAGCACAAGCTCCGCAAATTCCTCACCAGGTGCCCCCAGTACACGTCCCACACCCATCAGGGGGAGTTCACCAGATACCGCAGATGGTCCCACAGCATGTTCATCAAGGCATTCCCGCAGTCCATGGTATGCCTGTTTCCGTCCAGCATGCTCACGCTAATATTCCAATTCAGCAGCAGCAGCATCAACCACAGCAACAGCAACAGCAACAGCCCACAGTGTCTTCAGCGGTCGGTATAGGCGTGGCCCCAGCACCGGGGGCCGTTCCAATTGCCGCAGTATCACCTTCGATGCAACCGCCTGTTGCAGCTCACGCAGATCCGCGTCTGGGGGCGCTCTCGATATCGAGCTTGGTGAGCGCTGCCGCCACCGCCAACGCCAACGAAGAGGTCGAGGACCTGGAAGACAAGTCCAAGAAGAAACGTAAATACACAAACCAAACCGTTCCAAAGACCCGGACCTTGAAAAAGGCTGACGGTGAGCCCTTCTGGCGTAAAGATATCCAGCACGATTTCCTCCAGTACTTGTTTGACGACTCCACTGCGTGTTTCACCAATGACTTTGCACCCTGCGACATCCCCTCGGCCAACAACGGACCCAAATTGACCTTTTCTGAGTTGTATATCCGGTCGTTGGCGGAGTCGTCCAAGTGCTCCAAGATTTTGCGTGAGCGTCTTATCAGAGACTCAGACATGGGAAAAAGCGTCAGCAAAGTGTGTTTGTTGGTCAACACTGGACGTATGAACACCACCATCAACTTTGTTCCGGAAATGCGCTCCACCTTGCGGACATACCACTCGATTCCCTCGTTGCAGGCAGACCCCCAGTACGGAGGCACCAAGATGTTGCAAGACACACCGAGATTGAAGTCTATTTTGAAGGCTGTATGTGAGTCTTCGTCCGTTCCACTCAGTTTGAACGAGTTGTTGAGCCAACCTCCGGCCAAGAAACCCAACACAAACGTCGTGCAGATCATCTTCGACTTGAGCAACCACAGCCTGGGGATCCCATTTTTCGGCGACGCGTCCACCTCGTTCATGGACCTCTTTGTTAACAACAAGGTCCACCCCGAAATCAGAGCAAAGAGGTTTCTTTGGCTCTTGTACACTTATTTGGAGACCAGCTTCAAGCCCGAGGAGATGGCAAAGAACCCTTTTGGAGGGTTGCACCCTCCAACGTACGAGCTTCTTTCAGACGAGGAAGCAGACAAGTTTGACATTGACTCCGAATTTGAAGTCCAATATTCGGAAAAGATGTTCCAGACCAGACAACGGTACTTGGCGGACGATGAACACAACAACTCACCTAAACGCGGAAACAAGGCCAAGAGCCACGCCAAGGAGGTCCGCGAAGAAGAAGAAGACTCGCACGAAGACAACACCGACGACGAGGAAGGAGGACACAAGAGAAAGAGACAGAAAAAGGGTCTCCATGCCGTAGCACGTCCATCTCCGTTGTCGAAGGTGGTGACCGCCGTCAACGAAACCAGCATCGCCTTGAAATTCATAGAAGACAAGGTCACTGACTACACCACCGACCACCTTGTGAACCCACTATCCAAGATTGACATACCACACTTCCCGCTCGAGAACTTTGACTCCATACTCGAGATGAACAAGCAGTCTCCATTGGCCCCAGCCACTCCGGCCCCCCAAAACTCCATTGCAGCCCGTCGAGACGTTGTGGAAAAGTCCAAGCCCATCATCAGAGAGGTCCGTACCTCGTCCAAGGCAAGTACTGCCTCGTTCAACAAGAAAACGCTTATTTTGGGCAACTGGCTCTACAGATACTTTAACTACAAGAAGACCATTGGGAACAAGTTGGTGGGCATCGAGTGGGAAGATATTAGAAACGACTTGTTGAGTGGTGTGGAGGACGTGGTGTACAAGGAATGGGGGAAACTGTTGGTTGATGTGGAGAGCGAGTTGAACAACTGGCCCATCCGTGACTTTGACAACTGTAACGAAAAGCTCTCTTTCAGTTTGCAGTTGACCTCGTATTGCAACGATTGGTTTATTAAGAAGATCAGAGATGAGATTCCTTCCACCTCCTCCATCTCTTTTGACTTGGAGAACGGTGTGGTGAACTACTAGGCAAACGAGTTACGTTATGGAAAGCATTGTGGTGATGTGCACTACAATCACATGAGCACATTTGTATTATAGACTCTATGTACCAGTACATAGCAAAAGAATCAAGGACATTGAAGTGTAGAAGGAAGTAAAAATACATGAGCTTATACATATGAAGTTAGTGAATGACACTGAAGAAGTAGGACACTTCAAGAGCACTTGAAGAACACTTGAAGAACACTTGAAGAACACTTGAAGAACACTTGAAATACTTTTAAGGACTTAAGTTGTAGGACTTCTGTAAGCACAGCATCTTGAAGAACACTTGAACACTTGAACACTTGACGTACTAAAATTGTAGGACATCTGTAAGTACAGCTTTAAAGACACTTAAGTTGTTGGTCATCTGTAATTAGCAATTATATTAGACTATGTAACCAGTACGTAGCAAAACTGATGGTCAGCAGTAGATTAAGAATTGTGGATGCAAATTTGCCAACACTCAGTAGTTAAGTGTTACCGGTAAACACCTGGTCCACCACATAGGCAAACGCATTGACTAAACCATACTCTTTCAACAACTTGGCAAAGACCTGGGCCACATCAATCACCTTGTTACCGTCCCACACCTCCAAAAGGACTTCGGACTCACACTCGCCAACAACCACGTCAGGCACCACTATATCCCACTTCAACACTACGTGGTACTCTGTGCTGCCTTTGTCCATAGTAAAGTCAACCCTGTTGACCAGTTTAAGTAATGCAAATAAAATCACGCTATCGTTGACCTCCTTGTCGCTCAAGATTCTCCCGAACCTATCTCTGTTGACGACGTTATCCTTGTAGGCCCGAAGCAACTTGTAAATCATGGATACACGTTGGTGGACCACTATCGAGAGACTGTTCAACCCATACAATATCAAGTTTACCTTTTTGTTGGGGATATAGTTCCTGATAAGCACCAGGGTGAAGGACGGCGATAGCAAGTTAAGGGTGGTGATGGAGTTGACGTCGACCTGTTTGACGGAATCGTTGGCATTCGATATGGTGATTGACACAAACACCTTGAATAGCAATGCTGCTACAACATCAAACTCAATTGTTCGTATCAACTCCTCCCCTACATAAGTATTGAACGTTTTGATTCTCTCCAACTCCAAGTACGGGTAGAATTTTTTCAAGAGATCTAGCCTCTCATGCCAGTTAGTAGATGGGAGCACGTTGAGCTTCTCGAGCACGTCGCCCAACTCGGACCGCTCTCCTCCTGCGAGTTCTCGGGTGTTGTTTTCTAGCAAGTGGTCCAACTGTCCTTGCAATGACTTGTGGTCACGGAGGTCTTTCAAGTACTTGATTTTCGTCCTAAGGTCGTCAATGGCTTCCCTCGCGTGGCTGCGCTGCTTCAATAGCTCGTTTCTCTTGGAGTCTAGCTCGATTTTGGCTTCCTGGAGGCTGAGAATAGCGTGGTACGACCCGTCCTGTGATTCTGTCTCTTCGCGGGTGGTGTCAGCCGTGTCTTTCTTTGTCTTTTTAGCCAAATCAAGTCGTAATTTCAGAACATTGCCGGCTCCGTCGTCCGACTCTTCTTTGCCGCTCGATTGCGACGGGTTGGGAGACGTGGCGAGGAGGTCCGACAATGGCGTGTATTCATTGACATCACTCATGTTTGTTTTACTGAGAAAAAAAAATAAAGTGCAGTTATGGTGTCTGGACCTGAGTTGAAGAACGTGAGTATTCAAGATGGGAGCAGGGTATCGCAGCTGGAGTGTGCTGGATGCAAAGATTTGGTGCAAATTACTAACAATTTAGTATATGGATAAGAAGTTGCTGATCCAGTTGAACGGGTCGAGAAAGGTAACTGGCATCTTGAGAGGCTACGATGTGTTTATGAACCTCACCTTGGTTGAGGCTTTGGAGGAGCAAAAGGATGGTAATAAGCTTAGTATCGGTACAGTTGTGATAAGAGGGAACTCCATAGTGTCTTTGGAAGCAATAGAGAAATTGTAGGGGGCAAGAAGTTATCCAGAGCCACCTTGGTCTACAGGTGTGTTGATATCAAGTTAAACCCTGGAATCAGAGACAATATGTTGGAAACGTTAGACACTGAGAAGTTAAATCTTTAGAGGCATATACGGAGATGTTTGATCTTGAAACTGACACGAAGAGTTGAATCCAGAGATACAAGAAGTTCCAGAGATATTGAATACTAGAGTTGTTGGTTAATAAAGAGCGTGTATTAGATTCTGATGCTACTTTTACTATACAAGAGAATTAGATCCTAATCACCAGAAAGTAGATACTGAGATACTAGAAGAGACGCCAGCTTTACCAGATATGATTTATCGCACATCATGCCACTCAGACTGCTTCTCATCGATCAGCACCGTTACAAATTGAAGTGGATACTCGTGGATTCTCACACAAATTACTGAAAATTCGATGAAATGTATATTAATGTAATAGAGATATCAATTTTGTAGAGAAGCAGTGCATTGGACTCCTAGAAATCATCACAGTTGAATCGACAGTTTGCTGTTCCAGTCTCTGCCTTATACACAGCTGCTTAGTAGTGATATAAAAGCACATCTAATATGTAAGCTGTACCTGGGACACCTCTGAAAGTGCATTTTCATCCACTTTACGCTGACTACCAAGGTCATTCTTATGCTCTCTCACATTCACAGCTACACTCATACGGCTGTTAATATCTATTATTCTAATCATATCTCTTGACCATCTCAACACCAGCATTCTTGTATCCACACTTTTCATAAAACCCGACGTTATGTGGAGAACAGTCTAAAATGACCTTGTAGCAACCCTCTTGCTTGGCCAACTCACTCAACTTGGAAATCATGGTGAAGCCCAACTTCTTACCCTGTTCACTGGCTGCAACAGAAATATCTTCAATGTGGCCAACCAAACCACAGCTGTGGATCAACTTGCGTTCCACCAAGAGCATTCCGGTGGCAACAACAACGCCTGCCTGGTCAGTGATGACGTGTGGTTGGTAGATGTGAGACAACGTCGACCACTCCTCGTAGAGCTTGTCCCACTGCGATTCTGAGATTTCTCCCACCGTGGTTAGCACCTTCAAAGTCTCAAGATACTTGTTGGAGTAGTCTTCTTTGGCTAACTTTCTGAAGGTATATCCCTCTGGTAAACTCATGTTTGTAGGAAGAATGATCTGGCCTGTTGTGAATTTTGATCGCGATACATATAGAAGCGCGAGTTGGCGCAAGTTAACAAATGCAGTGAAGTACACAAGAAGGAAGTGTGGGTGTATGAATCAATGAGACGGTGCCTTGGGTGCTAAATAGGTTAAGGGAGTTGTACGCCCACAAGAACTAAGTCTCTTGGTGCCCACTTTGGTGACCGTTAGCGGGCTCTCGTTTTGAGAGACAGCGCCTATGCACTTGAGTCATCTACATTTAGTCATATCTGATCTATTATTACGCTAATTACTTTAATTATACTTGCTCATCCTGCTTCTCAAAGATTTCGTTTGGTTCGGAACCGTCCTTGTCGGAATCGGAAGCTTGTTCCTTGTTCTCAAACTTCTCCTTTTCAAAGTCAGCATCATAAATACCCAATTGGTTACCTTCGGACTCGATTTCACGGGTAGACAACTTAGGCAATGTTGCAGCGACTCTCCAGGCCTGTCTTCCTTCGACGTGTGCCTTTGCGTAGATGATATCGATTTCCTCCAAGTCTCTACCTGCTGTTTCTGGGTAGAAGAAGAAAATGATAGGGATGAAGGCATAGTTCATCAAAGCGAAGAACAAGTAACAACCCCACTTGGATTGATCAATGAAGATAGGGGTGAACATGACGACCGCGAAGTTGGTCAACCAGTTGGTACAGGTGGACACAGCAGAAGCCACGGTTCTGGTTCTCAATGGGTTGATTTCTGGGGGGTAGATCCATGGCAAAGGCAAAATTGTGAAGGCAAAGAAACAGATGAAGAAGAAAATACCAAAGGCGGCACCCTTGGCGTTCTGGGTAGTGTCGTCAATCAAACATGCAAAGGTAATGGTGAAGGCAACACCTTGGCCGGTGGCACCAATCAAGAACAACTTTCTTCTACCAACGGTATCAATGAGGAAGAAGGAAGGAATGGTGAACAAGGCGTAGATGGTGGAAAAGACACCTCCCAAGACCAAGGACAATCTTCTGGACAAACCAATGGTGTTTTCAAACAAAACAGTCGAATAGTAGATGGCAGCATTACAACCAGTGAACTGCTGGAAGAACTGCGCAGACGAACCAACAACCATTCTCTGGAAGTGTTGCGACTTACCACCGGAGAACAAGTCCTTGAAACCAAGCTGGGAACGAGCAAATTGGTTGACAGCGTCGGAAATCATGGTGACTTCGGCGTACACGAGGTCGTCGCTGACGTCAACGTCGTTGATGTGCGACAACACCTCCATGGCTTCTGACTTACGGTCATGTGCAACCAACCATCTTGGGGATTCTGGAAGTTGGATTATACCGATAAGGGAAATTGCGGCAAAAACAATTTGCAAACCAATTGGCAATCTCCAGGAGACAGAGGAGTTGACGTAGGACAACCCAAAGTCAATCCAGTAGGCAATGAAAGTACCAACGGCAACAACAGAACCTTCCAAGTTGACCAACTTACCTCTGTTTTCGGCACGGGAGATTTCGGATTGCCAAACAGGGATGGTGGCGGTGTTGAACCCGTTACCAATCCCGGTGATAACTCTTCCGACGACAAACTGACCCAAGGCCCAGTGGCCTCTGATCGCAGTGATAGAGATAATAGTACCAATGATGATGGTGATAGAACCAATGATCATCCAGGGCTTTCTACCAGCCCTGTCACCAAACATTAACACGAAAATAGCACCAAAGAAACATCCCAATTCGTAACAAGAGGTCACAGCACCTTGAATCACAGTAGCATGCTCGTCCTTGTCACCGTGGGACTTGGTTGGTGGGAAATACCCATAGAATTGAGGGGCTGTGATGATACCAGACATTAACCCTTGGTCATATCCAAACAAGGAAAAACCACAGGTGGCAATGACGGTAATGGCAGCTCTAAGTGGCCTACCACGCAAGCCCATACATGATGTTCTAGAAAAAATGTTTATCATTTTAGTTTGTATAATGAGTTGGAACTAGGTATTGGTATGTGGGGGGACCGGGGGAGCCCAACTATTTATAATCTTTTGCCAAAATACAGCGATGGTACTTGATGTCACTGGGTATGGATGCAACTTAGCAGCAGCAGCAATGTTCCAAAAAAGCAGCACAAAAGCGGTTTTGTGTAACTTGGTCCCGACTTCCAACGGCCGGCCGGGATGACGCGAGCTTCGCTCACTCACGATGATGTAATTCCAGACGCACCATACAATAGTAAGAGCCTGGAGGGTACAGCATTTGTGGCTGAATATCCGTGGGTGCTCATATCTCGTGGATAATGCACACTCTACCTGACTAATTCTGTTATTATTTCTGGTACTCTAGATTTAGAAAGACGTCGGCTACATGTGAAGAATTGTTTAGCAAGACTTGCTGTAGCAATCCAAACAAAATATATGCACAAGCGCGTGTTACTTGGTCCCTTAACTGAAGGATTGGTCCGAAGTCAAACTTTTGGGCCGTGCTCAGTGTAGGGGCCATTCGTAGAGTAACCACGGCAGTTTGAATGTGCTGGAATGTCTTTGTAGAGCCCCTCGGACTGGTCTTGTGTATATTTTGATATCATAACGCATCGGTCTCAGCGCAACGGCTGTCAGCGCTAGTTTTTCCGAAATGGGCCCTTCGCCGATATCAAATACAGTAAGGTTGCAAGTTTCTTTTTTTTAAGGACACTTTTCGAATCTGTGGACTATGATGTACAAAGTTCGGGCCAATTCCTGATGTTTGGGTGTTATGATGTCATTAGTAGTAGCCCTAGCCGTGCCTGGTTGTGATTCCCTTGGCTGCCGAGAGTTGTGTGACAAGCACTCGGAGAGGTATGGGCTGCTCGGTTTCACTGGCATATACGACTAATTCCAGCGGAAATGCAGTCGGGTCTACCGGACAGCAAATTAATCAGAAAACCACATTCTGATAAGCTATTTAGGGATGATATTAGGATAGAAGTGTGGAGAGCAGCGGGCAGTTTTCATTAAGAGAAATTCACTTCACCTTTTTCTTTGGTTCCTCCATAGCAAGCTACAACTTCATTCACACTCATGAAATTTTTCTTTATACGTCATAAACTATTTGTCATATCAACTTTCGCAGTCTGTTTCTTACATATTACCAATCGTGGCACTACATGACATTTTCCCTATAATACATTGAAGTTAAAAAAAAATAAAGACATGCAAATGTCATTAATGCAATTACTTTGATTCCCTTATAATGCTCTCGTTAATTTTATCTGTATCCCATCTCTTCGTAATGTTACTTTCTAAGCAACCAGTGACAATTTGGTAAATCCACTTGAACTCGCCTTGGTTCGTGTAATTTGCCCAATTCTTGTGTAATTCGAACAATTCGTCCTTGCGTTGGCTGTCACCCATCGCAGGAGAATGCATAAACTGTTCTGAGGTTGATCTGGTAGCATTGTCTTCCTTTATGTCGTCAAAGACCCATTTCAACAAACAGGCCTTTTGCAAGTCGTTGCGACTGAACTTCCCAGCTGAGATAATAGCACGGAGCCGAGGTTCGTATTGATGCTGGAATGGTAACTTCCCCACGACCATTGTAAACACCATGACACCCAATGCCCAGATGTCTGCCAGAGGACCTAACGGAGGAGGCGATGGGCTCAAAAGTTCTGGTGCCGCGTATGGGAGCGAACCAATGTGGGAATGGGGCAAATCGGAATCGATTCCCTCGGACCCCTTCTCCGGGCTTTGCCTCCATTTATTTTTAAAGTCGTCAATCAGCGTGGTGGCTGACTGCACAGGAGTCAAGTCCAACGACTGCAAGGAAGGCCCATGTGGTTTGGCCATGCTGGAAATACCAATCTTCAGTCCGATTTTCAGGTCGTCGCTAAAGTCAAGGTGCTTGGTGCTATGTGTGTCGCCGCCATTGTAGGGTCTACGGGCCTCAGCCATGGAAGAACGGCTTCTCATCATTAAAAACTCGTCGTCATCCACGTTCAATGTACTTTCTTCGGGGGTATTCACGCTTGCGGAAGGGGTCAACCTAATGGAAGACTTCCTGCTGACACGTTGGTTGTAAACCCGAGACATGCCGAAATCACAGAGAATCATCTTCAAGTTGCCGTCTCCCTGGTCGTCCACCAATACGTTCTCCAACTTGATGTCCCCGTGGACAATTCCCTTCTCGTCGTGCATGTACTTCAAAGCCTCTATGATTTGCAGGAGACACTTGATCAGCTTGGTGAGACGGCTCCTTTGGGTCTCAATCAGAAATTCTAAGGGTCCAGTGGTGTTGTTGATGCCGCTGTTGTAAACTCCCCACGACAGGACCAATTCAAAAAGAGTACCACCGTTAATGCGGTTGGTTATGCAAAATATACTTCCTTCGATCTCCAAGTGCTTAAGCAAAGGTAAGATGTTGGGGTGGTTCAATTGGTTCCAGATGTAAATCTCCTTCTTGAACACCTGGAGAACCTTAGGGTTAGTTTGTTTGGGTGTAGTGTCTGTTGGAGAAGCAGACCCTTCGTAATCTTTGGTGGACTTGACAATTTTGACCGCACGGATGGTTCCGTGACTATCTGTGCACTCACGAATAGTTCCCCATGCACCGAACCCAATCACCTTTCCTAAGACATGGTCCATCACAATGGCACCCTTTTCGTCAACATTGTACTTGGGCTTGGGTTCTTGCTGCAACTGCTTCAAGTCTGTGGAGGAGGCAAGGAGTCTTCCGGCGACAGTATTGACGGAGGATCTTCTGGAACGGCGGATGAACGAGCCGTGGTTGGAGTTAAGACCATTTCCAACACCACCACTGGAGCCGAGACCTGCACTACTCCCGCTTCTCACGCTGCCTCCTCTCTCGTTGTAATAGTTCTTTGCGAACAAAGAAAACTGCGAGTAGTCTACAGACTCGCTGAAGGAATTGACTAACTTCTTTCTTTGTGAGTACGGCAAGTCGTTGAAATTTGCCGGTAACGAGTTGAGAATCATCTCATAGTTGACATTGTCTTGTCCTTCTGGTGAAACAAACTGCTTCTGCTTCTTGGACCGGTGGTCCAGGTCCTCTTCTGTCTGTTTGGGGGTAGCTGGCGCCGGTTCTTGCGGCGTTCTCATTTTGATCAAGTCGTTGAGCTTGGTATACGAGAATTTGGACTGAGGTTGTGTCTGCAGTCTTTTGGTGATGGGTTGTGGAGCAACCTTTGCATGCAAAGTGTTCAAATCCAAGTAAGATGTCTCTCTGCTCAGTGGGGTGTTTGAAATACTGGTGCTGTTGCTCTTGATTTTGGAGAAACCGCTCTCCTCCGACTTGTTCCAGCGGTATATCATCTCGCCAAAGTCAAGCCCGGGGATGTATTCATCCTCCAACCCGCGCAAGTCACCAGACTCGTCGTTGACGTATTGGTTGTGTGACCGCGAGTATATCTTCGAGGGCAGCATGGATTCCGTCGGGGTATTCAGCTGCGACGGACGGATACGACCGTCGTCAAAAAGCCTATGCCCAGTTTCCAGATCAAAGTTGCTTTTTTCACTCTCAGAGTAGGTTCTGGTCAACTTGTAGTTTTTGCCGTCAAAACTTCTGGGAAATGGTGTGGGCGTCACCGACGAATTAGCAGAATTTTGCGAAGGAATCTCCTTTATTCTGGATAGCTGAGTGCTTAAATTCGAAAATCTACGTGCTGGCCTCGGGTTGGGGCTGATCACTTCATTACTTGCACTCGCTGAATTGGTATTGCCTCCAGAACTTGTTCCTGCCGCTCCAGCTGTCATGCTCTTTTCTCTATCCTCATTATTCAATTGAAATGAATCTTCAAGGTGCCTCACCGTGGACACCTGTGGTCGAGACTTTAAAGGAATATCCATATCGTCCTGTCACTTCTTCCCACGAGGTATAATTTTTTTTTTATTATATCCCTTTTTTTCCTTTGCTGAGTCAAGAGTCATCTTATGAATTTGTGTGATGGAGAAATACGAGGGTCATGAGTATACAAGTGCGGAGAAACCCGCGTTTGACAGGGGATGTATTGACCACCAATGTTAATGAGATTATTTAGAGGAGGGACACTGGGAAGAGTGGGGATGCTAAACAATTTAAGTATTGGGGAGGGGAAGTTGACGACAGACGTACCTCTCGATTCGCGGTTCGTGTCTTATTAGTGGTGGGTTGAGCAGGGCATTTCCATTTCCGGGACGTGCCCTGGGGCACGTTGTGCGCCAAAGAATACAAATGTGGACCTTCCATGTGTGTCCAACGGGTCTACAGTTAGCCCGCATTAATGCAGGCTAAAGGTCAAGAGTTACAAGGAATGAATAGTATTATATTAGTTACGTCATTATTATATTATGCCTGAGCGTTGATTGGGGGAAAATCAATGTGCTGCTTAGGAATGAAAAATTCAGGGAGTGTTTTGACGGATGAGACGAGCGTTAGTATGCGGGGAGAATATGGGGCGGTGTACGCTGTTTTTCTGAGGTTGTGTGGTAGATACTGTGTAATGGATTGCTATGTGTTGGACCAGTTCCCCCTAAGGAGACTTAGTGACTGCTTAATGTCGTTGGAATGCTGACAAGCAGGGTCGTTGCCAGTGATGCAACAGCCACAAACAAGTTTGTAGATATTTCTAGTTGCATAAGCAACCCTGGATGCTGTGGGGATGACGCATTATGTGGAGGACGTCACTCTCATTATTTGGAGGATTGCGATTGCAACTGTGGTTGTTTTTGGTATTGCGTATGGCTGGTAGCTTACTGTAGGAGTCTTAGTGGTGGCGTGATCGTAGATGGGAAGGAATAGCGCATCTTGTGGGGTGGATCTCGAGAAGCTGTTGCAAATCTGGGCTTCGAACGGATCTCCCACGACAAGCGGAGGTGCTCGCAGTTGCAGCCATTTTTATCAAAAAGTGCTGCCAAAAGTGCTGCCAAATACTTACGCCACCAGTTACTGGTGACTTACTGCTGACATCCAGCTGCCAATCAGCACAGTGTTTGTTTCTCAAACACTACTTCGGCTTGTTCCTGTGCTTCCCTTTGCTGGATTACTTTTTCAGTAAAATCAAAGGCGTCAAGAAAGGCTCACTCAACAAGGCCACAGCGTCAGGCCGCTTGTCATAGTCAATCTCAAACGTCTTCTTCAAAAAGTCGGAGGCTTCCATGGTGCACCACTCTGGGATCTGAGGAGCTATGTGAGTACCAATCTTGAAAATGGCTTGCATTTGACTGAACTCGGGGAATGGATGCTGGCCCGTAAACATCTCGACAATAAGACACCCCACGGACCAAATGTCTGCCTTTTTGGTGTATGCAGTCTGCTTGACGACTTCCGGAGCCATCCAGTAGACAGATCCTTGCAACGAGGCTCTTCTCCCGCCCTTTTTGAGCGTGGAATCGGTGGGCGTGGCTGTGGAGTCGTCGTCGCTTCCGCCAACCTTTTTGGAAATCCCAAAATCACCGATCTTCACAGTACCCTTGATATCGATCAAGATGTTGGCGCCCTTGATGTCACGATGGATAATGTCCTCACCGTGCAAGTACGCCAAACCAATCAAAACTTGTCTGATAAAGTTTCTGATCAAAGGTTCTTCAAAGGGCCCATACGAGTTCAACATACTTTGAACTGATCCTCCAGGCACGTACTCCAAAAAGATGTTAAGGAAGTTCTCGTCGGTGGTGGCTCCGTAGTATCTGACAATGTTTTCGTGGTTCAAGCCTTTCAAAAGGGTCATTTCGCCCTGCTGTCCAAGCATCTTCAACGAGTCGTCGTTCTTGCTCTTTTTAAGCTCCACTTGCTTGACAGCCATCAATTCACCAGTCACGGGACTCATTCCCAAGTACACTGTACCAAAACTACCTGCCCCGATACGAGCACCCTTAAGCCAGTGTTTTGGTCCGTCTTCCCCAAACAGAAACCCGTCCACCATCTCCATGGAGTGCTCGTGGGCTGCAAGCTCCTCGTCCTCCAGATCCGACTCGTTCAACAACTCGATTCTCAGGTATCTGTTGTGACTGCTGCTGCTTTCGTTGAAACTTGCTGCGATCGAGATTCTCTGGCTCGCCTTGGATGTGCCCGAGTGGATGGAGAAGCGTTTTTCGCTACTCCCCACACTAACCAAGGAGATGTTGTCTTTCTGTATGGACGGGGGCTTACTGAAAACACTCTGTGAGTCGTTGACGGCCTCATCGATCGCAGTGATATTGGTGACCATAACGTCTCCGATTGTGCGCGGACCTACTCTTTTGCCGCCGTACTCACTCAGGGCAATCGAGTTAGATCTGCCTATAGAGTTTGACCTTCCCATTATGCTGTTGAACCCATTGGGCAGTGTTCCTGTCACTGTGTTGTTACTGGCAAGTGAGACTCTCTTGAGCGACCCGCTACTGCCATTGATGCCCATCGGGGGTAAGTTGAATCTTCGGGAAATCCGCACACTGTACCTGACCGAGTTTCTGACAGTGGCTTCCAACTGTTTCTGGTTTGTGTCTGGGAAATACTCGGCCAAGTTGGACGAAATCAACTCGCTTGGGGGTCTCTGACCAAAGAAGTTTCTCATTGGCATGCTGTTTGGTCGTTTTCCCTGGCCGTCGGAGAGCCCTTGGTTGTCTCTCCTGTCGTATTTCTTCATTATCCGGAGAGACGTCTGGATGGCTGCCTCTGTTGGCTCCTCTCCCTTGGGGCATAGGATGATTCTATGCTTTTCGAGTCTTTCTGGGGAATAACAGATGGTGACCAACTCCACGTCAAACAACATGGTGACGACCCCAGTCAGATCCTTCAGCAGGTGGATATACGTGACATAGTTGGCTTCCTGCTGCTTGAGTCCCAATCTCTTGAGAACCTTACGCTTTATGGACTGGGCGTTGAAGCAGCCAGTTACATTGACACGCTTGGTGCTCCCGTCGCGCAAAACGAAGGTGACGTTCTTGTTGACGTCCTTGGTTGATGAGGAAGTCCCGTTGGAGGTGGACTGCGGAGGCTGCAACTGAAGTTGCTGTTGCTGCTGCTGCTGCAACATTATGCTATCTCTGCTCTTATCCATGCTCTGCAAGCTTGTCGTTGAAATATTTGCTTGCGCCAACTGAACCAAACTGGAGGCCTCTGTCAATTCCGCTTTGATGGTATCCTCATTCATGAGGATCTGCAGATTCAACATCCTCTGGAGCTCGTCGACAGTGACGGTGTTAGCCAACTTTTCGGTCTTCAACAGACCTATGGCTAGCTCAAGCCGAAGGCGGTCCCCCAATCGGCTTATCCCTATCTCTTTGAGCGCCTCAGTGTCCAACTCAGGAAGCAAATCAAATGTTATTCCATGTTGGATAAACTTAGACAAGTGCTGCTGACAATTGGATTTGGCTAGCCACTGCTTAAGTTCCTTATAATCATCAGTCATCAGTGATGATATACTTTTTTTTGAAATTTTATCGGGCTTTTTGTCGTTCGTTTGAACACTCTATATTGAATTGGGTGTGCTTTTAATGAGATTTTTTGATTTGAAACGCACTCTATGTTTCAGATTCTAATTTAACTCGGCTCTTCCCTAAATGGTCTTCTCTACTAGGTGGTGCGCATGTGCTTTCTTACAAAGGGAGGTTAATAACATCCTATTTTGGTTAAAGGTATGATTGCTTTCCAGTAATTAAGGGGAAATGGGGGAATTCTAGATTGTCCGGTGCTAAAGGAAGTTTAAAATAGTGCTCAAGGCAATGTTCTACAAGTAGCCATGACAATTACTGTGGGAGGGGGCAGACAAAACTCTCAGACACAGGGTGTGCAAAATTACTTTGAGGATGTGTGAGGCCTCACTTCATACCTTCCAAACCTATGAGGCAGTCTCTCACAGTATCTATGTGTGCTCGCGTAGGTATCGGGTTTTCAGACTCGTGGCGTCCCAAAGTGTATCAATTCTAGATTTCCTATTTAAGGTTTTACGAAGCTAAAATACGAAAATATACTTTTCTATCTGCCTGGAACGGTTCCCGTTTCTAGTTGCAATCAACTATCGATGAGCTTAAATACCTTTGTGGTACTCTACGTACTCTACAAAACAATCAAAAGAATCTCAAATGAATTATCCGAGCTACTAAATACATTAAATATACTCTGTTTTGCAGATGATTTCCATTCTAACTAATGAGGCTATTCCCTACGCCAATGTAATTCACAAGCATATGACAATGGGAGGTGATATAAGTACCTTGGGCAGTTTCAAGTCTTGACTTACTTAACCATGTATGCCTCAATTATGAGTTTCACCTGAGCCAGCATATAATCCAAGATGCCTTACCACCCCACGAACACCTGGTTTGCGTATTTATGTGAGAAACACTTAATGATTACTCGACAGCAGAATCCTTTAAAGCTTCATATAAGCAAAGTCAATCTACTGCTCGCAATTTATGCAATTCAATTGACTACTTCAAGTGCCACGCAACTCGCTATTCCATTTCCGAGGTTGAGCATAGTCAATTGACTACCTTGGGCGAATTGACTACTAACGCCACTGTCATGGGCGAGATGGCTACTATTAACGCAAATGCTCCGTTTACTAAACTGCTAATTGCATTCCTTGCATTATATGGGCGCACTGCACCTACTCTTGGGTAACCTTTGCGTCTCTCACCAAAGTCTGGTGGTCAAATGCGACTTCCGGAGAGTTCTGGGCCCTCTTCCAACTCTTGATTTCCCCTTGCTTGGTATCGAGTTCGTAAATTCTCACTCTTCTGATATAATCTTTTCCTCCATATCCACCTTCACCAGCACCACCTCCATAGCACAACCACATGGTGTTTTGTTGGCCCTTGATCTCTCTGGTGTCATGCAAACAATAGTCATTCAAATGGTCATGTCCTACACTGGTGACCAACACTCCCGAGTTGGCCAACACCTCACGTGCTCCGCTGTTGTATCTTGGGGCCGCTGGTGGTTCCAAGTACTTGCCGACATATGGCTGATTCACGTCTCTGTACTCTGGGATGGGAATGTGGAAAAATGCCATGGTCATGTACTTGTGCGAATAGCTTTCCATGTTTTCCTTGATTCTCTTGTATTGTTGCTCAACCCACTTCAATTGGTTTTCCTTGATCCAGTCCCAGTTACCATTCACCTTGGAGTTCCTTGGGTATGCATGACTATCCAAAAAGTACATGGAGAACCCGGGCTTATACGAGTCGTACGACTCAATGTCGAGAACGTAGTTTCCAAACCCGTCAATGTCCTCTGGACCCACCTGGGTGAGTGAGTATGGCAAGTTCACGGCAATGTTCAAGGTTTGGTTTCTAGTTAACGGGGTGTTTTCGTCGTCATGGTTGCCCAAAGTGACTGCAAATGGGATTCTGCGGCTGATGAACGGATTTAATGCCTTAAAGATGGCGGTCTCGGGGTCCGGCGACGCATCCCCGAAATTTTGATCTCCTGTCAAAACGACAAAGTCCGGCTGTTCTTCCTCCAAAACAATGTCTAAGTATGTCAAAGTTCTGGGGTCTGCATGGCAATTCTTGAGGCTTTCTGCAGGGACAGGGTCGCGACACTTGCCGACACCGGTTGCAAAGTGCAAGTCGGACACTTGCAACATCTTGAATTTTCCCTGGACGTCAAACTTCAATTGCGCTGGGTGGTCAATCTTGTAGTTAATTCTTGGGCCCCTTCTGAAGGAGAGGAACGCTTCTCTACCTTCGGTGGAAATGGTGCTCACTAATGGGTGGGGAAATTTTTCCCAATTTGGCCGGGGTTCGACTGCGTCAAACCCAAATAAAACCGTAAGGCCTGAAACAGCGTCAGGGTGCAGCGGAGGACCGTACTGAACCCAGATCCCGTGTGACTTTCTGACCCACCCCCAGGCATCCAACTCCTCCACAGTAGGAATGTACATTGTTCTCTCCAATTCGTTTCTGTCGGATGCGACACGACGCTTCTCTGGTTGATTCGACAGCCCTTCACCGGCGCTATCCTGTTTTTCAACTTCCTTTTGCTCCTGCTTCTCCTTGTTGAATTGGCTAATCTTGCTGCTTCCAGATTTGGATTTGTCAGAATCGATAACCAGCGGCTTATCGCCTGCCTTGTCTTGTAACAATTTGGAGTGGTCGTCGTCTCCGAAAACCTTGTGTGAATTGTAGTACTCTAAGATGTACGAAGGTAACTTCAACTTTTCATTACCCCTGATGAGCCCATCCTCAGGCTGGTACACTGCAATGTCAACAATAACCAAGTTTTCAGTGACATTCTTAGGTAATTGGTCAATGTGGGCTTTTGTGATGGTCTTGTACAGCAAGTACTGTCTCCTTGTCCAGCTTCCGCCCAAAGCCAAATCCTTATTCAAACGCGTCCATACACCTCCCCCATCAACCCCCAAGTCTCCTCCCTTACCAGAAGCAGGAGATGGGACACCACATGTGGGCAGTTTCCCCTTGATCTTGTAACACTCCCCTACAGCAATGTCAATGATAAAGAGGTCGTTGGAGGGCGGGAAAAAGCTTTGTATTTTCTGCACTATTTGTGGAACTATCACATGGTGGTTGGCAGTAATATAAGCAAGCAATGCTCCTACCGATAGCAACGCTGCTGCTATGGAAACGAGCCTTAGAAGTCTCTTCGGAAGGATCATGAATACTTGTTTTATAAATTTCTCGCAGTTCGCAATCACGTGTATTTGGTTGCAACAGGAGTGTCATCCACTCTCCCCCAGACAAACGCTGCTGTACAAATTAAACAGGCCTACAGGGTATATTACACAGATTATTCGTATATTCTCGCCTATTCATTTTTCTTGAGGCTCTCAGCAGTAGAGCCTGCGGTAGATTTTGTAGATGTAGCGCCAGTGCTAGATTCAAGAAGACTGGCTGCCGTTTCCCTAGCTTCGTCTCTGGCCTTGGCCTCAGGCTCTACATCAGGGAACCCTTCGACATTGATTTTAGGTTTGTGTTCCTTTGGGTCAAGAATTGCAGCATGCTGCTTCTGTTCTTCGATGACGGCAGCACGCTGCTCGTCTCTCTGCTTTGCTTCTGGCTCAACGTCTGGCATTTCAGTAGGAATGTGCTTGTTGGGCTGGATGACAACAGAGTGAGGCTTGTTGATGGAGGAAACCGGGACCTGCTTGCCCCCAATGTTGACGTAGACGTCGTCGTTCTTCTTAGACATGATTCGTGTGTACTCCAGATATACAAAGTATAAGAATACTAAGACTGTTGCTTTCAAAAGAAGGGATGCCATTAAGGGATAGGTGGCAAAAGAATTGGTAGCGCGAACATGTGACGATATATATTTTGGTCGTCTAGAAAACCCAGTGTTTCAATGTTTGGCCCTTCTCCATAGAGGCGTCTCGGGACCGCCGTAACCGCACTAGGGCCTCTACAGGCGAATTCTACTTGTGTTTGTTCTGAGGTGGCCCTCGCTATGTAAATAAACAATTGGCTTCAAGTCAGTTAAAATGCACACACACAACGTGCGTTATGAGAACGCACAATTAAGCATGCTTCATGCTGTCACGCTTTTAGCTTTAAGCTACCGCTCGATTATATGTCGTCTTAAATACCATCAACCACTAGTGATTGGCCTCAGGACGTGTTGATAAGCCCAGGCGGGATGTCTTTCGGTTCTCTCCTCTATACAGGAGCCGGAACCTTAATGGCAGAATTTGCAACTCCTCCAGTACTCACTTTCTTTCCAACCTCTGGGATCATGGTGGTGTGCAATGTCATCACATACACGGTAACAAACATCACCACACAATGCAACCCCAAACAGTACACCATGAATAGCATTCTTGTCACCCTGGTCGCCAAGATAGCCCGGGTAATCAGGACAAAGATTCTATCGATAGGTGACAACCTCAGACTCACTCTTTCCTGTTCTCTGATTCTGAATTGTTCGATTGGATGCAATTTGGATTCGTAGTCTTGGTGGTATGGGCTTGATTCCAAGTCATGTGGCACCGTTTGAAGCAAGGTCCTCTTGCCGGTTCTCAGACCAACAGTCTGCTGGCCATTGTTAAACGATGCTAGGTATCTTGTTCTCTCGTACAACTCTTCGTTATCGCTCTTCAAGCTGTTCATTTGTCTCTTAAGTTCGTTGGTCACAGCATGCTGTTTCCTTATCTCCTCCTCCAACTCCTGGTTACGCACCTTAAATCTATCTCTTTGCTTGGTGATAATGGGCAAGATTCCCTGGTCGTCGCCAGGCCTGTTGGATGAGGCCTTGGTGCCCATCGTCATACGGGTGACCCCACTAATCATACTCATACTGTCATTAAATCCATTGTCTTGCACGTTAAATAAGTCGTTTTCCAACTTCATGTTCAACTCTTGTAGTCTCTGCACCTCCTCGCTCAGAGTGGTGACTATACTCTCCAATTCCACGATTCTGGTGTTGTATCCTTCATGCTTAGCTCTGAACTCTGCCAACTCTTCGGATAATGCTTTGTTTTTCTGCAACAAGATGGCGTCGATGTTGGTGTCGTGCGACTCATCCTCGTCGTCTCCAAACTCAATCTGTCTCAACATCTGCAATTCACTCTTTATCTCGTCATAGTCTTGGGTCTTGTCCAAACGAGCCTTCAAGTTCTTGATCTCAGTCGATAATTGCTGGTTTTCTCTAGTATAGTTCTCAATCTTGAACCCACTTTCCTTTGCAGATGCAGCCAACTTTTGTCTGGTTTGTTCCAAATTGGCAACAAGCAAGGCATTTTCACCTTCCAAGTATGACACCTTGGATGCAAATTCTTCCTTCAAGTTGTTAACTTGGATGCTATCCTGAGACTTGGACAACTGTATTCTTAATTCCTCGTTACGGCGCTCTAATCCGATTAATCTCTTCTTAGAGCTTTCTGCTTCTCTCGATACAATATCCAATTCAGACATGAGGGCTGCTGAATCCTTAAAGGCAGGGGTTTGTCCAGCGTTGTTCTGCAACTGTTTGACTTCGTTGGAAATACGCAACTCCTCGATCTGCTTCTGGGCTTGTTTGATTTGAAGGTTCAATTGTTTTTCCTTTTCTGTCCAGTTCGATTCCTTTTCTTCTATCAATGACTTGAATTCATCTTCCTTGGCTGCAAGCTTGCTACTCAATTGCTCAGCCAGCTTCTGTTCAGTGCGCAACAAGCGCAGCTTCAATTGGTCATAATCGGCCTTCTTGGCCAATTCTTCATTCAATTTCTCGATTTCAGACTTTAAATCGTCTGCGTCGTTCGAAACAGCAACAGCGTCTAAGGAGAGTTCCAATAATGGGCGTGGATCTGGGGCTTCTGCCAATAATCTATAAAGTCCGAAGAAGTAGTTCTCAACACTTTTCTTCTTGTTCGAGAGGACATCAATTTCGTTCTGATATAATTTAAGAAGACCCTTGAACTGCTCTAACTTGTCGCTATCTTCCAACTTCTTGAACTCTTTGGTTCTCGCAGCCAAGTTCTTTCTGCTTATCAATAATTCCTTTTGATCCTGCTTCAACTCCAATCCCTGTTCGTCCAACTTGGTTTGAAGATTGGGCAAGTCAATCTCTGTCCATGTTTGCAATGCAGTCGTAAACAGCGACCCGGCTCCCCCACTAGAACTCAGAACTTTTGCTGTGTTGGCGGCGTCGACAGCACTAGTGTCTGACGCTGGCGTGGTCATTGTTGATATAAAAATTACGTGTTCCTTCACGTGATACTTAATTAGTGAGGGTCAGTTAGCTGTGAAATGGCGCTTTCAGACTTCTTCTGTAACCTTGTAAAAGATATCCTGAGGATAATAATGTTAGTTGCTTTGAATGATTGTTAATGGTCCCACAGGATTACCTAGTTGAAACTAGTGTTTTTGAAACGTGTGAATTATAAATGTGGTATGTAGTGTGCAATACTCATGCTTGCACAGAATACCGGACAAGGGGTACGTAAGAGCCCCAAATCCTTAAAACGACTCAAAATAAACGGTCACACATGAACTCCTAGAACATTCACACTAGAGAATTTTAATGGGTGATACCTAAGGATGGACTATTATTAGATTTGGTCGAGATGTTGCAAGAGTGAATATTACTATTTCGCAGCCATGCAACATCTGAGTTGGACAGAATTTAATTTCAGTCCAGTGGCAACCTAGCCTGGGTAATATGGGTTGGAGGTAATACCTGAGTCTTAAGAACTACATTGGGGCACAGTTAGTGAATAAAACTGAATTGTTTGAACTTGCGGGCCAGAATGGATCCATGAACTTTTGCAACAGCACTGATCTTTTCCATCAAAAATATTAATTGTAATAGCTGATTGCAGTGACAGGAGGTCCAAGACTACATAAAGGACAAGAGAAAGAGTACTCAGCTGAGTTCCCGAGTACATTCCATCACTTATTTTACTCTCAACCTGCTGTTTTCTCCACAAGAACAGAAAGGTATTTGGCTATACGTTCCATCTCCTCTCTTTACACTCATCCTCTACACTCACTTGCTTGCTGTAAAGCTCGCCGCATATATCTCTACTATTATCATGTATTGACTAAATTCCTTAAATGAAGGTTTCGTAGGCAACTGGAGCCAAAGTTTGTGGAACATTACCTTCAGTGGTGATGACACGAGCTTCTCTTGGCTTGGCTGGTTGTCTCTTCAAGAAGACGGATTCACCCTTAGCCTTAGCTTCTCTCTTGAGAGTGGCGTTAGCCTTAACTCTGTCCAAGAATTCTTGACGACAAGCAGAGTGCTTAACGTGTTCAACTCTCAAGTTAACTCTCTTTTCAATGTATCTGTTACCAACAATCTTGTTAACAATGACACCGACGGAAGTCTTGGTAACGTTGTAGACAATACCAGTCTTACCGTGGTAGTACTTGTGTGGCATACCCTTTTGGATGGAACCATTGGCCTTGATGTCAACAATGTCACCAACCTTGTAAGTCTTCAAGTAGGTAGACAAAGGAATGGTACCTGTCTTCTTGAAGTCACGTTGGAAAGCGTAACGAGTACCGGATCTGTAACCACGACTATAACTTGTTAGTATTCATTCAAACGGAACAGCAGCATGGAACTATAACTTGTAACGCAACCACGCCAGCATTTCTAGTCATATGTCCTTCTGTTTGTCTTGCTCCACATGGACTGTGGGCGTTCATTAGTTCACTTACGATTTACCCATCTTGTATTGATTTTAAGGAACTATTCAAAAAGACCTCTCAAAAGTTACCAATATAAAATGAAAATTCTGGCTGGGCGCGAGCTGGGGCCTGTCTGGATCCATCTCAAATTTTTTTTGCGAAAATTTGCACTCGGTAATGGATAGGGCGAGAGCCCTGAAAAATGTTGTTGGCACGTGATTTTCATCTAGCTCCTCAACTGTTCTCCGTGGTTTAGCTCTTACAACTATTGGACTCCAGCTACTCTAGGTATATCTCACTAGCTAATCTGCCTTCAAAATTCTCTACGTTGTCAAGCTAACTCTTGCGTCCTTACCGTCAATCTTCGCACCATACAGCTACTAATCATTATCAAAACCGTTTCATACTATGTTACATTACTATTATTAAGAGAAAAGAATTTATTTAATTAGTTAATTAATTTATTCCTCGTCTTCGGCACCTTCTTCACCCTTACCTTGGTTCTTTCTCTTAACTCTACCAGCTCTACCACCACCGTATGGAGAGTTGTGGGCAAAGTCAATGTGCTTTTGGGAGTCCAATCTGACAACAAAAGATGGAATGTTGACAATTTGCTTACCAACAGCAATGTGTCTTTGGGAGATCAAGACTCTGGCGTGGTGGATAGATCTAGCCAAACCCAACTTGAAAACTTGAGTTTGCAATCTTCTTTCCAAGAAATCTTCAACTCTCAAGGCCAAGACATAATCCAACTTCATCTTGTCTTCAGACAAAACACCGACTCTGACCAATCTTCTGATCAAAGCGTTACCTTCGAACAATCTCTTTGGGTCCTTTTCGTCTCTGGTCAACAAATCACGAGCAGCTCTTCTGATCTTAGACAATTGGAAACCAATTCTGTAGATTTCTCTCTTGTTCTTCAAACCGTATTCACCGGCCAACTTCAATTCAGCGTCCAAACGAGCAGATTCGTAAGGTTGCTTTGGAACAGAGTAAGTCTTGGAGTAAGTTCTTGGGGCTCCTAATTACGTTGTTAGTATATTAATCCAAGTGGAAAAACAGTTGGTCCTCGAAATTTCACTTGCCATCAGTTGTAAGACGACAAAGGTAAAACGTCAACGATGCCCCGTAAAATCTTTCACGGTATGACTCAACAGTATACGCCAAAAAGCACAGCATGCTGGCGCATTCCGTGGCATAAGCTGTCAATCGTTTGTACGATGTAATACCTTTGTTGTCTCTTGACCCAAAAGTCAAACTGACCAACAAGGTGTAACTGAAGTGTCGGGAGTTCAGTTACAGATGAAATCTCCTGCAAGCAGGAATGAGGACCCGAACCTCAAACAGTGTCAAACACTGTTTCAAGTACTGTTGCTTTATGTAGCAAGCACTTACTTGGCATATTGAATGTTCTCTAAAGAATTATAATTTCGCAGGGCCTCGCTTCCTTTATATACAAGTGAAAAATTTGTCGCCATCACCGAAAAAAAAGTTTTGCGTGTTGCAGTTCTGAGTTAACGCCTGTGCGCGTAAATTTCTTCCCTTCTCTTGTGACTAGTTTTTTTTAACAGCCATTTGGAGATTCATCAGGTACACATAGAGATGAGGTTCGTTGCTTTGATCTCTGGTGGAAAGGATTCCTTCTACAACATCCATCATTGTACAACACAAGGGCATGAGTTGATTGCACTTGGGAATTTGTATCCTTCTGTGGAAGGCACGGACGAGATCGACTCGTTTATGTTTCAGACTGTGGGGCACGATATAATATCAAACTACTCCGAGTGCTTGGGGGTACCGTTGTATAGACAAGCCATTGTGGGAACATCTGCAAACCAAACATTGGAGTACTCTGTTACTGAGAACGACGAAATCGAAGACTTGTATGTTCTTTTAAGCAAGATCAAGGAGCAACATCCGGAGCTCGAGGGAGTCAGCTGTGGAGCCATTTTGTCACACTACCAGAGAACCAGAGTGGAAAACGTGTGTGGCAGGTTGGGATTGACCTCTTTGGCGTACCTCTGGCAAAGAACCCAGTATGATTTGATGCTGGAGATGTGTGCCAGTGGATTGGACGCCAGGTTAATCAAGGTGGCTGCTGTGGGACTCACCAAGGTCGATTTGGGAAAGAGTCTTATTCAGATGTTTCCCAAATTGGTCAACTTGAACGAAATGTATGATGTTCATATCTGTGGAGAGGGGGGAGAGTTTGAAACATTAGTGTTCGACGCTCCATTCTTCAAGAAGAGGCTCGAAGTGGTGGAACAGCAGGCTATTGACCTTTCGAGCGATGACGTCTGTTATTTGAGAGTTAAAGTTAAGGTCGTGGAAAAGGTCCCGGAAAGTACAGGGGCTGCTGTTCCGCTGGTGTTGGAACCTGAATTTGAAGAGGTCTTTGAAGCAGGCGCTCAAGATGTGGTAAGTTTCGCAGCCAAAAAATATGCCAGTGTTGCAAAGTATGCGAAAGCCATTGAGGCAACCAGCACAAAGATATATATTTCTAACTTGACGAGCGATTCAGTTGACATCCAGGAGGCCACCGAAGACGTATTCAACCAGTTGGAGGAAATTTGCAAGGAGCACAGGGTAACTTTGGACGACGTCCAGCACGTTACTCTCCTCTTGCAAGACATGAGTAACTTTGAGAAGGTAAACTCTGTATACCAGAAGTTCTTTTCTAAGTACTATCTTCCACCGTCCAGAGTCTGTGTTGAGACGTGTGTGTCGGGGCTCCAGCTCTCGTGCACTGTGCTCAAAAACAAGGAGAAGAAGCAGGGTATACACATTCGGTCGCGATCGTACTGGGGCCCACAGAATATCGGACCGTACTCCCAGGCAATTGTCGAGTCCAGATATCCAAGCTACAAGATGGCCACGTTATCGGGACAAATACCACTTCTCCCTGCGAGTATGGAGATGCCCAAAGAGACGAGACCTCTTTTCAATGCATTATTGTCGTTACAGCATTTGCACCGAGTTAAGCAGGTGGTGCAGGTGGAAAAGTTTGCATCTGTGGTGTGTTTTATTGTGGACCGTCTGTATTTGGATGTTGTGACTGAGGTGTGGGCTGAAATTGCAAGTGCAGAATCGGTACCAGCCTTGACTATCGTGCAAGTTCTGCATTTACCAAAGGGAGCAGACGTAGAGTGGTCGGCCATCACTTACGAGGAAATTGTCGACATGTACGAGGACGAAGAGGAAGTGCAGGTGGACACCCCCGAGTGGGACGGAAAGATCAGCGGTGTCCAATTCAAGAAAAACTGCTTTTGGAACTCTTTCACTGACAACGCCGAGCAAGTGGGCAGCTTGACAGGGTCCAAAAGAATTTTTGCAACACCTGAAAACTTGAACAAAATCAAAGTTGAAGCTGAGGCCATCCCAGTTCAAGCCGTCTTCGACTCTACAGGACGCACTTACGCATACGCAATAACTAACATCAAGGAGGTAAACATATAGACTTTTTATCATTAATTCATTATCGTTAATCATATTTATAGAAGTACTGTAACGGGTACTTGATCCCATACCAAGGGTAATGGTTTTTGCTGTTGCACCGAGCTAGTGTTTGGGGACAATCAAAGACAATCTAGAAGGCAATCACAATGAATTCAAGATGAAACAAGATGAAAATCGAGTAGATAATCAAGCCATAATGCCTGGACGTACACCAACAGCACTCTTCCTACCCAGAGGACGTTGCCGTTTATCGGTAACTGTGTACATCAGGAAAGAACTTTAATTCCAGGCATGTGCGCTAAGTTATCAGACTGTTGTATGGTTGATGTGCTAGCACATCACATGCGTACCACTTGTGGAAGCATTTTCTGTAACAGTAACTAGGATCTGACTTTGCCAACTTCTATCACTTCTAATGGAAACTCTACTTTAACGTCTACTTGACGGATCGCAAAGCGGGTCATTTTGTGACATCACTTCCATCGCTGGTTGGTCCCTGGTAGTTCAACTCTGTGGGGACCTCCAAGCCGTTTCTCTTACACAACTCGACCAACCTCACGTTTTCGTCTCTCAAGTAATCAATAAAGTCGGCACTCTTAGTCAAGATGTTGAGCTCGGATCTATTTTCCAGTTCGGTCAAGGTTGGAGTGAGGGAGACAATGTTGTCAAATTCGGATCTAATATTCTCACGACGTTTCTGCTCTGAGGCAATGTGGTGAGCCTTCTTTTCATCCTCCGATAAGACGGACGCCTTTGCGACTCTTTTGCGACCTGAGGCCTTGCCGTCGGCACTCATTCCTGAATACTGATGAAAATTGATAAAACTAGTCATTTTGCAGGGCCTTTATAGTGTAGAAAAAGTGAATGTGATTTTTCTAGTGTTGTGTGCAGGACTTTGGGTAGGGTAGCAAAAAAGTCGAGAAAAAGAAAGCACAACGTTTTTGTGGGTATTGTCAGGCTGTATCGAAGATATTGTTACGATTGCTGTCAAAACGGAGTCTTATCCATGTGGTACCCTTTTATTAAGGATAAAAATCAGGGGGGGGGATAATAAAGCGGGCACATGAGGCTTTATATATTAGTGCTCCCCTCACTGGAGCAGCGAAATGAATTGCTGGGTGGTGAGAAATTGACCCCAAATTATGCAACTTTTAGTTAGGGATAAAGTGGAGAACCCCCCTCCGGGGGCCTTCATTCCATTTATCCGTCGAGGGAGCAAGGCAGAATTGGGGATCTGAGCAATGGAGCGGTGTTTGTTGGATGGTGGTGGGTCCGGGGTGGGTTGTGGGTGTGTTTGTCAAGGATAGTTTGTGGAGGGTGGGTCTGGTTGGACCCCACAGGTGCAATGGGGAAGAGCGCCGGACTTGTATTGTTCTTTTCTGTGCACTGATTTTTTTGGGCCCTTCGGAGCATCGAGGGGCGGCGTGTCTGGACCTCCAGGCAGGGGGCGTGCCTCCTGGGTCGACGGTGCTGGCGTCTGGTGCTAGATGTTTAGCTGTCTTGTATGTGTTTGTTAATCTCGACACCAAATAGGGTTTGCAGGGTCTGTCTGCTTTAGGTACTTTGAATTCCGAGACCGAGGCCTGACGCGACAATATTCTGCCATAACGGGTAGAGGGCCATTGGGTCCAGTACTCCACTCTACCCATCGAAAAGTGCCTCCGAGGTCTCCACGACTAGGATATCCATCTAATCCCCAAATTTGGGGAGAGTATCCCGAGTCTCTTAACCGTTTTCGAGAGATGTTTACCTTCGGCCATTTCGGTGGTTTAAAAAAAGATAAACACCAACACAGAAACCAATCATACGACTCTTCACGACCAGGAACCTAGGAGTGTCTACAGAGTCGGTGAATATTAGGAGTCGAGGCCCTTTTCGAGCACCTGGCGTGAGTTTCTTGGCATTCCACATATGCCCCGTGGTTCCCGTGTGTAATCCAGTTGTAGTTGCAAAAGGGCACGGGGCACGCTACACAGTAAAAAGCTGGGAAAAGTGTATTTACAAAATATTCATGCTGGTAGCACAACTCTTTGTTTACATGCAGCCTCGAGTAAGTGCCTATTGTTCGAGCAGTGAGTTCACCAGGCCAGCTGCTCCCTAGTTTCAGATTTCTAGGTCGAGAGACTCCCCTCCGGTGAGAACACACGTGCTATAATTTACAATTTGCTACAATTTGTAATGAAAAAACATTAATTATTAAATACCGGTAACTGAATTAAAACAAACTAACCTTGGCCCAGGCCAAGAATAAATACAGGCCAAAAGCCTCTCTAGTTAGCAAGCTTACAACAACAAAGCAACACCGGCAGCGGCGACAGCACCGACAACACCAGCAGCACCAACTTGAGCAGCACCACCCTTGGAGGAGGAGGAGGAGTTAGAACCGTTAGTCTTGTTGGAAGCGTTTGCGGCGGAAACAGCAGAAGCGACAGTCAAAGCAATAGCGATTTGTTGGAATTGCATTTTGGTTTTTTAGACTAATAAAGTAAAGAAGGAAGAAAGAAAAAATTAAATCATCTTGGATTTATCCCTTCCTTATATACTCTTAGATAACGATAGTGAAAATTTTTCGCTCCCACGCCTTTGTAGAAAAGATATGGAAATGAATAGAAAGTTGCCGAAAAAGAAACTACCAATTGTAGTACAAACACCAACAAAAAAAAGCAACCCCCCTCCGAAAAAGAAAAAAGCTATTACGCCTTTAGGATAAATTACTGAATCCGTCGTCCATCTTTCCTCTTCCATTTAGGAGTTCCAAAAATAGCCGAGCCTCTACGATAGGGGAACTCTCGAATGAGATGGTCTCGCTCTCTCCTATACATACACAAAAATAAAAACATCTCAGGCGGATAGTGTGGCGGAGACAGAGACGAGAATGGTCAGAAGCTGGCCCATAAATGGTGAGTTAACTTTAGCAACAATGCTTCAACTCCTAAACGCTCTATAACTTTTAGTTATAGGGGGAGGCTGTGTAGACGTTTTCTCGATCACGCCGACTTTTCTCGAGATTTGCAGCACTGCTGAAGAATGATGTAACGGGTTATGACAACTATGCTTGCTGTAACAGATTGCTATGTTGTGAGTCAGAGGGGTTTTTTGTATGCCATACAATAAGCTTTCCTATGATATGATATGACATATGGGCGATCGACGAAGTGTTACAATTGGAAATACTTCCCGTTACGTAAATGCCCAACCCGGGAGCACGAGGAGCAATATGCCAAAAGTCAATCTTTCCGATGACATCAAAAGCATCGTTGCTTTACAGGCGTGGTGTCAAATGCTGTACCCACTTTGGCGGTCTCTATTTTTACTTTTGACTCTGCAACACAACCGCGTCTCCTGGGGCTATACAGTCATTGGGTGAGTCTGCAAAAATAGCAGCATCAAGCTTATCGCACGACAACCCTGGGCCGTTCGAGGGGTAAAAGTGCACTGTCTGGAATTATATACTGAAACAAACCTGCTAGTGGGCCTGCTGCTAGAGCTGAACTGGTTTGTGTGATATGCTGCTGTGATATTGACAAGAATGCGACCTCTTTGTGCTTTCTCGAGATTGAGCCTCCAACAGGGATCCGCCGCTGAGGTCTGGGTGTTCGGCCGTGGAGTGGTGGTGGGGAGCAGGTACAAGAGCCCCAACAGCATCTTTTGGTGCCTGCGCGTGCTCTTTGAATTTCGTATCTCTCCGAAACCTCATTTATTACATGCATCGTGTTATTGTTGGTGGGACCGTAGATACGAATTCCGGGCTCCTTTGATGCCTGACACTGTCTTCGAATTCCACAGCGTTGCACCTTCGAGAAACGGTGTTGACCCTGTGGACGACGTGGGGGCTCGGGCTCCAATGCTCAGCACACCCTTAATCGGAGATTCCAGTCCGAGAATCTCGTATCGCGTCTCCATGGCACACCGTGGGACCACTCTAACTGCTCCTGGCCACATGGACCACCTGCAGCCTTCAACCTGAAGTGTTCCACTTCCCCACCTGCTGCCCATCCCTTCTGGGCAGGGTCCTTCCCAACATTTGCCAGGGATAGGCTTAACGAGAGACTGGGTAATTTTACAGCTCAGCACAGCCACGATTCCGATTATCGAACATTGTCAAAATGCAGGTGTAAAGAGGAAGCAAGTGAGATCTCTGCTTGTTAAATGCAGGCATGCCCAGCCTTCCACGTTGGGCAGCGATAGAACTCCAGAATGCTATGCTACATCTTTCATGCACCGTATATATATTGTACTGTATATCACCTATATAGTGAAGCTTACGGTCGCACGTGACAAAAGTCACTTTCAATTTTCACCTTGTGGATCACCTCCAAGGTGTAGTCCACGGTTTTTGGGCTGTACTTATTAAGTAGTTTTATGAGTAGATTCAAACTTTTGTTTCTGGTAATGTGGCGGACGTCACGATTATTGAGTTGCGGCTTGCAACCACCATAGAAGCGACTGTTTCCCAAGATAGTCTAGGTCAGTGTATCCACTGTTCTTTAGGCTGTAATACCGCTTAAAGCTGATTCAGTCGTACTCTCTATGCTAGTCCTTTGGACCAAAAACTTGAAAGCTTTTCATGAATAATCATTATTTCTATGTGAATGTCCTGTATTCCGCTTAAAGCTGATTCTTTTCTGTCAGTGTATGATTCTTGAGCAAATACTCATTTCTATGTCAGGGTGTCCACTATCCTTTAGTATATCGCTTAAAGTTGATTCTCTTGCGAATCATTCTTTTCTATCAGCGTATCACTATCGTTTAGGGTAGTATCGCTAAAAGCTGATTCTTTTGCAATTCAGTCTTCCCTACTATCCTTTAGTATACCACATGAATCTGAGTCTTGAGATCCGAATGAATTAAGCAATTGCCTTTCTATGTGAATGGTCCTAGAACCGCTTGAAAAGCAGATTCATGAATAAATCGTTTCTCAAACTCTTTCCTATGTCACTGTGAGCATGTATGTAATCCACTATTCTTTTTGAATTGGTGTGCTGAGCAATCAATGACTGGTGTCTCCGAGTAGTCTCTCTGGTTGCAACGTAATCGCCAAATATGAGGTCATCCGTCAAGAAACGAATATAATCGGTTGGCTTCATTTCCCTAACCAGGTACATTTCATCCATGGAGTACCGCTTTATCTTCTCGACAAGACCGCGCCAGTGCGAGGGAACTTCAGCGTCAGTTCTCTTCTCCAACGGGACCATGAGAGAGTCAAAGTTGTCGATATTTACAAAGGACTCCTCTACCCACGCATTGGGGTCTGCAAGAAACGTCAAAGCGTCTTCCACTGGCAACCAGTTTCTTAAGTTTGTGTCGTAATAATACTCACCAAATAACCAGTTAGTCATGGACCCCTCGCGGTACTCGTTCACAATCAACTGTTTGTAGTTGTTTGGGAAGTACCCAATGTGGTTTTCCAAGACCCCGATCTTGAGAGGAGACACCTCGTGCAAGTTGACAAAGTGGTTGTTTCTGCAGTTGTACACTTGGAGCTCGTCGTTGGAAGCCTGGTTCTCGCCCGTGTATCTTGCTGGGGGTATTTCGTCTGTAAGAGCCAAACCAGTAATGTCAATGTATAGCCCAGTGTCGATGTCTATAAAGCGGGCGTCAATTTTGTTTAAACCATTGCCGGTCTTTCTGTGGGTTATGCTCAGGCCCACGTCTATGAAGTATCTTCCCAAGCCGTCGAATTCGCCGTCTTTGTTGAGAACTGGCTCGATAATCAACAGCTGGTTGAACTCTCTGGAGAGTTTATGCAAATCAACCAATGGCATTTGTACATCCACATCCAAGTCCCAGGGAAACAACATGCCGTTCCAGTGCCACAGCAACAACGACCCGTGCGAGATCCATGTTCGAATCCCGTTGTTTTTGGAGAAATGCAACCAGTTTTTCACTAGTCTGTGCAACAGGTCTATCTGCTCTGAATCGCCAATGTTGATTTTCTGGAAGAAACGCCAATCGTAGTGGTCGCCCTGTAAGTAGTTACGAATCGACTTGAGAAGCGTTGCTTCCCGAAGGTGCTTTGGCGGAGAGTCTATATTTCTCGAGTAATTCAAAGACTCAACATACTTGAGGTTGTCTTTGTATTTTGCAATTTCCAGATCGAGGTCGATCTTGAAATCTTGGTGCTGCAAAATTATTTCGCCGCTCAACGGAGTGCTGCTGGCAGAGGCTTGCGGGAGAGAGTCCTTCAAAAGCCTATTGTAAGAATCAGCCACGTCGATCGTGGTCCCCTGGATCTTTTCGAGCATGCCGTTCTGGTAAATACCGTGAGCCATGCTGTTTTCGGTCTGCTTCACAGGGATAACCAAGGAGTCAGATGGGGTCAAGAAAACCAACTTTGTTGGAGGAGCGAAATGGGTATACAAATACGCCTTGCCTGTGATCTTGACGTTGTCTATGGATTGTTGGCCGGGAGAGTCGACTATTCTGAAGTTCAACAACTCATCATCCTCCTGGATGCAGTACTCGCTGATTGGCCTGATTACGGACGACCGCCTTGCAACTTTATCGATTGCGAACAATTCCGTGCACTGAGATTTAGCGCCAAACAAGGGATTCAACCGGCTGAGGTCGGTCCAGTCCAGCCAGTGGAACTCTACTTCGGCCGGCCTCCCCTCGACTATGTGCGTCATGTATGCAGATAGGGTGAGTCTTGGATCAAACGCATGGAGACGCTCGGTATCAGGCTTGGGAACGCTTACCTCGGTAGGAATCTTTTTGTTTGGCTTGATGTTCCAAAACTGGTTGTGTATGTCATTCTCGATCTTGAACTGGGTCAAAGCTTCAAACTGGGTCTTGAAGTTGGAGTTCTGGTCGAGTGGCTGGTCCTCATTCGTCAAAATTTTTAATCCGTCCAGTAAAGTGGGGTGGACACTTAATATGATGATTACAGTGGTTAGTACGGCAAACGCAAAGTAGATAAATCTTTGGAACCTCACAAAGATCATCTGTCCCACCACCAGCAATTAAACGATATACAAAAAAACTAGTCTATACGGATCTTTGTTGTATATATACATAAGGTACATGTTACTCAAAGCGTCGGTGTGCCCTCAAAAGCATGATTCATTTGCCCGTTATAGAAGTGGGCTTTCCGCTGGAGAATGTAAGCCCTGTTAGAAATGAAGACTGCGCTCAAAACAATTACTGGATCTCGCTGTTTTTTTGTGCAACCTGCTTTTTTTTATTTTTACAAGTCCACCTCTCTGACCAAAAGGCCCAGGTTTCCCTGGCCCAAGGAGCCTAAGAGCGATACACCAGGGTTGTTGTGGTTGACCGAGGTTCCATGCAAGCCGTTTGTGAGGGTGAATATCGAGGACGAACCGCCGTACACGGTTGTGCCTTCAACTCCTGTGCGGTTACAAGTTGCAACAACAACTTTTCTCGATTGAGTAAGGAGCGGAAACAAGCGCAAAATCCAGTAGTCGATAGTGGAGACATCCGGAACAACAGGATTAAACGGTGGGGAGCCATTATCCTGGGAATGTGGGAGAGCGGATTCGCTGGCGGCTGGGTACACGGCTTGCTCGTTGGGCATCATGCGCTTGTGTAAATCCGACGCCAACTCCAACTTGCGATCTTCGGCGATTTCCAATATCAGAGGCGATTGCGGCGAGAGCCATGCCATTGGACACAATACGAGGTCCGATTGTTGCTGTAGACAACTGGATGCAAACTCAAACTCGTTAAACGGTGCCTTGAACTGGTATGGATTCAAGTCCATGCATATCCCAATGCTGATTTTGTACTTACGGTACTGGCTCTCGTGCTGCCTGTCCTTCCAATACGACTTGTCTAAAATTACATCAACGGCAGGAAAACCCGCGACCGGGCTCTCCGAGCATCCGAAATCCTCGTCTGCAGAGTACAAGTGGGTCTTTCTATAGTTGTAGATCTCGCTCCCGTCTGGCGCCACGAATATCGCAGAGTTATAGACCTTGGGCCCAGACCCTTCGGGGTAGCCTATCAAGGTAAAGCAATTTAAGTTAATCGATAACTCTTTCGCGAACTCAAGGCTTGGGAAGGAGGCTTGTGCATTTTCTAGATGGCCCTCAATTGCATGTCGACTCCCAAAATTGTATCCCGTCAATGCAAGTTCGGGTAGTATCAACAAATCGGGTTTGTATGGCGCATTCTGTATTATCGTCCGCACCGTCTCAATGTTCTTGCTGGTTTGTCCAAGCAATGGATTATACTGTAAGCACCCAATTCTAAATTTCATTTTGATTGCAGGAGGAAGTTGTGAGATGTAAAAAAAAAAAATCGTGTGTACCTTAATCTTTTACTCTTACAATCTTAAGCACATCTAGGCTTTTCTTTGGATTTACCAGATAATTGCAAATGGTAAAGTACAGAAAAATTAGGCTGGTCTACATGAATTTATCAGAATGTATTTGAACAGCAGATGCAATTTGATTGGTACTACGCTGGTGTGGCTCTACATCATGTACTGCGAAGTAGATTGCCGTAATGGGTAAGCCACTCGCCCGCCGGCTCAGGACTCCACAAAGCCTTACCTCCGCTTAACTGCCGACACCGTTGGCGCGCGGAATACTCACGCTACTTACATCCAGGACCGTCCAATAGGTGGAGGCTCGAGGGATGAGGGATCAGCCTTTCGAAGAAAGTGGTCTGTTCATGTTCACGAGTTCAAGCTTTACATTGTAGCACAAGTTTAGTCTTGTTGCTGAGCCCTTCAGAAGTTAATTGACGCTTTTCCTCACAATTGGGGGAACAAGAGGAATTTTCCAGATGATACTCGTCTCGCGCAGGCATTTCAAGCTTTGTAGGAATCTCTGTGTATCGTCTCGATTCTTTAACGTCACACGTCTGTATCGTCTTCTGGTACGCACGCAGAGGACAACCTCAAACCCCCGTGAACTGTACCTAGTTCACATTACAAGAGCTTGTGCAAATGTGTCACAGTCCCAAAAGCAATTATTATAGGCAGGGCTAAAAAATATATCTTGACTCGGAAAAGCTAAGCAGCAGCAACAAGCCCTAGTTGGAATAATTAAGCATAAAGGAAGTGTTCCCATGAAGCGCAAGTCATACATGGTTGAGCCATGCTATTGTCTAGGCATGGCTCATCGTGGTACAGCACCAGGTAGGAACTGTGTGTGGTCTGCGTGATTGACTGTGCGTATCGATATTCTCCGCTCCGTCAGCAAAATTCTAGATTAAGCTTTCCAAGGTTCGTGATGGCTCGCGGCATTTTCGCAGTGATCCCGCAATCAGATTAGACCACGATTGCCGGCACAAGCAATCTCTGTTTTTTCAAGCACTAGGAATGTCTAATTTTGAGCCCTATATGAGATCCAACTCTGTTGCAAGAGGGTTATTTTCAGCCCCATACGTGGAATAGATGCAGTTTGTGGAGCCATTTTTGGTGTGGACGGCCTTCACGGCGGCTTAAGCCTGAACGTTGCCAAGGTTGTCTCGGGGGGATGGCTGTATCGAAGGGATCTCCCGCACTCGCATGCCATGTCTATCTCCGATCGTTGAATTGAACCCTGCTCGCCTTCACCATTCACACTACACTATACCCAAGGGGGAGGGGGTCAAAAGCCTTCTTGATCGAAGGACCACTCCCCACATCCACAGATTACCTGGCGTAGCCCCCCTCTTAAAAGAGTTGCTCGTGACCCACACATCCCGAAATTCAAGACGCTAAGCATCTTTCGCCTCAGTGGCTTACATGAAGGCTCCAAATCACAAGCTCAAGCCCTCACAAAGTTTGTGTTAACAAATCCCGTCCCACGTAGAGGTAGGCTTAAATTAAAAATTTAGAAATAACAAAACATATACCTTTATAGACAGCAAGATTCCCACGTATTCAGGAAGATCAAATATGATCAGGCGAAGAACTAAAGTTATTCTTCTCACGTTATCGATCCTTGTTTTACATTTGATTGTCGTTTCGTTGATAGGGTATGATTCGGATTCAGCGCTCACGAAATTAATCCCGGTCAACTTGAAAGAGATCCTACTTCAGCTGAAATTACTGTTCTTGGACTTTGATGAACCCTTCTTTGAGTCCGCCAAAAAGGACATACAGTTGGAAGCATCCAAATTCTACGACAAGGTCAAGGAAAGATTCGATGACTTGTACAACGGGGACTTGAGAGATCAACCGGAACCCAAGCAAATCAACTACTTCAACTTGAAGGTTGACCACATACCCGCTTTGAACAAAATCAAGCTTCCAAAGCCCGTCGTCAGAACCAAGAATCTCCAGGGCGAAAACAACAATGAGGCCGAAGACGGCGATAACAGGGAAATATCCGAAGAGCTGTACGCAGACCTCCAGTACTTCTACAAGTTCGACCCAAGATTCACTCTCGGCTTGTTGATGAACCACGTCGCAAGATGCTATCAGTACAACGTCGAGCCCTCCTTGCCCATGTTCCACTGGGCTGACTGGGTCGACTTGACCCTGTTGAATCCCTACTTCTTGAAACCCGAAAAGAATACCTGTAAAAAGTTTGACTTTAGAACATCAAGTGTGGCAAGGAATAGAAACATGGAAACAATAAATCCAGCAGCTTTCTGTTTTAATGACAATAAAATAGATGAGGTTATTAAGTATTTGAACGAACAACCCAACATTTCCAAGGAAGACGCTGTATTTAAGCGCAACTTGGAAATCATAAAGACTCAAAAGTATTCCACCGGGTTCCATGTCTATAAAGACGGAGGAAGGGCTTCAAAGGTCATGAAATTGGTCGAAGCAAAGCTGTACCTTTATGACTTCGCACCATTCCCAAAGGCCATCAACATGATTTTGCCAGACTCAAGAACTTTGACCATTCCAGTCGACACGCAAAACATAATGGGCGAATCCAACAAGAGAAGATTATTTGATTCCCTGTTGTACCACAGCTATGTTTTGACCGACCACAGTAAATCGCAATCCTTGAACGAGAATCTCGATAATGTCGAGCTCAATGTGAAGGACGAGTTGCTGAGCTTAATGAAGTCTATCGATGAAAAGAACATCGAGCTTTCCACTCCAAGACATCAATACTTTACCCACTTGACCCATGCCCAGTTCATCGACTCCACACCAGCCTATATTGAAGAATTGCAAGCTAAGGGGAACCTCGACCCAAAGGAGTCAAACTACCTCCAATCTCTCTTGTATTCTCAAGCAGAAACTAATCCGCCAAAGCACTTTGCAGAGGCCAAGATCTTGAAAAGAGAGGCAAACCATGCATTCGGAGGTCACTATGACTGGAGGTTCTTCAACGGCATCGTAAACTTCAGCGACTTGCAGACCCCTTCAATGCATGCTCTCATGAAGGCATGGTTAAGATTTACCAAATCTAATAATATTGATCTGTGGATCGCGCACGGAACTTTACTTTCGTGGTACTGGAACGCCGTAGCGTTCCCATGGGATAACGACATCGACGTCCAAATGCCAATCGACCAATTGCACAAGTTGGCAAGAAACTTCAATCAGACCATTATCGTTGACTTGGGAAGTGACTCGCTTAACAAAGAATTGAAGTACGGTAGGTACTTTTTGGACTGTGGATCGTTTATTTCCCAGAGAACTAGGGGGAACGGAAACAATAACATCGATGCCCGTTTCATCGATCTTGACACAGGAATGTATATCGACATCACTGGCTTGGCTGTGTCCGACATCAGGTCCCCAGAAAGATATAATAAGCTCCTCGCAAAAACCGGCATGGATAGAGATGCAGAAGGCGTTAGTGATTACGAAAGAAACAACTTTGCCAAGGTCTACAATTGCAAGAACTACCACTTCCATAACCTATACGAGTTGCTGCCTTTGAGATTCACGCTTTATGAGGGTGAATACGGAATGATTCCTAGCGACTTCCAGCAACTTTTGGTCAACGAATACGACATTGGCGGAATCACTTCCATGTCTTATAAGGGATACGTTTTCATTCCGAAGTTGAGAATCTGGATGATGACTAAGAACTTGCAAGGCTTTATAAATGACTATCCGTTCCTTGCAACCTTTGACGCAGATGGTAATCAACTCCGTGCTGATAGGCTGGATGGCGATATGAAGATTCTTTCCAACTTCACTGATGCAGACTACACAAGGTTGATTTTTGAGCAAGACTACATCTTGAACGAATACCTCCCAACCTCCAAGGTCACATCTTTGCATGAAGCTGAAATCTTGAAGTTACTCAGCTCAAACGAAGCCAATAACTTGTTTTTTGAATCGAATCTGTCCAAATCTCCATCGGTTAAGCCGGTATCTTTGAGACATGATCCATTTGTGTTCAACACATTTAAGAGCAACTACGATTACTCCAAGATGTTTGAATTAACTTTGAACGACATCAACGAGTACAAGGCTACAACAGAAAAGTTTAAAGTGGAAAGTAATGAGGATAACAAAGAGAAAGACAATCTGAAAGACACTAAAGCTCCGGCTGGCCCGGCCCCAAATCCTCCACAGGATCTTCCTCCTCTCAACCCCGACCTGCCAAACCTGAACCCTTAATAGATCTTATAGATGTGTGTACACAATTGAGTGCATTCTAAGTCATGCTCACGTGGGTTTTTGCACCCATTGCTGCATGTGCTTAGAGGTGTAAATAGACAATGTTTTCTCCAAATAAATGGCAGCATTAGTGGGTAAAAGTAGGTTGAACGTGTACGACTATAAAGTAGGACTGATTGGTAATGTTATTGAAGGAATTGCAATATCTGAAAGCTGCAGTTTGAAGAAATTATCTATGCCCTTGGGAGTGGTGCTACTTAGGAAATTTCTTGAGATATTGAACAAATACATACAAAAAGTGTTAAAGTTGCCAGTGCGCATTCAAAGTTGCCAGTGCTTTTGAAGTTGGCAGTAGATACTCCTTTAGAAACACTTTGAGCGTTCAAGCGGTTGTGAATAACCTGTGCAGGCGGCATGTAGCTGAGTTAGAGCAGTGCTGGAGAGGACTAGGTATAGGGAATCAACACGTGACTTCAATTACGCGATTTCCATGTCGCGTCGACATTTACCTGATCACGACATCAGCCCAACCAATGAGCGAAACGAGTAACCTTTTAGAAAAAAAAAATCTGGTCAGATTTCTACAACTAATAGACATGTTCAGAACAGTCCAACAACTCAGCTTTAAGAGATTCAACAGTCACGGCCACGGTTACGGTGTTTCCAAGCACCTCAAGGATCTTGCTTACTCTGGTAGTAAGGTCAACAAGGAAGCTGGTGAAGCTTTCAAGAAGGCCTACGACAACAAGGTCCACCACTCTGGTCCAATCACCCAAACCTGGAAGAAATTGGTTTACTTTGTTGCCTTGCCTGCCATTGTTTTGACTGCCATCCCAATCACCAACGTTGAATTGAAGCACGCCAAGCACAGAGAACACTTGAGACACTTGTCTGACGAAGAATGGCCAGTTCAATACGATTACCAAAACGTTAGACAAAAGAAGTTCTTCTGGGGTGACGGTTCCAAGACCTTGTTCTGGAACTCCGATGTCAACAGAATCATTGAAAACTAATCATGCAGTGTTCATTCCTAAATGTACTGAGATATACGAAATGCAATATCATATTTGATTTGATGTAGTTGTAGATAAGTGGGGGAGGTTTGGTGAGAAGCATCCTTTGGTATCAGATAATCCAATTGAACCTCCATTGATTGTAGACACAACGAGATAGGCGTTTACAAAGATCAACGAGACTAGAGTTAGGCGTTTACAAATGATTAACGAGATTAGAGTTAGACATTTACAGATCGAGTTTACTGTGGGAAGTCCCTATAAACAAGCCAGTTGGTTGACCAATTTGATGTTATATCTTTCAAGTGGAACATCTTTCAAGTGATACCTAAACTTCACTTCAAGTAGAACGTTCACTGGAATGTGAGCTGGGGTTTCGTACTGACACCATTCTATGAACTATTTTGTAGGTACCTCCAGTAGAGTTGGGTACAGCTACAAACTGCATATTCAAATTGACTATTCACGTATTCATGGTTCTTCTTATAGTACTTTCCATAGTACTTCTCACGTACCTCGCAAAGCACTTGTCACAGGTCACTCTGAGGTCTTTTACCTGTTGGATTTGGAATGGCGTGCTTTTCGCAGCAATTAAACACTGGCGAATAGTCTTCTCCACAATGCAAAAATAAAGGTTAGTGCCCTGAACTAACAAAAACCAGTGGACAACCCTTAATAGGGAATACTGCATTTAAACAGACAACTTTGGGAAACTTCATTTAAGCCAACCATCGAGAACTTAGCAAAGCCAGTTTGCGTGCCAAAGACCAAAGTTACAATGATATGTTTTGTCTCATGTATTCAATATACACCCTACAATGTAGAAAAAATGTACAAATTATTGGTTGCAGCGATGGCAACGGAGTTCTCATGTGGGTGCCATGATAAGTGCAAGATGTTTCTTTTGTAGTCAGGTTCATCATAATCAGGCCCGTACTTATTGCCCATTGCGCTAATCATTCTTCTCTTCATGGTATTAAGACCCGATTTCTTCAGTTTGAAGGCCAGTTTGTCCGCTTGCAAGGTGATTTCTTCTTGTTCGTCATTCTGGTCGGATATGTTGTCAGTCAGGGAAGTTCTCTTTGAATTCAGAGGAGGTAAGCCCAGCTTGTCGTAGTCGGAGAACTCGTCTTCGTCGTCGTCGTCGTCATCATCTTCATCTTCATCGTCGTCAAATGCCTTCTTGTCGTTCTTCTTGACACGAGTGATGGATGAGTTTCCAAAGTTTGGAGATATGGCTTTATCGTTCAGAGAGTTGACTGCGTTTGGGTAAATCATAAAGTTGTCATTGTATGAACCGGTCATAACACTCTTGTTATCACCAGAGAATTGGACCTCAAACTTGTCAAAGATAGCGTCTGTTTCATAAGTGTCACATAATTTGTCTCTCAAGAACTCGTGGACATGGATGGTCTTGATAGGCTTTGTGTCCATGGCCAAGTCCCATATCTTGATGGTCATGTAGTCTCTAGAAACAATGTACCTTCCGTTCTGACTGAATTTTACGTCTGAGATACTGCTTGTGATTTCCGTGAAGAAGTTGTGGGACGCCGGGTCAACGTATTCTTCGAAAACCTTCGCATGCGCATCACATAACGAGTTGGATCTCATGTCGGCCAACTTGATGGTACCCTTACTCAGCGAGTACATGAACAAGTTGCAGAATTGGGGATGGAACTCGGCACAGGTGATCACCTCGGTCAATTCTTCCATGTTGGCAGGCTTGATGTCGACAATGTTGAAGGACTGGTCGGATATGCCGAGATTCCACAAGTTGATTCTCAAGTCGTCGGAACTCAAGTATGTTTCTTGGTCAGAGTTGACGGAGATGGAGTTGATGTGGTAGGCGTGGGCGTTTGAGTAGATTTTCTTGGGCTGCGCTGAGATAAGCTTGTCATGCAACTGTAATTGAGGCAACTTCAACAGCTGTAATGATAACCCGCTGGCGTGGGATAATCCGTTCAAGTTGTTCTCGCTCACTAACTTTATCTGACGCTCCATGATCTTCCACAACTTGATCGTCTTGTCGTTGGTCGATAACAAAAAGAGAGAGTTGTTGGAAGAACGCAACCACTTAATCTTGTTGATCTTTTCTTCAATTTCTAACGACTTCAAGTAATCAAACTCGGCGTCATGACTCTGGAATTCTGTAAAAAACTTGTACTCACAGCTCTGTTTCTTCTTGCTTTGATTCCTTTCGAAAAGCACAACTCTACCCCCTTTGTCCCCCGTGGCTAAAAAATCTCCTGTGTGATCAAACTCGACTGTTGATATGATATCTGCTTCGGTTATATTCTCGATATCTCCTTTATCCCCAAAGCATTGTGAGAATTTCCACGTCTCATCGGCCGTCATTGTGTCTTGTTGATGTTCTTATTTGAAATGTCTCTAAATATGTGGTCAATTGTGTATACTAGTTTTATAATTTTTTTTAATCAACTCCTTATTTGCTTTGATTGTAAAGTCTTTTTTTTTGGGGAGTGTGTGGGAAAAAGGCGACGACGAACAACCATACGAGCTACGTCCAGTGTGCGCAAAAACGAGAATTGGGGATGTCGAGGCTTGAGGAGGGGGGTAGGAAAGGGAAACAATCTTTCGGTCTCTGCGGTGTTAGAGATAGGAACTTTTAGAGAGAGGGTACTTGGCTCGCTTTTACTTGGGTCAATCCACATCTCGCTACTTTTGGTCTTCTGTTAGCTTAGTGAATATATTTGTTTAATTAGGGAGTTTCCAGATTGGGAACGGGATAAGCAGATCAAATTTAAACTATTTATTGGGTATCTCGGTGGGAAAATGGAAGGCAGCGAGATCAATTAATGACCGTGCATCGACAGAGAGCACTTGGTTGCTACTTTCTGCCAAGTAGCGTATCCGTACAATGCTCAATGTATAGTGCATATGGTGCTGGTCATTATGTAAATGAAGGTTTTGCTGAACAATAGCCTTGACGTGTGTAGAGATGAGCTAGCGGGGGTATCGTAGAGGGAAGTGCGTTGTGAAGGTGAGCGAAACTTGGATAAGTGAGAAGAAAAAGGGGGGGAGAGGGGGCGAGTGCTGTAATGAGACACCACGAACGTATCTGTATAAGCACTCTTGCTTACGTATATGTGCCTAGTAAGCAGATAGAGGGGGGTCAAGAATGTTGACGAAGAGCGGGTACCTCTGTTTGTGGAACTTTCCCTGTAGGCTGGTGGGCCTTGGCTACAACTGTGTGACTCGTTTACCGCAGCGTCAGTGTGTGCACCCACAGCCCTCAGTAGCAAAGCGAGCGAACCACGCTTGCGCGGCACGTGCCGCGAAATGCGTCAAGGGCAGCACTCCCTAACCGCAGGAATTACTAACGAGCAACGAGGGCTACTAGCCTCAGCAGCTCCGGGTATGAGCAACCTGAGCAACTTGAGTATCTTGAGTATCTTGAAGTACCTTGGATCTGTCAAATTATCCTTCAGGCTAGCACCTGGAATGTGAAAGACAAGAGTCAACTTGCAATTGAAGTGAATTCATGCCTGCAGTCAGATATACACTACGTATTTTTCTCCATAGCGATAGAATTTTTCACTCTTCACTAGTATCAGTGGTAATATGCCTGGATGCAAATACCACCACACGCATCTACATTCAGTTTAGTATCTTTATGTATTAGCTTTTAAACTATTTAGGTAGCCTTCTTAGCAGCATCTTGTGGAGAGACCTTTCTGTCGGTGTTGAATCTCTTTCTTTGTGGTGGAGTTCTGATTCTTCTGTCGGTTCTGGATCTAACTCTGACAATTCTGGCGTGAATAGCACAAGAGACACAGTAGTGCAACTTGTTGTACAACTTTGGCAAAGCGTATTCAGCGTAGACAGAAGCTTCGGACAAATCTCTGACAGCAGCAGCTTCAACCATGTTTCTGATGGTAACTCTCTTGATGGCCTTGTCCTTTGGAACACATCTGGCACAGTTCAAACATCTGACTGGCTTAACGTGACCTCTACCCTTCTTGTTTCTACCGTTGGAAGCTCTCTTCTTAGACATCTTTGCTGTTGTAAACTATTGAAAGAAAAGTAGTATTACTTTCAAGTTTTGAAAAAAATTTTTACCCAATCTCCAGTCTCGCGCGAACATACACCAATTAGGAAATATATGCTTATGTAAGGTCTTGAAGGGCGATCTATACTCTTGTTTCTCGTCCGCTCAAAACGTATGGCACGTGTGCATTAGGGTAACAGCCCTATTACACAAACAATACAAACACGTGAACAGGAACGTGAGACGTCATATGACAGCCTGCGCGTGACATTTCTGGTAACGCAACTTTTTTTCCTTTTTTTTCCCTCCTCGCTCTATCTATCCTCTCGCCTGCGCTAGCCTTCTTGCAAAACAGCCAATCAAATCACCGTAATACGTTTGTTAGCTGATTTTTTTCTCTGTTTGTGTGGAAGATTTTTAAAGATATACATATAAGCTCTAATAGTGGCAGATATAGTATAACATTATATTATAACTAATAAGACGTATGTGGACTACCAAGCAGTATGATTGATCGAAATCCATTGAAGACATGATGAAATGAGTCAGTTATCACTAGTAATCAACCAATGCTAAGATGAGTTTTGAAATTGACAGTGAACCTTTGAACGAGTGAAAAGACGATGAATTGAGCTGAAATAGTGGCATGGCAGTAGAATGCTATAGCAGGAAGACTAATTTAGAGATGATTTGGACCACAAATGACCTTTTTCCTAATGAATTAAGAAACCAGGATCATGTCTTGCTACGAATTTCGATGTATATTGAATTGAGAGTAAATACTAACCCGCTTCTAGACAATGCTTTCCCGTACATTCAGAGTCGCAAGACCAGCTAGCAGATTATTTGCTACCACCACCAGAGTTATGGGTGCTAAGCCAGCTCCAACCAATGTCAAGACTGCCGAAACCTTGGCTGAAGTCACTGGTCCAGATGGTTCTTTGATTGGTCCTGGTGCTAAGGCAGGTACCATTCCAACCGATTTGGACCAAGCTACCGGTTTGGAAAGATTCGAAATTTTGGGAAAGAGAGAAGGTGTTGATGTTTTCGACTTGGAAAACCCAATCACTGAAGGTTCCGGTACCCCAGCCGACCCATACTTAGTCCCAACCTACTTTGGTTACCGTTTCGTTGGTTGCAAGGGTAAGGGCCACGATGAACACAAGCCATACTGGATGAAGGTTGAACACGGTAAGTTGTCCAGATGCTGGCAATGTGGTACTTCCTTGACCGCCAAGTACTTGGGTGAACCAGGAATGAACCACCACTAATTGTAGACACACCTTAGTGATTAAAAATCGAATAAATGATGCATAGGAACATTTGTAGAGGTCTCACCTTAGCTCAAGATACGTTGGACTGTGTCGTCTCACCCCAATCTTCCACTACTTTGTGATTTTAGCTCAAATGGTTAAGTTGTCTGCTGATATGCGTCGATATGAAAAATATCAGCCAATTCGCGTACCCTAATTTTACTCCTTGCAACCTCACAATCTTAATTAAACCCTTCAACATGAAGTCAAACTCTCCTCTACCGCAAGCAGTCTTTTGTGCAGTCGAGAGACTGTGTAATTTGTTCCCCTTGCTTTATGTCTATACGATATTGATGGTACTTTTTTCATTTTTCAAGGCTGCAACTTTAAAGTTTGAAGTGTCAAAAACTGATTCGTTTAACAAAACTATCAAACAAACCAACTTCACACTGGACACTACTTTCCAAAATGCAAAGAACGCTCCAAAATACAAAGTACGTTCCAAAATTCAAAGTACACTCCAACATTTTCAGTTGTTCATTCAAGAACGGAGTTTACACACACCTCAACTTTACTTGATCTTCACAAAGACTAGGTAAAGGCGATGTGGGAGAGAAAGTCAAGCTTCCAAGTCGCTTCTGATTCACTGTACCTCTCCAGCAAGACTCCTACCATACTTCGATAGGAACACTGAAAGCCCTTGCCTCATCTATTTACCCTTACATAAAGATAAGAATATTTTTGAAGATGTTGTCACAATCGTAGTGGTTGCAGGCAATTAAGCGCTTTCGGAGTAATAATCGGGAATTCCTTAAATACCTGAATTTGACACCTGGTGTGTGGCTCAAAAGTGTAATCCACATGTGTCTATTTGAGTGCTAAGCGGGAACCGTCGGTAAAGCGCGGTAAGTATCGCTGTATACGCAGCTTGATAGTACGAAAAAGGAAGTTTTTGCATCCGAGCCGCACGGGTTCCGAAAAACGGTAGACTGATCTTATCAATTAGGAAGGGCCATCACTTCGGTCAACGGCATCAAAAAAAAGTATATAAGGGTCCAGAGCCCCTTATTGTAAAGTACAAGCCAGTAGTTGTAAGTATGAGAAAACCACAAGTTTTGATCCTTGGCAGAGTCTCCAAGACATCCCCTCAATATTTGGAATTTGCATCCAAGTTTGAGTGCATCCACTATGAGATTTCTACCGTTTCTCAGTTGCTTGAGGACTTTGCAACCAAGCTCAGGGATATTGAAGGAATCTTTGCCAACTGGGGTGGTTTTATGGCTATCGGGGGGTTCAGAGGTAAGGTTATTGAGCTTGCTCCACCTAACTTGAAGATTATCGCCATGTGTCAAATTGGATGCGATGAATACGATCTTGAGGCTATGGCAAAAAGAGGAATTGTTTTGACCAACGTAGCGTCTGATATTGCATTTGAGGCCGTTGCTGACTTGGCCTTGTATAACGCTTTGCAAAGCTTTAGAAACTTCAAGTTTTACGAGCATGCGTTTTCTTTACAGCAGCAAAACACCTCTCAAGTGAGAAACCTGTTGTTACACGGTAAGCTTGATGCCTCATGTGGAAAGCCTTTGTTGAACAAAAAAGCATTCCCTCCTTGCTACTCTGAGATAACCTGTTGCAGAAATGTGTATTCTCCCCGTGGTCATAATGTTGTAATTGTTGGCTTTGGAAGCATTGGTAGAGTCATCGGCCAAAGATTGTCTGCTATTGGCATGAACGTGCACTACGTTAAGAGAACCCCACTATCCCCACAAGAAGAAGATTCTTTAGGATACAGAGTAACCTATCACAAGACTCTTGCGGAGACCAGATCCATTGCTGACTTGATAGTGTTGGCTTGTCCAGGTACTCCTGCAACAAAGCACATGGTCAACAAGGAGCTTATTAACTGCATGGAAAGGCCATTTAGGTTGATCAACATTAGCAGGGGCTACGTTGTTGATGAAAATGCTTTAGTTGATGGCTTGAAATGTGGAAAGGTTTTGTATGCTGGTTTGGATGTCTTTGAAGAGGAGCCACACGTTCACCCTGCTTTGGTGGGAAGAACCGACGTCAACTTAACTCCTCACATCGGCTCTACATGCACTGAGCTCTATAACATTGCCTCCACAGTTTGCTACAATAACTTGAGTTCAAGTGTATACGGTTCTGGTGAAGTCGTCGGGAGAATTATTTAATTTTTGGGTATAGGAAATTTTAAAGCAGTTAATGGATAAAAAATTTATTTTCGCAAGTGTAATTTTGCAACCAAAATTATTAACTAATATCGAGCGAGAAGATTCCGAAGGCGCAGGATCTTAGAAAGTATGCTAATCATCAAATATACCCCATGGAGGTTCCAAAATATCTTAATGGAAGAGCATATCATGTTAAGATTTCCATACAGCAAGAGTACGTAAAGTATTTCCGTGATCGTACCCTTCATTGTAATTCGTGGTGTGAATCACACCAACGGCATTGGTGGTATAAAGCGACTACATTAATAAACTCAAACAGATTAAGTGAATTCACTCAAAGAAAAGTGTTATTTCTGTTTTGATTCACACTGACTAGTATGAACTCTTGCCGAGTTGACAAGCCCAATTCCTTGACATGTTCATTTAGACGATGGATAGTAAAACCTACAAGATTTCAGTTATATTGTGACATCTGTAGCATACAAAAGCTTTCGAATAATTGCTGTTTCCTAAATCTAATGGAGCTTCAAGTCTCCACCAGCTAAGTGCTCGTCACCTCGAATGTGCCTTGTCGAGAACTCTAAGCCGCGATACAGATCATACAGAATAAACTAGTTGCAAAATGCAGATACTTGATGAAAAAACAATGAACAATAACGATATACAGTCTAGAAGTATCCCCTTGCAGAAGCTTAGGTTAATTAAAGGCTATAGAGTCATTCAAATTAAACTAACTAGAGAACTAGTGCATTTCATTAATTGCTAAGAGGGCTGGTTGGAGATCGTCGCACTTTGCTGCTCCACCACGAATTTCGGACCCCGCACGACCCTACCCCTTTGGTATTGGGCAACAATCACTTTTTATTTCCACCACCTACTAAAGATTACCTAAAATTGATCCAATGCTGTCCTTATACATAGGTGTGTACAAGGCAGTGTACGACTACGAGGCTCAGACGGAGGAGGAATTGCAATTGTCTGTTGACGATCTACTCTACTTATTGGAGAAATCAGACATTGACGATTGGTGGAAAGTCAAGAAGAGAGTCTTACCTGTCGGTGATGAAGAAGTTGATGAACCTGTGGGGTTAGTACCTGCAAATTACATTGAGGAGGTAAGTGTTGATAGTTTAGGAAATATTTTTGGATGTCTTACTAACAGAATCAGGCTACGCCAACTAAATCAGCAGTTGCTTTGTACGACTATACGAAGCAAACCGAAGAAGAAATATCGTTTAGAGAAGGTGAATCCTTCAATGTCTACGATACCAATGATCCAGATTGGTATCTAGTAAGTGATACTTCCAAGACCAATTTTGGTTTTGTTCCAGCAAACTACTTAGAGGTAGGTGGAGGTTCCGCATCTGCCGGTGTTCCAACGCTTCCAAACCCAGGTTCTGCTGCTCCTCCTGCTACAAGTTATGTATCTGTTGCGGGATTGCCTGCTCCTCCTAAGCACCCATCCCTTTCTCCCGAACCAGAAAGTGTGCAACCTTCAATTCAACAAGTTCAACATGAACAACCACGTCAGAGAGAGAGAGAAGTCAATATTTACGACGAACCACAAGAGGAAGAAGAAGAAGCTCCACCGCCAATGCCAAGAAGACCATCGGGAAACAACAACCCATTACCTCCACTTCCCACCGGTCACGATGATGTCCCTTCGGCCAACGGTGACAAGCAAGATCACTTCTTTGACGGAGAATTCTTCACATGGTACATTGACGAAGTTGATGGACGTAAAAAGCGTGCTGTCGTGTTTTCTATTGGTCAAGGTCGTATTACCATGAAACCAAACACTTCTAACTCAAAGAAGCTACTGTTAAAATCGGCTTCCTCTTTGGATCACGAATGGAAAATCAAAGACTTGATAAGCTACAACAACGAGAAGAAGCATTTGTTTTTAGAATTCAAGAACCCAACGGTTTCAATCGAATTGCACACCGGTACTAAGGATGTTGCAGAGGCAATCATGTCTATCTTAGGAGACTTGAAAGGAGCAGAATCAATGTCTGGTCTCAGAGAGGTTGTAAGAGCATCTCAAACTACTACAAATCTGAAGAACCGCAAGATTGGTAGACTTTTGTATGATTTCCAAGCTCAAGGTGAAGATGAATTGAACTGCAGAGAAGGTGACGAAGTGTACATTATCAATGAATCTAAGTCAAAGGATTGGTGGATGTGTGAAAAAATTAAATCTGGTAGACAAGGTGTCGTGCCTCTGTCTTATATCGAAATCATATCCACTTCCAACTTAGATAAGTTAACCGAAACTAGGAGAGATAAAGAAACCTCAAGAAAAGATAAGAAAGAAAAGCACCGTCACCGTGGAAGAGATGAGCGTGAGAGAATTAGAGAAAAAGACAAGCAACAAAGAGAAAAGCAAAAGCGTGAAAGTAGTGCTTCTGATGATAAGTCTATGCCCAATTATCATAGAGTCCGTACATGGATTGACAGTTCTGGTTCCTTTAAAGTGGAAGCAGAATTCTTGGGGTGCATGGAGGGTAAGATTCATTTGCATAAGACTAATGGTGTTAAGATTGCAGTTGCAGCAACTAAGTTGAGTGTGGAAGATTTGGAATACGTTGAGCGTATAACAGGTACCTCTCTTGCTTCCTACAAGGAAGAGGTAGCAAAGCAAAATTCTAAGAAGAAGTCTTCATCTTCCAAGTCTAGCGGAGTAAAGCCATCTCACCAATCAGCCACTGCCTCGATCCAGAGTAGAAGCTCAAGTCAACCAGATCTCTCCTCCAAGCCTCAACCTTCAATCCCATCTCAATCAATCTCATCCACTAAACCGGACTATGATTGGTTTGAATTTTTCCTTGCATGTGGCATTGACATTGGAAACTGTCAACGTTATCACCTTAACTTTGGCCGTGAGCAAATGGATGAAAGCATTCTAGAAGATATTTCTCCATCCTTGTTACGTACCTTAGGATTAAGGGAAGGTGATATCTTAAGAGTTATGAAGTTCTTGGATACTAAGTTTGACAGAAAGAAGTCAGTAGCCGACGAAGGGTTATCAGCATCTGGTCCTCTTTTCACAGACGCCACTGGCGCATTGAAGAACAACAGCAATGTCAATGAATCGAATAGAGTTAGCGCCGATGCTTTACCTTCCGCGACACCCTCCCCAAGCAAGCCTGTCGAACAAACTTCTAACAAACCACCTACAAGTACTTTTGAGGATGATGCATGGGCAGTCAAACCTGCTGCTAGATCAAGTGAGGATCTCTCGAAGATTCCTCCACCTCAACCAGCAGCCCCAGTACAACCAACCACTCCACAATACACGGGTGCATTGCAAGACTTGGTAAATATCAAACCATTGGAAAATGGTGCTGCTCCTAAACCACCAGCGGCAGCACCAGTACCTGCAGCTGTCGCTTCTGCTAGTGGTCCACAAGCACCAGCATTGACTCCTGTTAAGACTGGTACTTTGATACAACCAGGACAAACCTTTGCTGTCCAAAAAACTGGCGGAGCCAACTTGGTTCCTGTTCCAGCGCAAAAAACTGGTGGCTTGGTCCCAATTCCTACCGGGGGAATCATGGTTGCACAACCAACTGGCTTTGTTCCAATTACTGCGCAACCAACTGGTTTTGTACCAATTCAGCAAACTGGTATCCAGCCACAATTAACCTTTGGTATTGTTCCATTGCAGACTGGAAATATCACTGGTGGTGTACCACCGACTAGTTTTGGCATGGGTTTCCAACCTGCGGTAGTCCCATTACAGACGGGAGGAGTTACTATGCCACAGACTTCTTTCAATCAACAACCACAGTTATCATTACAAAAGACTGGACCTTTGGTTCCTCAACAAAGAACAGGAGGCTTTGTTCCTCAATCAACTTTTGGTCAACAAATTACTGGGGGGGTTCTTCCAGGAACTTCCTTCAATCAACAACCAACGGGTGGAGCATTTCCTGCCACGACCTTTTCGCAACAGCCAACAGGTGGCTTTCCACAACCAACCTTTGGTCAACAGCCAACAGGTGGATTCCCACAACCTGCTGCAGGAATGCCACCAACTTCGTTTGGCCAACCAGTTGGTGGATTCCCACAAACTTCGTTCAGCCAACAACCAACTGGTGGAGCCACCCCTAACAATACATTCGGACAACCAACTGGAGGCTCACTTCCACCTAATGCATTTGGTTCCCAACCAGCTGCAACTTCTTTTGGTCAACCACAACAACCGCAACCAAGTTTCGGTCAACAGCCTAGCGTCAGCGGGTTTAACCAATTCGGTCAACCTCAACAATCAGCTACTTTCAATGGCCAACCTACCGGTGCCTTTGCTCAACAACCATTTGGTCAGCAAACTGGTCCCTTTGGTCAACAGCCTTTCGTTCAATCTTCTGGCTCTTTTGGTCAGAACGTAAACCAAGTGGCAAACATGTTCCAAAACACTTCAATCTCCCAGCCTCCAACTTCCTTTGGACAACCACAGACAACTTTCGGGCAACCACAACAGCCACAATTTGATGGCTTCAACCCTGCACCATTACAATCACAACCAACAGGTGCTGGTTTTGGTAACGCACCTTTAGCAGCTCAAGCTACTGGTAGAAGAGCTAATCTTCTGGCTGCCACTCCAGATAATCCTTTTGGTTTTTAAAATTAGATGTTAATAAAAGATTGCTTTTAGACTTGTAGTGGAGCTGTATGTAACATGAGAATCCTCTTTTCGAAGACTGAGCTTTAATATCAGAATGATGTGAGGTGCAAAAAAAACGTCACAGACAGGATTCGAACCTGCGCACGCAATGCGCAACGCCTAAACCGCAGATCGAAATCTATAGCAGGGCGTCGCCTTAACCACTCGGCCACTGTGACACTTCAATAATAACGAACTATTTAACAGTATTTGAGGGGCTTTCATAAAATGAAATTAAAAGTTATGAATAGCTTATATAGCAAACTATGTACCGGTTTTTTTTTATCAACCTGTCCATGATTCAAGACAAAGATTGCAATGAATTTGTATTAGTTGCGGACTCCCTTTAGTTTTATTCTATTTTGTAGAAATTGTTGGAAAATACTATGACCGGATTGACTTTTTCCATGGATCTTAAACCTTAAAAATAAACTACTATAGTAGTTTAGGCACCTGAATCCCAATTATAAATCTCAATCAATCTTGAAAGAGTAACCCTGCCCAATTAATACCCAGCACGTAATCTTACATTTAACATATCTAATTCAATGGGACTGCTAGATCATTATAAGGAGGAGGTCTAAATTCCGCACAAAATGTTGTTTCAGAATTTGCAGCAAAAAACTACTCACCACTTCTTTTACCAATGCTGTACCCAACTGAGGAATTCCTTGAATTTGCTAAGTTTATACTTCAATCTAATGTTATTGGTGAACCGGTGAGAGGAAATCTACAATTTGTCTTGCATTTATTTCAAAAGAGCGAGTTTGGAGTTGCAATTGAATGCTTTGAAGAATTTGTGGACTCGTTTAACGACTTGACTGACGCATTCAGAATCAAAGATGGTAGGATTTATCAGGTTAATCAAGAAAATGTTCGATATTTTGTTATGAGCTTTACCACACCACTTGGAGAAGTGGCAGACTCGGAGCTGGATTCTCAGCAGCTCGATTTGCTCGAACTACTTGAGGGCCCTGTTCATACCCAGTGTCGATTTAGCACCAACTACGAAGCGATTGACTCCTTTATTAAATGCAAGACAGCTCAAAATATTCTTGCAATTGAAAAGATTAGAGACAGGCGTCCACCAAAGACCTTCTATGAAGTGTGCGGAGACATTAGTCACCGTCACTCCCTTTCTAACGTTTACTTTGGTAAACTGCACCAGGTCAATCACGGAAGCTTTTGTCATACTAAGCAGAACTTTCCAGATTTGGTTCACTACCACACAAAGATCAATCAGGCTCGTCAATCTCTCACGCCAGAGGCACTTCAATGTAGCCTGAAGAAAATCCATTTTCTTCCGGTTTTTAACAACCACACGGACATGTCATTGGGTGACTGCTCGTATTTGGATACTTGTCATAAAATGAAATCATGTCGATACCTTCACTATTATTCACTTTACCCGTTGCCTGGTAGCTCTGATTTCAAAAATGCTCAAGAGGAAGGGATGCACGATTACACTATTGGAGACTGTTTTACTGAAGGAACTAGAAAGTTGATTCCGGCCCAGTGGATAAATTGTGATGTCCGGTACCTTCCACTCCAAATCCTTGGAAAATTTGCAGCTATTATTAGTGATCCCGCATGGGACATTCACATGGCACTTCCTTACGGGACTTGCAAGGACACTGAATTGCTCTCGTTGGACATCCCTAGTCTTCAAGATGAAGGGATTTTGTTTCTCTGGGTTACCGGCAGGTCCATTGAAGTTGGCCGGAAAGCATTAGTCAAGTGGGGATACAACATCTCAGATGAGATGCTCTGGATTAAGATGAATCAGTTGAAACGGACAATCGTTACTGGCAGAACAGGACACTGGCTTAACCATTCAAAGGAGCATTTATTAGTGGGAATCAAAGGCAATCCGATCTGGCTCAATAGAAAGTTAGACAGTGAGATTATAGTTAGCGGTACAAGAGAAACTCTGAGAAAACCAGATGAAGTGTACGACATAGTGGAGAGACTAGTCGGAGTTCATGCTAGGAAGTTGGAGATCTTCGGCAGAGACCACAACACACGACCAGGTTGGCTTACAATTGGCAATCAGCTAAAGAAAACGCACCTTGTGGAACCTTGCGTAAAGCAAAAGTTCGAGGAATACACGAGACAGAAAGGTTGCCCAAAAGAGCTACAACGACTTTAAGATCACGAAAACATAACAATACATAGTACCTACTAGTCAGAAACTTTTGCTGCGTGCTGGAAGTCCCTTCTAAGAACTCCAGCTTTGTTTAACATCGCTTTTTCAATTTCTCTTCTGAACCCAAAGAAGAAAGAGATTTCGAATGCGACGAAGAAAGGTGCTAACAAAAGGGATTGAATCAAGTTATCCACCAATGCTGGCGATCTCTTTTCCCAGAACCCATGGCCAATGAATTGGAGTAACCAGGCGAGCACATGGATTGCTATTAATTGATTCCGAAGAGCATCCTTTCCAGCTGCATCCAATGTCAAAACATACTCCTTTAATGAGTAAATGAAACCGACAATGACAGCACCTGTTGGGAGACCCACCCTCCAATCAAGATATGTGTAGAACAAGGAATAAGTGAGAGCTGCTTGCATTCCAAGTGTCAAATGTGGATATTTTGGTCCAAAGTACTCTACCATAGTACCTGCTCCTGAAATGGTGAAGAAGATGATTGGGATGCAAACCAAATGAATTGCAACATTGACCTTATTAAAATGATATGCCTTATAGTCAGCCAACTGGCCAACCAAGTCTGAGTATGAAGCTGCCATTACGTCTGAGGATCAATGGTACGGGGGACAGTCCGGCTTATTTATTCACCTGATTTTTTTTTGCGGGGATGTCTATATAAAGTGCGCCAACTATGGTATGCGCCCTGTATGAGGGGAATGATCCACTTGAGACGGATATATTCTCAAAAAGACAAAGCCGAGGGTCAGATTAACAATGCAAATGTGCCAATCAAGTGGGTTGCCGTCAATTGCTCGGGTTGTGTCTTTTATATCTGCTAGTCAAACACCCTTATTTTTGTGAAAATCACAATTTTATAGAGGTCGTTTTTGTTGCTACACATTACGATCTTTTCGATTGTACAAGTAAACCTTCTTGACTCGACAAATGATCGCACAACTTAGAGCTATCCCGCAACCTCCCGCACTAATAGCTAGAGATACCAATGCATTGTCGCTCAAAAACTACAGTAGTAAAATCACTCATATCATATACGTTCTCATTCACTATAAGGTTTCATACAAGAGTTCACGAAGCATGTAGTCTTCATTGGCTTGTTCAATATCAGCAAAGTTACCAATAAAATCGTCACCTCTGAAAACACCAGGCATTGGCTTGCCATTGGCTCCTCTTCTCCAAAGCTTTTTGGCTTCTTCATCAGTTCCCAAGTCACGATATTCGAATTTGACCTGGTTAGCAGTTAAAATAGTTGCAAGTCTATTAGTTCTAGGTATAATACCCATACCTCCTGCGAGGGAGGTGAAGATGTACACTGGTTGAGATTCAAGATGTGCACGGAGCTCTTCTGGAGAGATGTCAAACTCGTCTTCATCGTCCGCTGCTTTTGAGGTAGGAGCAACTGCACTTGCAGCAGCACCACTCACAGTTGCAGCAACAGCTCCTGCAGCCGCAGCCGCAGCTCCAGTAATGGAGCTAAATAAACCTCCAGATGGCTTGGTTTCAGTTGGCTCTGCTTCCTTGGTTTCAGTTGCTTCAGCTCCCTTGGAGTCTACTTCTACATTCTCAGTTTCGACCTTTTCAGCATTTTCCGCTTCTGTTGTCACAGGTTCGGATTCCTCCTCTTCGGTCGTTTTGACTTCATTAGTTTCCGGTTCGGTGTCTTCAGCAGCTGGTTCGGTCTCTTTTAAATCTGATTCGGTCTCTTTATGGACAGACTCCTTGGATTCTTGTTCCTTGGCTTCCACATGTTCATGTCCTACCTCCTTGGCTACCGATTGGTCAGAGTCTTCCTCCTTGGCTTCTGCTAGTTCAGATTCCTCCTTAGCTTGTTCATGCTCAGTTTCAGATACCTTGGCTATTAGATGATGAGGTTCTCCCTTTGCGTTTGTCTCACTGGCTTCAGTTCCCTCGTTTTCCTTCAGTTCTGCATGTGAAGATTCAGTGCCCACAATCTTTTTCTCTTTATGTTCCGCATCAACAGGTACTATCTTATCCTCAGCCTCCTTCTTTGAAACAGGCACTTCATTGGATAATTCTGCAATGGGTTCCAGAGCTTCAGGAGATTCTTTCTCAATACTCTCTTCTAAAGCCTCTTGGTTAGGTTCATGTTCAGTTTCTTTATGGGATGCGTCAATATCTTCTTCAGTCGCACCCTTGCTTTCAGAGATACCCGTATGCTGGGTGGAGGATACGGTCAATTCTGTCTCCTCTTTATGGATTGTTTCTTCAGCGATTGGGGTGATAGACAGGCGCTTCTCCACTTTCTCTTCATCGACATCACCTGCTTCAGCAGAAGAAACTTCCGTTGCAGGCTCAGCATTGATAGCTCCAGTTGATTCATAGGTTCCAACTGGTGCCTCTTCCTTGGCATGCGCATGTTCAGAGGAAACAGAAGCGTCATGCTCAAGAGACTCGACATGTTTACTTTCTATGACAGGCTCATGCTCAGCAACCACATCTTTTTTTTCAGGAACGACCTCTTGCTCAGCAGAAACATTGCCATGCTCTACAGTGTCCATTTCCTTCTTCTCGATACCCGACTCGGAGTGCTCAGAATGAGAGGGTTCTTGAATCGCAGACTTGTCGCCTTCAACGTCCTGAGCCTTCTCCTCGGGTTGGGCTTTGGTAAGCTCTTGATCCAAAGCCAGATCTTCACGATGCTTACTTACGATGCCTCGCATTATCCTTCAAGTGTAAGACATTATCTACCATCTCATCTAAGTGGTCAACAGTGCTGTAAGGATCATCGCTGACCAAGACCCCTTCTCTGAGTAATTCGTCTGGGTTGGCGTCATTTTTCTCATTGAGGTCAGTTCTTGCTCTTGATCTAGATCTCGAGATATTTCTCAAATAGTTGGTACTCAGCACGGATCTAGCAGCATAGTAGTTTGAGCCTGATGGGAGTTCTTCCGGGCCATCTGCGTTGAAGTTGGTGTAGTCACCGGTAGTAAGCAAAGATGGTTCCCTGGATGGAGTGACGGCACGTGCGGCCTCAGCCTCAGCCTTGGCAATGGAGTCACCCATGGTAGGTCTTGATTGTCTAGATCTGCCTTCGGCCTCTTCTTCACCCTCTTCTTCCTTGACGTTAGATGGAACGTTAATATCGTGGGGCAATTCGTACTTGTGAGGATCAATCTCATGAGTGCTCTTGTAGGAATCACCTCTGGCCAAGTGCGGCTTTAAGGTACTAGATCTCGAAGAGGAGCGATCTTGAACGCCATGTGGAGCAGCTGACCTAGATCTCGAACGAGATCTCTCGGTGTGGAAATAAGGTGAATGGATCGAGTCCCCACCGAAATCGAAACCTTCACGCTCCTGTGCAGGAGTGCTGAAACTGGTTTTCTTTAGTGGGGAAGAAGGAGGTTGCGAGGACTCACTGGACTTGACGCCATCAAATCTTGGCAAGCGGTGGTAGTCATGAGACTGGACACTACTCAATAAATCCTTGTGGGAGCTGATTTGGTTGTCAAGCTGGTACTCCGATAAATTTGGAGTGGAGTAAATCCCACCTCCGATAGCGGCGCCGGTCTCACCATGAGCGGCAGAAGATGAGGAAGCAGCAGCAGAAGCGTCGGCAGCGTCACTCGATTTAACTTCGCTGTCCGACTCGTTGGATGCTGGAATAGATTCCACAATTGATTCAACCTCAGGAGTGCCAACAGATGCAGTTTCACGTGTAATTGCAGAAGACGCGAGTGGAGATTCACCCGTCTTGATCTTGTCACCGTCTTTTGAAGAGTAGATTGCACCATCTTTAACATTTCCGTTGTCGTCCAAGAACCTCTCAAAGTCTTCTTCAGATCCCAATAAAGCACCCTCACTGATCAAATCATCCAAGGAAGCGGTGATCGCCGAAAGAGCGTTGGTCTTTTTAGACTTTTTCTTCTTTTTGTCTTTGGAAGAAGAATACTTTTCTGGATGAATATAATTATTATGAGAAGAATCATCGGCCGATCTAATGGAGGCCCCAACCAAGGATGGTTGATCTAATTTCTCTGCGTGTTCCAATTGTTCTTCAAAGTCCATTGCTCTTTCAAAAAAAGAATATGCTGTTATAATTAAATTGGTGACGGTAAATAAATGTATTCTACGACTGTGTGCAGGAAACTCGACTGATAAGGAAAAAAGTTGGGGACCCACTTTAATTGGGGTCTGCTAGGAGGTGAGTCTAGAAGTGAATCAAGTGGGGGGGGGGGACAGAAACGGCAATTTAAATATGCGTTTGGCTCAAATGCTACTGCGCCGTTTAGCAACCACTACCCTGCTGGGCCTACACGGGTCTGTTGGTTGTCCCGGATGGTGGCACTTTTAAGCCAATGTTGCTTACTTGAGTGAAAAATGATTGGTGGAATCAGGCGCACAACCGCAAATTGGACGAGCGGAGCCATGCATGTGCACACCTGATGGGGACAATGAGCTACAGGTACCAGAAATGACGACACTAGTATCCAATAGCATCCAGTAGCGTGTAGTAAAACACAAGCAAATAGTCCCTCATCAGGCTTGAGGGCATTTCTTTTCGTTATTGAGGGATTTTTTGCAACCATTGGTGTTGCCCTGGTGCTGCTATACCCGCACCAGGGCCAGGATCATTGAGGGAATTGAGTGAATGCACGAGGATGACGAGTGATCTCATATATACATGCTCTCTCCTTGGTTCACACGCTTAAATGCGCTTTTTTTGGAGTTGAGAGTCCTGGAGCTGCCTCTCCAATTGTAATCGTATACCCAGTGGCGAAAACTACAAAGAGCACACGGGGAGGCGTTGGAACGGCTGAGACCAACGAGCCGGAATTACCACTTATTCGCAGATATACCCTTGACGTGCATCACATTAGGAACTACTATGATACCAAATGTGCTCCATCATATGTACTAAAGCATCGTACCGAGGAATCTTTGTGGACTAGCGCAGACCCACAACTCTGACCAAGAGCAGAATAGCAGATAATGGACTTGCGACAGACAAAACACTGACGTACCCGGCGAATCTCGCTTTGGGGTCACCAATTCCTCGACGTGCTTCCCTGTACGTCTGGCAGCCATCATCAAAAGATCACCTTCCCCCGGGAATCCTTCCAGAAAGATCCACTCACGTGATTTGCCACTTGGTGGAAAAGTCAGTATATATAGAAAAAAAAAGTTTTGAAAAAGTCAATCACACACCAATTAACTAAATACCATGCCTAGACAAAGAAGATCTGCTCCAGCCCCAGCTAGACAACAAACCAGAAGCGCACACACTGCTGCTGCTCCAGCTCAACAACACTACCCATCTGCCCACCCAACCCACACTGCTCAACCAGTGCAACAACAAAGACAGCCAGGTTTGTTTGGTCAAATGGCCTCCACCGCTGCCGGTGTTGCTGTTGGTTCCACTATTGGTCACACCTTGGGTGCCGGTATCACTGGAATGTTTGGTGGCTCCTCTGCCCCAGCTGCTCCAGTTGAACAACAACAATCCAACAACATGCAAGAACAAGCTAGATGCGATGTTGATGCCAGAAACTTCACCAGATGTTTGGAAGACAACGGTGGTAACATGCAAATCTGTGACTACTACTTGCAACAATTGAAGGCCTGTCAAGAAGCTTCAAGACAATACTAAGTTTGTATAATGAAAATTCTGTAAATATAAATAGCACGTGGACTCATCCAGGCACTTGGCTCTAATCCCAGTCATGCGCCTGTGAGTAAAATAAAAATGATGATAAGGTATGTGTAGACGCTTGAAGAGGCACGTTGACGTCCGTCGCGTGTGCATGCTCCAAAGGGACCGGCATCTGTAGCTCGTTGGCCGAAACGTGGAGAAGCCTCTCGCTGACATAAACTCTTCCACTTGAGATATGTAGGTAGTTTATCCGAACAACACTGCACTTTACCGCAGCAGAAGCATCACCTGCGAGCTGCATAAACCTCCTACTACCCTTTTACACCGTTTTATTATTGTGGTGCTTGACCTGTGGTGCCGGATTGCACACCTCAAGACGGCTGCAACAAGAACCGAGCGAGAACCGCATGCACCAATCATGCGCTTCCATTTCAACCGCCTACAACCCATCTGAGAGCAAGACAACTAGTCGGAACCACATAATTTCTACTTATATACGTCTATTCTCGTTTATTCCTAATTCTCCTTAGTGTAATAATAGTAACCTGCACCACCTAAACCAACGACAGCCAAAGGAATGGCGTAACTAGAGCCCTTGGAGCTACCGTGCTGTTCTTGTCCGTGGTGATGCAAGTTGTCGTGTTCAATGTCCTCAACAACTTGGGTTTGGGGTTCAACATGGGCCAGTTTGTGGTCAACAATGCTCTCACCCAAGTTAATAGCGTCTCCCTTGTTAATGTTAGGATTGAGAGATGATTGAACATATTGGTCTCTGTTGGCAGGTTTCTTGGACTTTGGAGCAGTTCCACGAGCAGCACTACCCACGTCAACTGGATCGGACCCACGATCGTGCAAGAATTCAGGTTCTTCGCTGACACTTTCCCCACCATGGGTAACGGCAGCCAGGTTTGCTTCAACCTTGACGGAGGAATTGGATTCCTTAACAAACAATTCAGTTGCAACCTTCTTCACACGGTCCTCCGCAATGTCCTTCTTGACAGCCTCCTTGGTAATTGGAGGAACCTTTGGCTCAGCAGTCTTGGGAACAAAATCGTACTTGAACTCCCATTCGTGAATAGATGTTTGCGATGGTAACTTGAACGAGTCAATGGTGGATGAATCGCCCTTGGCTCTCAAAACAATTCCGCTACTCAACGCTCTACGTTGAATGCTTTGTTGGATTGGCTTAATACTGTTCTTAATCGAAGTTCTAATCATTGATGATTACTTAAAATTCAAATTTCCTGGTTGGCTAAAGTGGTCGTTGACCATATCTGTCACGTGTTTTGTGCGGGGGGAGTCAATGCAAGAGATGCTGTTCCCGATAACGGATACTCCACAGTCCCGCGCTGGATGCCCTAAGCAGTGTTTACAAACTAGCCAGATCGATGTTCATGAAGCCGTATACACTTGAATGTGACTGGTGGTAGCACCCGTTGCTGTTGTTGCTTACCCATACTGGTGTTTCCCCACGCTGTCGCTAGTTCTCCGTCCCTTTTCTAATGGTTGCGAAAACCGCGGTAATGTCGTAATCTACAAGATCCAATTTCGGCCAAAATGCCATCACCAGCAAAGAAATCTACACCGGGAAACGATCCCGTGATAATTAACGGCATCTACTTCACCCCCACATAAGTTCTCCATTTTGTATTTCGCTATTTCCTCGGTGGAGGGCCGGGACCTCTGAATGACCGACTGATACAGCAAACATCCACAAAAGTTACCAAACAGTTACACAAGAGGAACTTGGGTAGGAGAAGACGAAATGTGGAGATTGGGACGACCCTGCGGTTCAGCAACCCCCGGGAGAACTACATCCTGACACTTTCCATGAGATGCGACATTCTATAGGTTATGTAGATGATGCGGTCACCGCGCTAAAATTCATCTCACCTACGAATTATGCCCGCCTTGGCAAAGGGTCGCAACCCTTAGTCACAGACTTGCAGACTCGAGAGTCCAACTTGGCAGCACATACTGAAAAGGAGTAAATGTTCCTGCCCAGCACAGACAAAAATGAGCGCAATTAGCTCTACGTACAGATCCTCGTGCACGCAGCCTGCTCTCTATACAGATTCGCGGCCTTCCTTGGCATAGCGTACAGATCTCAGAGATAAACTCTTGAGCCGACACAGAACCATATAACTTTAAAAGAAGGCTTAATTGGAACTCACAGTTACGAATGTTTAACTTGGTTGGGCAAGCACATCATCTAGTTCACTTGGCGGGTTACGAGATGGCATACAAAAGCTAAACTAGACTCAAGTCGCAGTTACGACAATGAAGCGTCTAACTTGGCATACTCAACGCTAATTTTTTAAAGGCGTACCTTTAAAGAATATCCCACATTCCAAGGGAAAGGTCCCAAATATCACAGGCTAAAAGTACTGGCATTAACGAGACATTTCCAATTTCACTGTGCGTTTCTGAGTGGAACTTTCGCTTGTGCAGGGTACCTATGTTTGTGCTTTGTTCCGGTATTGTGAAAGTTAGTCTGCATGTGGTAGTTTGCATGCCACTCATGGAGGTTGCACTTTTCGTTTGTGAATACTTTTCGCTTTTGTATGTCCTCTTTTTGTGAATGCTGCTATTTGTGATTGTTGTGTCAACTTGCAAGAATCTCCTGTATTAGTTCGTAAATGTAGAAGGTCATATATCTCGTTATATACCCCTTTTACATCAGTAACCATGTCGGTTCATCCAATTTGTTCTCTTTCCTACACAATTCTTTCAGCTAGTGGCTGTCTACATTGACATACTCGTACATTCATGTATTAATGGAGGTTGTTAATTTCACTGTCGATAAATACTCGTACAACCATCCATATCAATATTAATCCTTTCTAAACCAATCCTTCTTTCAAAGTGAAAGTTCAGGTAATGGATGCGTGGGAAAACCACCAGCGGAGCATTCTACGCTGGACCCCACTAGAGCACCGAGCAAACACCTGATTAGCAGCTCGAACATACTCATGTCTAAAATCTCCAGTTTTCATCCACCAGCTCAATGGCCCAGGTGAACTTATCCCTCAAAGTCTTGGTAAATAACTTTTCAATAGGAACGTCAAACTTCTTGCTGAAAACCACAGTCAATCTTGGATCAATGTAGTTAATCTTGGAGGTACCTAAGGAAACCTCCGAATTGTCCTCCTTATCCTTCAATTGCATGGTGGTATTCACTATTCTATTTTCAATTGTCTCAACTTGCAGCTTCAACTTTTCGACGGTCAAGTTCTTCTTGACGTCCAACTTTCCCTTGAGCTCTGCCGCATATTCTTCTTTTTGTTCGTGGATCTTGTCATATCTTTCCTTGATAACGTCCAGAGCCAAAGGAGGCTTGCCTTCCAACTTCAATTTCTCGTTCTCACGTAATATCTTTTTGTTTAACAGCTCTAAGGCTCTTTCAATAACGGTGTGGTGGATGGAAGCCTCTTCCTCCTTGGTCAAATCCTCTATTTCCTTGAAGTACTTTGCTTCCTTCTTCTTGAGCTTAGGGTCCAACTCCAACATCATTCTCTTCAATCTGATCTTCTGCCAGATGAATTCCCTCAACTTGTCGTTGATTTTCGCAACCGTGCTGCCGTGCGTTTTCGAGACCGTACGCTGGTGATTACATAAGATTGCAACCGTACGATTTGCAGCATTAAATTTGACAACTTTTTCGGCAACGGTTCCGGTGTTTTCAATCAAGTCCAACTGGTCTTGCATGGTTTTGGACGCATTGTACGTTCTGAACACCTTGGCAGTCAAACCCTTCATGTAGTTCTGGAAGTGCTTGTTTAAGGTCTGCGGATTAATTCTGTCAAACAAGTCGTCACCCGGCTGCTTTGGCGACTTTTTGAAGATCCTCAAGTTCTTAAACACCTGTGGCTCAACTTCAACCTCTTGGTAGAATCGTATAGAGTCCTTACCCAAAAAGTCGAAAATAACAATGTTGGGTGGTCTCAAGGTGATGTGCTCAAACCGTAACGAACAGCACCCGACAGTGTCGGCCTCATCGTCACCCTTTTCACCACCTGCTCTGAGCGCAAACTTATCGATCAAGTAAGTAGCAGTAGCTATTTGTCTCTCCACCATCACCTCACTCTTCAACATCTTGGTGTAGTCCACTCTGATGGCATCAATGTGGTTTTTCAAGTTTCTGGCGGTTTCAAACTTTTTGAAATCACTCTGGCCCTTAATGGAGGAATTTGCAGCAAATCTAACGTACTTAATGGCATCACTGATGTTTTCTTTCCACATGGCCAACCAGGTGACGGTGTTGTCATGACGGATCTCACCCCATTGGTGACCAGCCGGTGGCTCTGGAACAGGACAGTCATTGCCAATGTTCAAGGTAATGTCTTCTGGGAAAACTCTCTTCTTGAGCTTACCAGTTTTGGGGTGCGCACCACGGCCCCTAAATAACCCCGGGGGTTCAACCCTGAAGTTCCCAACAGTTTCTTTATGTCCGTTGAGCAAACAGGTCTTGAAAGGTTCCTCCAACTTCTCCTTGTCCTCCTTGATCTTTTTCTTTTCGTCCTTGGTCAACAACTTCTTTTCCTCCTTCAACTTTTCAAAGTAGGCATACATCTTTGAAAAGTCACACTTTTCAAACTCTAAGATGTCTGCATTTACAGATAATCCAGCTTGCTTGCATTCGTAGATCAGCGTTTGGAAGTCCTGAAAGAAGTTCTTTTGGAAAACTGGATTCTGGGCGTGGTCTGTCTCAAGCATGGCTGCGTAGAAACCAGCCACTTCTTCTGCTGCTGGAGGCAAGTTTACAGGCTTTCCGTTGTAGAAGAGCTTGACATGAGATGGGAGTGGATCATACGGAGGAGGGAAAATCACCCCATTGTGTTCAAGATTAGTCCATTTGACTGTTCCGTCCAAGTCGTTGGATTCCCACCACTTGTAGGTATCATCGTCCTCTTCGTCCTTGGGGCTCTCTTCCTTAATTGGCGTTTCTTGTTTGACCTTTGTGGCTGAGGGTGCACTAGCCTGCTTGGTCGTTGCCTTAGACGAGGATTTACTTGGTGGTTTGCTGGTGGCCTTGGCAGAGGCCTTAGGTTTTGCAGATTTAGATGGTTTGGTGGCCTTAGGCTTGGCTGCACTCCCATTCTTTTCTTTCTTGGGAGTTTTGCTGGTACCATTTGAAATCTTTCTCTTTTTAGCCAAAGGAACATCGTCCTCATCTTCGGACTTGACTTGCCTTTGGCTTACCTTGGCAAGAGGCACCTCATCATCAGACATGGTCATTGCTGGTTGGTGATGTTTAATTTTTTTTGGAATTGCGACGCGTGAGCTAAAGAATTGAAGTGGGACTGCGAGCGACCGTCCCCAGCTGATCACGCCCAAGATTTTGGTGTACTTCTGCGAAGTGCAATCTCAGCAGCGGAGGACCCAACATCTTGAATTACAAGCATTGTGGCGGAGTTTCAGTATGGAAAAGCTATGTAAGTACCATACTGGCAAACACTTGGTTTGTGGTGGGGGCTGACCAGGTGTTACTTGTAGATCCACGACCACTTGCAGCACTGAAGATATGGACCCTTAGTTATGTCTGACAGCATATATATGAGGTGGTTGTAATAGTTACGGATGTAGCGTGAAATTTCGTACTTCTCTGTGGTAGTTTACGACTTCTGAAATATGGGGAAGTTGTTAAAGCAGAGTATGTGTTGAAGGTTAGGATTTTGAGACGGAATCCAGGCTGGCCGCTGAGTTTGTATGTGAGAGCACTTGGAGGAAGTCCTGCGGGGTTAGCGTCGCAACGGTTGATCGCTTTGACAATGGTAGAAAGACTTCAGAGTAACGAAGATGCTAATTGTCAGTGGTTAAGCGGAGTGCTACCAAACATTATGTTCTCTTACCAAAAACGGCAATTTGTAGCGGCGGCAGAGAAATGTCTGAGTAAGTTGGCTTAGGTAAGAGCGAAACCTTGTCTGGACACAGGATTCGAGGACAACCTCAATTCGGAGGTAAGCAGGTGTAACTGTTGGGGTCATTTTCGCAATTTCTAATGAGCTCGCTTTCGCAACTTCTATGAGCTCGCTTTCGCAACCAATGAGCTCGCATTCGTAACCAATGAGCTCGCTTTTGGTTAACCTGTTAGGCGAGGCTGGGAGGAATTTGGAAAACGTAGACTGAATCAGTCCGGTCAGAGTCAGCTGAATAGATTACCTCTGAATATCGATAGCAATGTGCAAAGGCTCTTGATAAAGCGAAATGGAATTTCAAGATGGGGCCATGTCTGATTTGAGATAAGAGAAATTGAGGCATGGGAGAACGAAGAGGGTGGAGAAGAGGATGTAGAGACAGTTCAATTACCCGAAGGACCCTACAGGGAACGATCTCCAGAGAGGGCAATTGAGTACGAAGAGCGCTTTTAGCTGCATAGTGGTTGGTAGAGGTGAACATCATCTCATCGAGAAATACTCACGTGCTTCGGTTGCATAGATAAGAGGTGCATTATCTCTGAGTCGCGAGCGGAAGTTGACCACGGCATGTATTTCCATTCAGGCACCAGGGGAGGGTGTTGAGCAGGCAAAGTGCGATGGGGCGTTTGATGTGAGGACAGGGCCCGCACAGCAGGTGTAGGCGGTGGTCGAATCAGTCCATGGGGCACATCACAAGTGGAAGCGCCTATGGCGGGGCGGACTCGGAAAACTCCATCAAAGTGCATGACTGCGCCAATCAAAAAGAAAAGCCAGTGTTATTTGGTGCTGCATGCTGACGTAAGCTCATCAGAAAAACACTCAAATCGAATCAGTTCACGGCGTCTCGAGGAACAATAGCACAACACGAAAAGCGCTCGTCAACGCAGACAATGAGACACGGAGGTGGGGAGCACAACAAGACTTTAAGAACGGTGCTTGGGCGTGCAAGCGGTTGCTATATTTCTGGGTTACCACCCCCCCTCTGCGAGAAAGAGTGTGACAAGACTCTGCGCGCTCGCCTTTCCCCGATATTTTGTGACTAACTGTAAAATTACCAGCGAGCGGCTTTCTCAATTAGTGTAACAAGATAGCAAAAGGCGTTTGGCAGAACAGAACAATTGGCAGCAGCTCTGCGACAAAAGGACATATAGCCCCCCACCCAACGCCAGGAGGAGGCCATTGAGGGCCTGGCGCACACCATCCTCCCCACAACAGTCGGTATTGGGAGGGCATACATAGGCGAGCCGGACAAAGAGCGCTCGCATTGGCCTTCCCCGGTGCCTGCACTCGATTTCTTTTTTCTTCGGCATCACTTGCTCATCGGGCTCTGTGCTTTTTTTTTTAACCAGGAAATGGAACTCACATATCCTCGATCCAGTTGCAAGAGAAAGAGAAGGAGAAGGAGCACAGAGCAAAGTGCCGCTCACTTTCTTAGGCCATCCATAAGCGCGGTTCGATCTTGTACCCAGGGATTTCCTACTCCGCTTTTTGTCAGTATCAATATTTCCCGATAAGACGTAATTATACTTTCTCCACCATAGAGCATGCATTTCTTTTTGAGCCTTTTTTGCAGCACTATATAAACAATCACATATCTTCCAGTAGCGAACTTTTTTTTAATAGAAATCAAGATACACTAGATCACATCGAATCATGTCTGATTTAGAAAAGAACCCCAGCTACATATCGCCAGTAGCCTCGAAGGTCCACAACGAGAAGGCTGCAGACTACATCAATGTGAACGACGACCAGGACTCGTTTTTGAGAAGCGGGTCTGGGTCCGGGTCGAAGGAGCGCACCGAGTTGCTCGAGGACGGGTCCGAGGTCAAGAGAGGCTTGCACGCCAGACACATGTCTATGATTGCGATTGGTGGTACCATTGGGACCGGTCTTTTCATCTCCACCGGTAACACCTTGGCCCAGGCGGGCCCTGTTTCTGCATTAATCTCATTTTTATTCATGACTACCTTAGCATTCAGTGTCACCCAGTCCTTGGGTGAGATGGCCACCTTGATTCCTGTCACCGGGTCCTTTGCGCAGTTTGTCACCAGATGGTGCTCGCCTGCCTTGGGTGCGGCCAACGGGTGGAACTACTGGTTCTCCTGGGCCATCACCTTTGCCTTGGAGTTGTCTGTCGTGGGCCAAGTTATCGAGAAGTGGACCTTTGCTGTGCCCTTGGCTGCCTGGATTGGGATATTTTTCGTCATTTTAACCATTGCAAACATGTTCCCCGTCAAGTACTATGGTGAGGTTGAGTTCTGGATCGCCTCCATCAAGGTTATTGCCGTCATGGGCTGGATCTTGTACGCCTTCATCATGGTCTGCGGTGCTGGAAAGACTGGTCCTGTCGGATTCAGATACTGGAGACACCCAGGGCCTTGGGGCCCGGGCATTTTGGTGTCTGACGTCAATACTGGAAGATTCCTCGGTTGGTTGGCCTCTTTGATATCGGCTGCTTTCACCTTCCAAGGTTGTGAGTTGGTTGGTATCTCTGCCGGTGAAACCAAAAACCCTACCAAGACTGTTCCCCTGGCCATTAGAAAGGTTTTGTTCAGAATCTTGGTCTTCTACGTCTTGAGTATGCTCTTTATCGGGTTGTTGGTGCCATTCAACGACCCAAAGTTGGCTGCAAACGGTGCCTACACCGAGTCCTCGCCTTTTATCATTGCTATTCAAAACTCTGGTACCAAGGTTTTGCCAGACATCTTCAACGCTGTCATCTTGGTTACCATTATTTCTGCCGGTAACTCCAACATTTACTGTGGTTCGCGTATCTTGTACGGGTTGGCGCAGGCTGGAGTTGCACCCAAATTCTTCCAAAGAACCAGTAAGCACGGTGTGCCATACATTTCCGTTATCTTCACCGCTGCCTTTGGTTCCTTGGGTTTCTTGGCCACCTCGTCCCAGGGTAACAATGCCTTCAACTGGTTGTTGAACATTACTGCCACCGCAGGTTTGATTGCCTGGGGCTGGATTTCCTTCTCCCACATCAAGTTTATGAAGATTTTGAAGCACAGAAACATTAGCAGAGACACCCTTCCATTCAAGGCCATGTTCATGCCATACAGTGCCTACTATGCTACCACCATGATCTTCATTCTTGTTTTCATTCAAGGGTTCACCGCCTTCTTTGACTTTACTGCTACCAAGTTCTTCACGGCCTATGTTTCCGTCATCTTGTTTGTCGTCTGTTGGATCGGTTTCCACTTTTACTTTAACGGTTTCTCCGGCAAGGCCTTTGCCTACGAAAACATTATGAGACCTTTGGACGAATGTGATATCGACACTGGTGTCAGAGACTTGGATGACGAACAATGGGAAGAAGAAGAAGAACCAACCACCTTGTGGGGTAAGTTCTGGGCTTGGATGGCTTAATTGTATATTTATTGACTGTATTAATTAATGATTTAATGATTGAATGTAGGTTGGTTAAAATGGATATCAGTGGTCATAGTGGGTATTTCAGTGGGTATATTGGTTGTGTCAGTGGTATATTGGTTATGTCCGTGGGTGCTACAGTAGTAAATCTGGGATATTGAGAGTGGTAGAGGTAGTGAGTAATTGAATAATGAGGTCTGCTTCTCACAGGTATACTTAATTATACTTCTCATGGGTAGGATACTTGGAAGTACACTCAAAAGTAGAAATGCTTGGTAGTGTATACTTTTTCTGTAGTAATATAATTCTTCTAGGTCTACTTCTAATAATGATATAATTCTCATTAGTGATATTCTCATAGGTGGTATTCTCTTGGGTAGGAATACTTGGTAGTAGTATACTTTTCGTAAGCAGCGTTATAACTCACATTGGTAGTAGTATAATCCTTCACTACCTGTTCATCAATAGGTATAATTCTCATAGAGATATTCTCATGGGTTCGGGTGTACATCTACTGGTTGATATAGATAGCACATAATACTTCACAAGCTGGATCGTGAAATTATTCATTATGTGATATACTAAGTGTATTGACGTACTACCCCAGTGCCTTACTAGTGAGATTGCTGTTGTACTTCGCTCTGCAGACATTTTCTCGTTAGTATGCTTGACTAGATGAAAACTTCAGCAGGTAAGCTCAAATTCAATTGGTAGAACTCAATAGGTGGAACTCAATAACTCAATAGGTAGAACTCATTAGTAAAATTTAATAGTTAGAAACTCAATGTTAGTAACTCAATGTTAGTAATTTCAGTAATATCACTAGGTAGTACCTTCACTTGGTAACTTGCTAGGCCGTTGCTAGGCATTACTAGGCGACTCACTAAGCGATTCACTAGGTAGATCTGTAAAGAGTGAAATAGTGGATTCTATAGGCAGCTACCTCTTCTTTAGGCATATCTGCGCTAAGATCAATAACGCTTCACCTTGACGGGATGCAATTATAATTAGTATAGACTGTCCCTAAAAGGATCTGCATACTACCAGATCAGCGGATACTTGAAGTGGTGGAATGTTGACGACTCTCAGAACTCAGATCTTTCACTGGTATCGTATCTTCGTGATATCGTATCTTCGTGATATCTTATCGTCACTGATATCGTATCTCACAGAAGGTGCTTTCTGGTGTTTTTCGGTGCCATTTGGTACGTTTTGGTGCCATTTGGTTATTTTTGCACCATTGGTGCCATTCGGTCGTGCGTTATGACCCTGCACGCCCCTTATCTTCGGAGTACTTGACCTCGGAGTACTTGGCTGCCAATGGAGTCGAGCTGAACCATGGAAATGGTGCCGCAGCGTACTGGAAACAACGCACAATTATGAAAAGCACTCAAATGCAAGAACTTAATTACACTGAAGCTACTTAACTCCAAGAACATTGGAATTACATTGAGGTCACTCAAGGGCCAGGCAGCGCAGCTTGGAGTCATTGGTTGACGCGCAATTGTCCGTAACGGAATTTTCGTACATGAAGACGGTGCGTTTGCAGCCGAGTGTTAGCTCGAAAGTTGAGTCGCCAACGAGCTCAAAGTGCTTGGTCCCGGGGTGTCCCGCCAGCGTACAGCAAGCACTCTTGATGCAGTAGTCTCATGAGACACTATCAGGAAGTAATTTGCTAATGTACTCACTCCGGATTCCGGCCCGTTGGCGAAATCGGGGATCCTTTATCAGGGTGTGTCCCTAGTGCGTTTTAAGCCCATCCCAACAGCATGGCTTTCCGGCCGCACTTCCGTCCCTTGGAGAGTGAACCCGAGCGGGAGCGGCCTCAATTCGGGCCAGACACACGGAAAAAAATGTGTAGCTGTCAAACACCATCAGTCAGATTTCGTATTCCAGACGTAACTCCATGTGTACGACCACATTATCGTCGTTTAGGCACAGGCTATCCTCAACCGGGGTTCTGGTACTTGACTCCTCCGGTAAAATTCGGGAACTTATCGCAAGCAAAGTCTAAAGGGTACACATAATAAACGCACTCGGCCTCTACATCATACACATTTCCATACGTGTGAAAAACACTCTGTAGGCGTTAGAAGGCTACCGCAGCGCACCACACCAACAGGGAAAACGCAGCATTCTGCACCCATTCAATCACTTAATAAACGGAGCTTCCCCGAGCCTGCCCGTCAACAAAGACACACCTGTACTGACATGTCTGAGACGTACGGAACTTACGAGCTCATGACATCCGAAACAAAGATAAGTCCACTCTTGACACATACACCTTCACAGCAAACACGAACAGCGAGTTGAAATTGCGGAAGTATGCTTGGCGGCTGCTCAAACCTTCACTACCTACTCAAGAGTTAACCTTTCTGAGGTGAAGGGACACAAAGCCCTACTTTTGCAGTGTCCAACCGTCGTTCTGAGTGCGGTGGATGTCTGAGACGTGAGAAGTGGGCTGGGACGGAGGTGGGCAGCGTGAAAAGCACCCCCACAAGAGCTGTTACGGTCCCCGGGAAAACGGCTCGTAAATTTTGTTTGTTTGCAGGTTATGATACTCTATTGTGGCACGAGTACGGTTCAATAGGTAGACGAGCTACCTCTGGTTATTAGGTTTGGGTTAGTTTCCCGGTGCCTAAGAGTTGGACTAGGCTTCTCGCGATTATGTCATTTGAACTTATAAACCCGTTTTGGTCTCCTATTATATACAGAATCGTAATTTTTAAAGTACTGGAAGTAGCACCTTCTACATTATCCCTTCGCAAAATAATAAACTACGCAGAAGGGCTCCAAATTACAGTACGATCACAAGTATCAGCTTTGGATATCGATAATATCGTCAACTGTGAGTCAATTGTTGGGTGTAATATCTCAAACACAAACTGATCATACGTTTCAGCATTTGCGTATTATTTACAGGTAAGTGTAACATAATATTTTTTTGGAGTTGAACCTTCCAGATGAACTGCTATGCTTCTGAAAAGTGCCTCAGGTGCATAAATCTCAAGTCGTCATCGCTTCATATATGACGAAGAATTATTTTAAGCATGTTGATGCTTCTGGCTGGATAATAAAATGTCGTCGAGTTATGCGGGTGGCTGAGGAAAGGAGTAAAGTGCAGACTGGTTCAAGGTAGAAAAAAAAGGTAGCTTATTAGACTTTGGAAGGGTTCCCTCTAGGCTTGTATTTTGTTTCCCAGTGCGGGAGCTGTCTTGTTTGGGCCGTCTGCACCGTTTTCGGGACCTGGACCAAAAGCAAACATATTTTTTCCTGCTCAGCAACACCAGTTGCCAACTATCAGGCTGATTTTCAGCTCTCCTCCCGCGAACGGGTGGTTGGTGGGTTCTCAGAATTATGTGTCAATTGGGGGCATGCTTGGGGGAACCTCTCTTTTTTTTGTTGCGTCTTCTTATGCGTATATTCTAATGAGCAGCAGATGTGGCAACAGCTTGCCTCTGGACATCATTCGATGTAAAGGTATGGAAGTACTTCATGTTACGTACTTCGCTACACGTAGAACCACTCGCACAAGCGCCAATGTGTGCGGTTCCCAGCACAAAGTCGTATATGTCTAGCCGATTCGTTGCACTTCGCTCTTCACACCCCCCGAAAAGAGTACAAAATCTGAGCACCAGATCTAAACTCGATCTGGTCGTTTATTCTAGTAATCGAGCGAAGCGCTTGCCATCGCAACTACCGCAACAGGAACCTCCTACTCCCAGCATGTAGAGACGACACACATCAACCGACTTGAAATTCCTCCATCGGGCAGTAACGTGGGGGAGCTTCGATCTGAAACCGAGTTGACGAGTTTGGAGGAAAGCGCAATGGCAGTACGGAGTTCCAGTACCACCTCTTGAATCGAAGTTTGAGAGCCTACACAACTTGGAGAACGTGCACAATAGGTATCCCCGAAAGGTACAGCTGCTATATCTGTAGCTGAAAGTCGTATTCTGAGGCTGAAATAGGAGCTAAAAAAAGGTGGTTACCTTCGTTTATGTTTCGCTAAGTTTGGCACAGCAACCATAAGCCACCACCCCGGATTTATTCCGCTTGCATCTGAAATCCACCGCCAGAAGTCGAGACCCGTCCAAATCCAACTTTCCCAACCACCGCCTACAACGATAGAGCAACTGCTTATCGCATGCTCCAAACACCGAGCTTATCCCCCATTAAGCAATGAAATGCATGAAACTCAACTCCTGCAAGACTTCATAACCACTTGTGTTATGTGGCTGGATTGGAAAATACAACCTCCTTGCCGAATCACAGCATTCTTCTTCCAATTCGTCCTGGACTGTTGATTCTATACACTGAAAACACCTGAGGCATGGCGCTCGGGCTGAACTGCAACTAGTGCGCCCACATCTTAGACGTCAGCCTTATTTCACACCCTCCTTTGATACTTCCCTACCCCCAGGGAATCCAACAAAGCAAAGGGATCACCAACCACAACTGCAACCTCCCTATTTTTTGTTTTAACCAGCCGTACATTCTGATCTTATCCAGGAATCCGGTTCACATGTAATATCAATCCTTCACATATATCCTTGAAGGGGCAATTATGACAAGATTGAAGGGGGGACGGTGCTCAAGCACACATGCGCTCGCTACGACATAGCGATTTGCGCGCGCTCAAGTGCTCCTGTCGGGAGCTCATTGGGAATTTCACGTCCCAGCGCTCGTAAGTTTGATTGGGACACCATATTTAGTTGGCAGTGCTCAAACCTAACGACATGCCCATAGGATTGGGAACCTTTGGCTGGCATGGGCTAGGCTCATCTCAGCACATTCATGTTACATCTTCATACAAAAGTCAGATCAATTCGTAGTTTCGAATTACCCAAGCCCAATTAAAGTTGCTAAATAGGAGCATTGTCTTGAATATTATAAGGTGACATAGACTCGGTCACAGATGCAAGTCTGCTACACTAAAATGACATAACTGGGGCTGCAACACGAACTTTTGACAACCGAGAAAAGCATTGCAAAGGGGGTGGACGCTAACGCTATCTATTTTTACACACGCTTCACGAATCTGTTCAAGGAATTATCGCTAGGGACTGCAGTGCGCTAATCCCGCCAGCACAGGTGGCAGTTGTGGGTGTGCCTTTCTGGCAGGCACACCCAAGGGTCTTGGCCCTCACTCAGGTGGCATTCCAGCAACATTCTTGTATGCTATCCGCGGTCGATAAGCTTCGAATGTCTGGTATGTTCCTGGCCTTTGCAATGATGTCATTGTACCGAGTGGAAAGTTTATCGCAATTACCGGTATACAAACCCTCGCTCAACAACTCCCACTGAGGGGGGGGAGGAGGAAAGATCATGGCTGAAAACCGTAGTGCGCGAGCAACTCACGGAGCTGCTTACGACATGTTTGCAGCTACTCGATTCAGTCAATGTACTTTTACCTTTTGTGTGAACTAGCTAATAAAGCTTATATCTTGCTGGAGTGTCAGTCGATAACACCTAACTCAGACATTTACTGTGTACAGTATAAACTGCTGTTTGCAAGTGACATCACTCGCTGTTTGGTTACGAGTTGGTGATATCACAATTTTTCACTTACCACCGATCGCATATGCTGAACATCTCGCTTGCGGGCTGGAGGAACTAGCTGGTTTCCTTTCTCAGACATAAGCTTTCAAAGTTGTAGGACCGACAAAGAAGCAGGACCGCTTTAACGCATTGGATGGGCATGAATTTTATTTAAGCGCCCTCACAGTTTGCAGTTCTTTCACCACGATTCATTCGAATAATTGGTGCCGATCCTCCAGTCGTAAGTCTACCAATGATTCGTCTAAAGTCTGCAAAACCTCTTGTCTAAAGGCTCTTGGATTGCCTGATGTTTTCTTTGTAAGCGGCAATGTACCCAAATGAAGTGTACAATTAGATAAATAGCCTTAGAGAAGGATAATAGATAGTTCGTGTTTCAATTACTGCCTTGAAGCTTCCGATATTTCGGCCAAACGCCTCCAAACTACTCTTTAGGTCCTAAATTACCGTAGATCTCAATGAACTTAACCTCAGCACCGTTCATCCAATAGTCTAGGAAGAATTGCCTATGATGAATTGCTTAGGATGAATTTGCTTGGGATGCATTGTCTAGGATGGTATGTCTACGATGTGTCTGTTCCAGAGATTTTCCGTTGATTTCCAAAGTTTCTAACCGATTGTGCCTTGATTCTGCAAACAACCAAGCTAGATCTCAATGAAGTGTAAACCTCACCAACGCTCACCAATTGTGAGAATACACCCAACAAATCGCCCTGAAGTCTCAAATTACTAATACTACAGCTTCCGAAGTCTTGTCCTGAAAAGCGCCTATGGATTGTTTGATTCTACGAGCTTTGTTTAATGTGCAATCAACTAGCGTACAAAAACGCAGTAATACACCAATTGTCTCAGAATACATCAAGTGACATGCCATGAAGTCTCTAAAGACTCGCCATGAAGTCTCTAAAGACTCGCCATGAAGATTCCAATTATTTGTCTCGAGTTCTAGTGCTTCTTGTTAAAAGTCTGCCCGTGCACCGCGGTACGCTACACTCAATTCTGTTATCCACCATTCATTTAATTATATAAAACAAATTTAGCCTTACCGCTGGTCAAACCAACAGTACAACCGTCCTTACCGTTACCGTTGTAAGAACCATTTTCGTACACACATTGTCCACTGAGGTTTGCGTCACCGTCAGCAACAATCTTAACATTGAAGTTCAAAGGACTGTAGTTGTTTGGGTTTGGAATCAAACTCAAGTAAGAAACACCGTTGGAGAACCCAGCACCAAAGTTGATTGGAGCCCAGTTACCAACACCACCACCTGAAGTACCCCAGACACAACCATCTTGCCACAGGACACCAGCGTTGTTGACGTAGTACTGAGCAGAGGTTGGTTGGCCCTTCCATTGGTAGTAGGAAGATTCATCGACAACAGTGATTGGAGAAGAAGAACCACCACCAACAATGGTTGGAATAACCATGTTTTCGGTACCTGGGTAGTCGGTTCTACAGATGGCAACATTTTGCGACAATTGGTTTTGAACAGAAGCTGCGTCAACACCCCATTCACACAAGTACTGGGTGTTGGTGTTGGATCTGTACAACTTACCGTTCTTACACAACAAACCACCAACAGAAACACCGTTGGATGGTTGGTTGGATGGCCATTGAGTCTTGGACATACCAGATTGACAAGCGTAAGAACAGTAAGAGCCTTCCTTACATGGACCACCGGTGGATCCGTCCGAGTTTTCGATTCCTGACCATCCGCCAAAGCCTAAGTAGTCTAATGGAATGACACCTTGGCCTACTGGGAATGAGCTACAATCTAAAACACCGTCTTGGAAAGCTTCGCTTGGGTTGGAGTAGGCAGACAAGTCACCCAATGGGACACCGTCTGGACCACTTCCACCGCTGGAGCCACCGCTGGAGCCACCAGAGGAGCTGGAGGATGATGAAACTGGAGCTTGTTGCTGGCTGGAACTTGAGCTACTGGTTTGTTGTTGTTGGGTGCTGCTGGTTGACGAGGACTCAACAGATGGTTGTTGAACTGCCTTCTCGGCTGGGGTAGGAACAGGGGTATCTGCGGTGGAGGAAGGAGCGATTGGTTGACCGTTACCGTTGACAGTGACTGTAACGTAGGCATAATCAATAACAGTGTTTCTCTTGTGTTTATGGTGGGCGTGAAGTCTGGTTTGAGCACAGTCTTCACCAGCATCAACGGCTGCAACCATAGACACAGTAAATGCTAACAACAAAGACGATGAGAATCTCATGATCTAACACTTATGAAGGAATGACTAAAGGTTAGTTTTGGATTTCAAAAGAAGGACTGTTGGGATTTGGACAAGTTTTATTTCTCGTAGGCTTTTTGAAATTGCAAATGTAAACAAAGCTGGGATCTCCTTTGTGCGCATTCTTAGATGTGTTACGAGGGGGGTACCACGACGTTCGCGTACTGGAAAGGGGCCAAATGAGAGGGCAGAACACCGCTGGACGTCATTTGGGAACCTCCTAGACACTTCCCGCTACGATTTGAAGGCGTTCTGGGGCTCTTCTGACGGTCTCTTCCATGAAGGTGATGGCCAGTTGAGCACGCAGAATTTTCCAAATCGAGGCTAACCAGCAACTCGCGCTGCGCGGAGTGCGCTAACCTGTAAAAAATTGAATCAGGGTGATCAGCGCACACTTTGTTCGTGTTTGTGTTGAAGGGATAGTACGCGACAAATGTGACGGTTTTGCTTGTTAGAGCACCGTTTTTGGAATAAATAGTAAGGAGGCGAGGCGGTATTGGACAGCAAAGGGTTTAGGATGTTAGGTTAAGACCGAGATAAAAGAAAAAGGGATGAGCGGGACTCGCTGGACCACCCTTCGGGTGCCATGGATGCGAGACGGGATCGTCCGGTAGGTCGATCTATTCTGCACCGGGTGGAAAGCTCGTTTGGTGCTTTTGCCGAGAGTGCCAACTTGTCCAAAATGTAAACTAAGCATTGAGCGGTATGTGCAGGAACACTGGTTAGCCTTTGTCGCTCTGAACCGAAACATGAGAATGACAAAGCCTACCGCGGTGTCGTGCGTGCAGGACCCAAAGAATGGAGCTCACACTTTTACCAAGAGCTTTCGACATTTTTTTGCAATTGGCAGATGCAGGCGGTGTTCCATTTCTTCGAATTCCCCATACCCTGGTATCCCCATTTCTCCTCCCACTTCTCCTGCCTAACCACTTACGTTGCATTCTTCTTTTTGATGACACAAAAATCCCGCTCACTTAAAATTGGTCACGTGAACAGCAGACACTGCAATATTTTGCGGGTCGCCATTACGACTTTGGAGCCAGCCTTTGCAACCAGCCACATGTGATTTCAATCTTCTCTTTTTTATTGCTTCCAAAAGAAATCCCCCGGATATTAGTCGTAATAAGGTTTTAGAATTGGTGAATTCTGAATCGAGAGCCTAGTTCCAGATTGTCCGCAGGTTTTGAGAGTCTAGTCCTTGTAATCGAGTCCAAACAAATTGTACGTACCTAGTCTATTGAAGACAATATATAGTAAAGATAGTAGTAGGTTTAGAGAGGGCGCAAAATGGGGAGGGTACTCATATATATACTTTGTTGCGTCTGCATGGAATAACGTATACGATTTGCGAGGTAGCCAGCATTTTCCGACCAGAGTTGGAAGTTGCAAGTAGCAGAGATTTTGGATGCGGCAAGCAACAAGTAGAACTTAGGGGCGGACCGCTGTTAGGCAGGAGAAAACTTAAACTGCTCCTAATAATTAGAAATTATTGCGTTTCAGTGGTTAGAGCCATGTCTATTCAGACTTTTTTTTTTTTCAGTTGCAATTGTCACCAAGCGTAGCTACGACTAGTTGTTTCAGAAGGTAGGACGGAGAAAAGTAGGTACCGAGTGCAAAGCAGAAAACAAATCCTAAAGGAGAAGGAGGATTTCTGGTGGGCGGAGGCATTAGAACTTCTCTAGCAGCAGGCTTTGACTTCACTAGCAGCAGGCTTTGGTGTATTTGGTTGATAATAAGCGACTCGCTGAGCCACGCTGAAAAGAGTGTTGGTGCTGCGTATATGGTTCCAAAATCCCAGTAGTTTGAGGAGGACCCAGTGCATTAAGTAGCCAACCAATCCACGGAACGAGCACGTTATTACAATCTTGCATCTAAATATCTCTCAGAATCTTTCCTCCAACCAAGCAGTGCAACACACAAAAGTCACTTCGTCAACTTTATGCTCTACCACAATTTCATCTCTCCATCACCGGCCCGCAAGCATCATGTAGCTCTCAGGCACCTACAGAAACGCGTACATCAATCTCATGGTAGTAGATCCATGCCTTTCCCCAGCACCCAACACACAGAAATCGAGTGCTAGCCACTGAGATGGACTCCGAAGTCGCAGCCCAAGAAATGCGAAAGCGATGAAGTAAGAGATGCGATGAGTTCCATGGTGTTGATGCAGACACGCAGCAATGACTGCTTGCTCCTGTTGCACGATACCGGGTTGGTTCCAGCATGGTAGAGGACGGTGGACGTTGCTGACCTCTGGCTTGCGGTCTGGAAGCTGTGCGAGCGCAGCAGCCTCGTAAATGTTGGATTTAAGGTTTAGCGAGCAGTGTTGCATATTCAGTCTTCTCTTCCACAGCACAGCCAAAAAAGCGACCAACATTGTGGTACATTCCCCAGCCACAATGCTATTGTTTGCATGTCTTGGTATCCAGGACCTTTTTCTCCAAACCCGCAACGTTCAATACTCGATTCACTTTAGTAATGTCAATTTAATAAAACGCAAATATTTTTTTTTCGGTTGTCGTACGCTTGGGGAATAGAAGCAGAATTGCAGCGCAGCGATAGACGTTGCAGCTCTAATTTTGTTCTTGGTATTACGCAAAAACATGCAACCCGGGAATATGTCCGAAGCACGTGCAGAAGTGAAGCTTAAAAAAAGAAAAACAAAGATAAAGTTAGCGACAATTCGAGGGGGGTTAGCCAGGGGTAATTATTATTGCTGGAACAGTACCTTAAGAGGTGAGTTCCAAAAATGGAAGTTGCGCAGCGAATCGAGCAATGGCTGTGAAATTTGTAGTGCTGCAATTGGGAAGCATGGTGCACGCTACAGGGACAATTTCTGTAGCAGAGAGAAGCGCCCTACCCAGTGGTTCGTGCCATGGCATATCTGGCGCCGATTTTGGAATTCGTACGATTTAGCTGATGCAACCATTTCACTCGAGAAAAGCCCAGGAGGCATACTGAAACATTCCAGTGCTGGCCTCGCCGACAGGAATTGGAAGATTCCCTGGCATGAACCGAGCGATTGGAAACGCATCATTGAGAGAGGTTTCGGTCTGGATAAATGTCAAGAAATGGCTATTCCTACTTTCGTCGCAGCAATCGGCCAATTCCACTTTTTCATTTGATTATTGTTGGGTAATGAGGGATTTAGACGAGTCTAAAAGTAAGGTACTGGCTACTGGAAAGGCGGCTGGAGCTTTGCTAGAGGGTAACATTATTTTTTTTTCTTTTCTATTTGTTTACTTTTGATAGTTTCCTACGGCATCTTGTTTCACATCTCTGTCAAATTATGAGCACACATGGTGACACAACATGTAGATCTCTCTTTTGGGATAAACAATTGAGTAATTGGGAAGGTTTTAGAACCAGCACAAATGAATTAGAGGAAGTAATTGAATAACCATAGGGTTATTTTTGGTATCAATAAGTGGGTGTAGTTTGTTTTATTGTATTTTAAAATTAAAAACATCAAATTGAGTTTGAAGTGAATTGGAAGGCAGAATAAAGTGAGAAGCTGTGAATGTAGATTTTGATCATTCTTCCATGAGAATGCCTGAATTGTAATCGGACGATCGATATGCCGTATGATTCTATCACGCCTCTAAGATGCTGGCGGTGACGCTGGCAACGCTATTACACTCCGGATAAGCATCAAGGTGCCTCCCAAGATTTAAAACCTTCCATTATGATTTTAATCTGTCCCCTGACGCCCCCTTAAGGTACCATTATCAGAAACAAGAGGGATCTCATCAAGTTTGTTTATTTTGCAACATAAATAATGCAGAACTGTTCTAACAAGCTTTGTTGTAGTATCTGCAAGGACAACGAAATATTAAACTTTAATGACCATATAATGGGTACTTGAAACATTCGTCTGTTAACAAGAGGGTTAATGTGTGGATCTTAGTCCACCGTGCATGCAATACAAGCAGAGGTCACCCAAGAACCTAATCTTTTAGCCCACACCACGTCGCGTTGATTGTCAATGGAGGTTTGGTAACCGTCAGCACCTCTCGATGGCGGTAGTGGTCCTTTTCATAACCCGATTGTTCCTGGATTTGGATCAATGTACCTGACACGATATTATGTGTTTTGTTTACGTTTAAAGGTACATTGCAATTTAAAGTTTGTTGGAAGAGTGTGCTTACAACTATAAGAGTCTGTGCAGGAAAAGAAAATAACCAGGGGTCTAGACCTTAACTAACAACGAATGACGAGATATATAGGGTTGAAAGAGATCATGGAGGTCCTCATTGAGCAAACTACGAAACCCTTGTTCAAAGTACGAAGGAATTTCAATTGTTTGATCATCAATTTCTCTTCTCCTTGCTTATTTTCTCCGGGTAGATGTCAAAACGTAGGAGGCGTCGGATTCAAGCGTAGTGATCCATTGTCTTCCTATTGTCTTACGAATCAATTTGCGCCCTTTGCAGCTACTCAGCTCTGGCACACTTCGCTGATGTAGGCTGCTTTCCATGCTCACACAATACTTGTGGTCCATAATTCTTGACGACGCCGACCGCTAAGGTTGGTCTTTTGTCAGTCCAGTGCGCCGACCCAGAGGCTTTTTCGATCTCTGCCAGGCTCCCCGTAAAAGCAGAGCTAAAAAAAATGCACATTAAGCAATGTCTCTCGCGCGACATTTTTTGGTTGTTTTCTGACGAATCCCACAAACTATTTTCGTCCTCACCCAAGCAGTATCTGCATTTAAAAATTCGCTTTCTGTATGCAGCTTAACCGCAGAACTTTTTGTCGTCAAGTTATAAGTAAAATGTCTTATTTCAAGGGGACTTCTTTTCCAATAGCTTGTTAGGGGGGTCTGCTCTCATCACTCCTCCCTGGATTTACCTCCCTCGTAAATTTTTAATCGGTTTTGTGCAAACCCGTCGACAAGACCCCAGATTTGGAAGTTAAAAATGTCTGATGCTTACGTCACAAGACAGTTGTTAGCCTTTTTAGGAAAGTATGTGATTTTCACAAGGAACTTCGAAGAAGTTGGTATAAAACCGACCGGAATAATACAATTGCCCAACTAGGGAGATATTATTAAACGCATCAAAATTTTTTACATGGCTCTACCACAGCAAGCGAATTACTTTTGAACCCGCTTTGTCTATTGTTAGCTCGCTTCTTTCTAGAATTCGGCAAGTCCGATCACTGCGTCCTAAACCCTTGATGAAACACGTCGCAAAATTCTCTCTAAAAAAAAAAAAATTTCTGCATCCCTCGTATATGGCTGAGTGTCGGCGGCCTGGGACCCTCCTCGTCGATCTTCTCGCCTTGATTAACTTTAAAGTTTACCTGGTGACAAATTAAACCATGATCAACCTTTTAAGGGGAACTCAAAGGCGTGTTTAGATGAGCACACTTGCACACCATCTCCTTCATGCTAGTGAACACATGGGATAATCTAAAGTAACGTAACCTTCGTTTTTCTTTGTTCCTCCGAAAATTATGGAGGCATGGTGATGTAATTCTGCGGTGTCGAAAAATCATCTCTACGAAGGAGTCCTGTACGGTGCTTTATCAGGGTTTAGCCGTTTGCACGACGGAGAAAGCAAGTAGCAAGCAGCAATTGGCGAATCCAAAACCTGTAGTAATGAGCAGCGCTGGAGGAAAGCAGTTGAATTAGTTCCTTTAGGACGACCAACATGATGCGTTTGACTAAAACCAATATACGACCATTTTGAAGAACAGGCCACATTGGGTGAAAATCACATGATAGGTTACGGATAACTTTGAGAGCGTAATTGACCACGACGTACAGGAGAAAGTGAAAACCGTAGAACAGACTAGATCATCTACATGTCTGGTACCACCTTTTCTTATCGTTCGATCATGCTATGTTGCAGTGTTGCTCATTATCCGGCAACGGAAAGCCCATTGCAAGATTTTGCCTCGATGAGAAACCAAAGCGGGAAATGATCTCTACAGATAAAGTTTTACTAGCGAATAGTGAATTCTACAAATTTTGTAGAACTCAGCCCACCGGGTGAGCGGTATGCAGTGAATCAAACGATTGCAACGGCGGTAGAGCCGTAGATACGGATGTTACCTGTGAACCTAAACTAGATTAGTTTAATTTCTGGAGATGTGGCATGCGCTTTTTGGTGGGTAGGTGTGGGTTTTCAGTTGTAGTACTAATTTTCGTTAGCTACCAACAAGGTAGGTTAACCGAACGTTTTTTTTATATTAAAAACGTTATCTAAACTTTCTCCAGACAAGGGGGATTCGAGATAGTCAGAATGAATCTTATTCTTTTGCCAAATAAGAGGAAGGTAGGAGTTAGTAGACCGTCGTATCTTAAGATCCGCCCCAGAGGTATAAATATTTTATAGAATAACCGCCTTCGTATGTCTGCATGAAAAATGTCGGGCGGGAGAAAGAAAGAGAGGGCAGACATTTCTCTCGCTTCGGTACTGTTGCTTGTTGACGCCTTAAACCTCATTCAATAATAATAATTATTTAAAATTCTTTTACCGAAAAATATTTTTACCTGCAGTTGAAAATACAAAAAAAATATTTGTTCATTTTTTTTTTAAGAAAAGTACCTCTTGCTTTTGTGTCCAATAATTTCCAAACCGCTTCCTATTTCTGCATTTTCATCCTTTAAATAATTTTCTAAGGAAGGTTATTATGGCAGCAAATGCTGTATAAATTGTAGGCAAGATCCCCGAGTTATCACAACTCTTGTTTTTCCAGTAAAACACTCAACTATGAAGTTACTCAATTATCCGGTAGTATTACCTGAGGTTGAAGTAATTAAAATGTTTAATCAAGGTCAATATCGCATGGAAAATCCTTTGGAAGGTAACATGATTGAGATGCTGTACAATCCTAACATCCCAAGTTTTGGGGAACAGGACAACTACGATTACCGTGAAAGTTACAGCTACGTTGAGCAGGGTGACAGTCCAGATAGTCCATTTGTTGGTCCCAGAGGTGTTCAGGTGCAAGGGCAGCAGGTGCAAGGACACCACCAACAGGGAGCCGTTGCCAATGGTGCTGCCAATGGTGCTGCAGGAGCAGCAGGGAACGGCGCTGGCGTTCCTCCCACTGCTGGTGAGGGTGTGCACAACGAGATGCTCATAAACTACGATGAGATCAAGCAACCAACCAGGTATGACATCATGCAACAACATGGGGGACCAGTAATCTCATCCATACAAATCCCTTCAAACATCGACATAAACAAGTATCCAGACATGACGACGCTCTTGAACCTGAATAGCAGTATCGTGTTGCCTCCCGTGGAGAACCAATTTGTTGACCACAAGCTGTGCACCATTTGCGGCAAGAGGATAACAAGAGATATGAGCAGACATATGAGAACACATCAACTGGAGTCAAGGTTTACATGTAAATTTCCAAAGTCACAGTGCAGGCACAAGCTGGGTAAGTTTAATAGACCATATGATTTCAAGAAACATTTGTTGAATAGGCATTTCAAGTTTGATGATCCTTACATAAAGCGGTTGCATAATTTGAGCGACAAGTTGTACCACTGGGGAACTTGTCCATGTGGAAAGAGGTATATGGGGAAGGACTGGTTGGACAGGCATATATTGGTTGAAGAAGGCAGATGCCCCTGTGTTGAGATATAAATAGATAATGATAATGATTGTGTGTAGAGAGGTGGATCGTGTATGAGAAACCGTTGTTAATAAAGCTAATTGATTATAAGGAGTAGAAAAAAGTAGGGTTGGAGGACACGGCGCAGTACAACGCAGTTGTGGTGGACACAACACAGTACAACGCAGCTCTGGTGGGAGCAATAAGACCAATTCTGGTGGTCGTGGTGGTCGTGGTGGCCGTGGTGGTTGCTGGCGGTGTATTTTCTGGTACCGGCAAACAGAGTTTGGCTACCTCTACCGATAGCGGCAGAGTGGTCACGGAGGACCGTTGATGAGTCGGTAATTCATACCCTTCACCCCCTTTTACTCGCGAATTGATGACGACGTGTCTCGTACACTGCTCAGTGGAGCTGTTGCACCTACCGCTCGACTCGATTGCGGTGGTCGGCCGATACTGTCCCTGGCCTTCCGGTCGCCCAATCCCCGTCTCCTATCGTGGCGGCTGCTGCTACACAGACCGATCCACCAGTCCAGTGGCAGGAATGGCTCCAGTGGCACCGCAGCCACAGACCTCTTGTTCTCTTGCATCCTCCGCTGCTCCCTACGGACGCCTCACTACACTCTTTCTTCCTTGCAGCGGGAATGTTATCATGGCACAATCGAAGATTGCAGCACAGAAGATATCCCATCCCAAACTGCAACCGATTGCATGGCTACTATCCACGGTACCTCTTGCCCAGGCACAGTCCGCCAGATATCGCGTTGGATTGACTACCGCCGCTTGGGCCAGCTCGCTGATCACGTACTTATCAGCGCTAAACCCTGACTTTGTAATTAAGGCAGGCAAAAGTAAATCAGGAAAAAAAAACAGGAAACAAACCGTATTTACGACAATATCATGAAACAACTAGATAAAACACTAAAACAACATTGTTATTGCCAATGGACACGTTATCCATCTAGCAGGAGCGCAAGCGACCACACACATGGACTTACCTCATCATAATTTTCCAGACGCACCCAGGTTTGCACCTAAACAGTTTGGACCACGGTGCTCAGGATGCGTTGTATCTTGCGCTCCTAATGGCGCTTTGGCCAATATGACATTGCACATGTTATCCCCTCAATCAGGAATTGTTGAATCCTCAAATTAAGTTCATGGAAGGCTAAAAATCACAAGCAAAGAGGAGGCAGAAACTTTTTTACAAGCTTTTCAAATTGGATTTCAGATCATTCCCCAGCATAAGCTTCCCAGAATGCCTGAGAAGGCGGATTGAGTTTTGAAATCGGGAGGCTTTTTGTGTGCTATCAGTATATTTTTAGGTCACTTTAAAACTGGTTAAGTGAAAAGTTTTGGCATATCTAAGGCATTTCTTAAAATGGTCACCGCTGCACCACGGGTTAAGTGTAGCCACAAGAGAATTTAACATTTAACTTAGCCGTGAGGAGGGGTTGTCCAAGGACAATGAGAGTACAATGCTTAGTGGGATTCTTTTTGCTCGTTTCCTTGGTGTTTCACACCAGATTGCTGCAACTCTTGGGTGGGACCTCTTTCTTTATGGCCCCACCTTTTTTTTGTGGCCGGAGATACAGTATATCGCTAAAGTATACGAGAGTGACGTAGCCCAGTATAGGCTCGTCTATGGGTAACCAACAGCGTATGCATTTGGACTTACAAGGAGCCACTACAGGACGGTGGACCAGGATTTAGGATTTCTTTTTTTTTGTGATCAAATGGGTTTATCATGGATTTGTCGATTGATCTATTGGAGATAGAGTTAAAACCTAAAGTGAGGTGTTTTTGGTTACGAGAAAGGTCTAGGGAGCGAGCGAAGTATGCTCCAACATACCCGGTAGCGCTGGAATGCTCCGTTTTCGGCTGGGCACCAAGGGTGTGCTCACCAGCTTCCAGTGTCTGTACATACGCGATTGCTTTTTTAAAGAGATCACAGAGAACGTTTTTTTTATGTGGGGTTTTTAAGCGCTCTCTACCAAATTGCGATATCACCCCTCTTCCATCTTGTTCGACAGCCAGATTGTGAGGATCCCCAAAACCAAAAGCGACTTCCAGGTTCCCTTTGTACTATATCTTAGCTGATAATACGTTCCCCGAGCTCAAAATGGCGTGAATCTGTTTGGCCAGAAATCCTATTACCAAAGGGACAATTTATTGCAGCAAACCTTAAAAGGCAAAAGGGCCTAAATAGAGCCCTCGTAATGATCAAGTCTAGAGATCAATTATAGCGCAAACAAGGATGCTATAGCGGTAAACCACAGCTAATAAGCCCCACGAGCAATTTAAATAAAATTCCATGAACTCTGGGGACCCTCTGCAACGAGAATGTCTAGCAATGTTGCTATGTCCTGTTCCATAATTAGCCACTGTTAAACCCGACCGCCAATCCACCAACTATATTTTTTTTGTTCTCTGGCTTTTCTTTTTTTTTTGTTTCCGTAAGTTCAAATATTCATCTAAATTATTATTTTGGGGACATGCTTGAGAATTGCAGATTTAGTTCCGGCGATTCCCGCTCTGAGAAAAGCACAGCAGCCATTCTGGATGTCGTAGACTCCAAAGCTGGGTGCCCGCCTTTAGGTGCTGTTCACTGCCCTCGCGACATCACTCCCACAAGCGAATGCAAAAGAACTCATTGTGAGGAAGTTGAATTTCGAGGCGATACCTGCGTTATTAAACGAAATGCATGCATGCTACAAAATGTCTCTCGTCAATGGGTAGATCACAAAACGTAGATCTTAAGGGAAGGGAGTGTGCTAACTTTATCTTTATTTTTTCCGTATCTGTGTAAATTCTAAATGAATCTCTGAATCTCTGAGTAGCGAAACAGACAAGAAGAAGGCAAATGGAATTTTACGGTTTGTGAATACTCTATTTAAGCTTGAAATGAGTTCTAGAAATTTTAAATTGCCTACTGCTGAGATGCATGGAATTCATGGAAATTGGTAATTCCGGCGAGGTGTGAGATGGAATTTGTAGAAATAAGATGCTCTACATCATAGTAACAAATTACTACAAGAGTTGCCTGAGACTCTTTTCTGCCGAGATTCCCAAAGCCTTAGCGTTACTCAGCCCAACGAATTCTTGAAAGAGGTGAAACAAATGTCTTGAGAGGAGAAGTGGCCGCAGCACCAGTTCTCGTAGCGGCAGCAGCGGCTCCAGCGGCAGCAAGCGTAGCAAGACGAAAAATGACCGTGTGCCTCTAGCATTGGCAACAAAATATACCTAGGTACAGCAAGACAATAGAGAATACATGTAGCAGAGGTGCATTTGCCAAAAGAGTCTTGGGGTTTCAACTTTCAGAAGCATAGCTTTTGAGGTACAGCGTTCACTACAGCACAGTTTTGTAGAACAGCACAGTTTTGTAGTACGACACAGTTTTGTGGGTTCCAGACAAAGGTTTGAGTTCCAGAACAAGACAAAAGAGAGATTAACAATAAAGATAGTCCGCATCTTTGGTGCATGCATCCACCTAAAAAAAACTAGCAGATGAATTAAGCAGAAAGAAGATATAGAGTCTGAGACATCCGAGGAACAATCGTGAGTAAGGCACCCTTGTACGTTCACTCCCCACCGAAAACGGTTTGGTTCTATTAGGAGAGCGTGCTTTACTCTTTGTGCCTTGAACGTGCGAACAGAAGTGTGTGTGTGGAAGAGCACAAGGAACTGTGCGGATGACGCTGCGGAAGAGGTTACGAAAAGGGTGTGCCGAGAGAAGTGCATGATCAGCCTTGTACTACTTGGTTATGGCATGTTCCACGCTTGTAATACCTCGGACATAACACATTCTCTAAAAGTACCAACGATTACCGTGCATAAATATAATACATATCCCCGAGCTTTTTCGCTTTGTCCGAAATTTTTGAGAAAGTATAAACCGCAATGGGTCGATCAGGATAACCTAAAAGATTATGAGAATCCGCTGCGGTGATTTCTCTTCTTCCGCCACCTAATAACCTTTCCGAACTATCACAACCATGTCTTGCAGTCTAGGCCATGCATGGTCGCACACATCGTACCTTCCGTCCGAAGCTCAGCTCAACTACCACATTTTTTGCATCCCGGCCACATGAAAATAAATTTCGTATAGGCCACACTCTCTCCTCTGCTTCCGCTGCTTGACCCAATCCTAGTAATATACGTAAAAAAAACAGCTGAGTTGAAAACGCACAGTGCCACTTTTCCCTGCTTCTCTGCTTCCTGCCATTGCTTACACATGCAGCTCAAGACAGGTCTGGCTTGTGTAAGAAGAACAAAGTAAATAAATTTGCAAAGGGTCATTCATCAAGGCCCGTCGATATACTCCCCCAAAATTGGCTCACAAAATATTCAAATTAGAAATCAAGTAAATTAAACGGTTCACTTGCTGATTGCTTTTAACGATCTCACGTTTAAACTTGTAAAACAAGTGGTTTCCCAATTGGGGCTATGACCTGCATAAGGGGCACCATGAGAGTATTAGATTGTATGAGATCCTCTGGGAAACGTGACTTTTGGTCACACAGGCAGGGCCCCATAGCGACTGCATGCAGGAGCTAGTATGATGCGAGACACAGCAAATGAAAATGAGCGGGCCTGACGTCATACACCAGCGCGGACCAGAGTTGGCTACTTGTAAAGAAACCCAAATATTTTTTACTTTTTTAGTATTTACAATACATCTAGCAGGTCAACCACTTCACCTATTGTTGATCCCCTTGTCAAGCATCCGTCGACTGATTTAGTGCATACACCAAACTCACCGTTGCTGCTCAGATTCACTGGAGAGAAAGTTGTCCCCCTAGATTGTTTTTTTCTTTTTGTCCCGTGGTTTAGTTTCACGTTCACTCCGCGCAAATCTCGAACAAACATTCTATTGAACCCCTAGAGTCACCATGAACAACAATGCCCGTGTGGACTGGAATCCACCGTTATCATCAGGGTTTGAGGATGAGCCATTTGACTACTTCAGCATGAGCGTGTCGGCGCCCTCGCTGAGAATAGATTGGCAGACGCTGTCGCTCGCCAGCCGTCAACACCCACACTTGCAGAGCCAACACCACAAGAACTTGAGTGTCTCCAACATACAATTCCAAGACATCCATCTGCCATACCCGATAGCTCAACCACCTAATAACAACGGCATGAATGGACCAGTGCATACCCCTAACCACGTACCCTCTGAGTTTAGGAGACCTCGACCAATACGGTCGGGCATAACAAAAGACCATGCCAATGATTTATCGTCTACGCCACCAAATGCTTCAAGAATCAGAAAGAAAAAGAAAAACTTCTTCATCAACTTGAACGACTTGGGTCCTGGCACCAACATTGTCAGCCCCCGCCTCACGCCTAGCATTGGTGGGAAAAACACTCCTAGCCTCAATGTGCTAAACACTCCTGGTGAGCTTCAAAGTCTAGGAACTCCCGGTTTGGGTACCCCTGGTTTGGGAACTCCTGGCTTGGGCACTCCGGGCATAACACCCTTGGACAGCGACTCGTATTTTGAGTACTTTACTCCAGTCAGGGGTCCCGACGAGTACTTTGCCGGCACGCCAATGGCAAACTCCACCGGCGGAACAATAGCACAGCAACAGGTTGCACCGCAAGCAGTCCACCAGCACCACCAAGCACCACCACTACCACCAGCACCGCAATCACAGCAACAGCCACACCGTAATGCACCACAACATGCCAACTCACGTCACGTTTCCATACCGATCTCAACACAGCCATTAGACGCAGTAGCAACTGGCGAGTCGCTCCTTAGCCAATCGGTCCCTACAATTCAATTATCATATCAGGATCCCTCCACGCAAGACCTTCATAATACAGACTTACACCACGACCTCCTGCAGGACCTCCAGCCCGACCTTCTTTCCACAGAGTTGGACTTTTTAACAAAAGACGAATTTTTCAACTTCGACGACTCGGACGTTCTGAACGACCCAGCCTTTGATAGGAAACTCAGCGACAGTAGCCAGTTTGACAGCCAATTCAGCCAGTTTGATTTAGAACAGCCTGCCTTAAATTTGAGCGAAACCACCCCAAGCACCACCGGCTCCACAACCCCAGAACCTAGAACCGATATGCCCTACATGGAGGACGCCCCTAAAAAGACCAAGAAGAAGCAAAAGGGTGCAGTCTGTGTGGTGTGCAACAAGTACATTAGCAGAGACATCTCAAGACATATGCGGATCCATGACCAGGTGGGAAGATTCCAGTGTGTGTACCCAAAGTTTATGTGCAATCATAAGACACAGAATTTTAATAGACCTTATGACTATAAAAAGCACTTACTACACATCCATTTCAAGTTTGACGATCCCAAGGGGAAGACTGCCAATACCTTGACAGACAAGTTGCCGTTGGGAGGCTCGTGTATGGCATGTGGAATTCACTTTGACGCTGCCAACGACTGGTTGGAGGAGCACGTCTTGGTCTCAGGTCCACTGAGATGTTCGTATATTCAGGAATAGCCTTAAGTAGTTGCGTATTTAGAGGAGACATTGCATTATATAAGACAGCAGAGAGGAGAGAGTACTTTGAGAGTGATTTACCGTGTAGATGTATGCGTTTATTGTGGGGGCACGCACTATGAGTGGAGATCAACCCAATATTGTTCGAGGTTGATGGCTACACAATTATTTTCAGTGGAGACATAATGATTTGCAGTGTAGAGACTTGCATTTATAGCGTGGAAGCATGGAGCTGTGATGAATGGAGCAAAAACTTTGGGCAGGGACTCCAAACGTTTTATGTAGAGAATTGCATTTATCGCGTACGCGTCTAACTGGAGGGACCCTTGGGATACTGGGTCCTGGACAACTCCCCCTTTTGAAAAGCCAAACCAGGCATGTGACTCAAAAGTATCCTGATTGGGGATTGAAACACAGGATCCCTCCCTCGATTTTGTCTCAGTTTGGCTGCCTCCTTCCGCTGTCAATCTCGCAATATTATGTTTGGTGCCGTTTGCGAGACTCTAGATATTATATTTCCTACAAAGACAAACCTTTGCATATTATTACAATGCTAGACAAGTGATGCTCTGGAGATGTCTCTGTTCCACCCTTGCAGCAACAGCTAGGTCTAGGCGATTCTAAAATTCCTTGTGATATAACCGGCCCTGCACGTTTTTGCATCTGCGTCGAGCATTCTGTGCCATTTGCACGGGGAAGACATTAATTTCTGGGATGACGTACTGCAATATGTGTGATAACACACATGTGTACACACACTGTGTGGTATTGTACGTACATACATTGTTTAGGCACCATGCTCATTGTTCAGACGCCATTTTTCTTTCTGTACATCTAACAATCCGCAACTGGCCATACAGGGTATTGTCCTACAATGTAGCGGCGCATAAATTTGAAAATTCCGATTCTGCACTCGATGTAAATTTCATCAAGCCCCGTCGATCACAATAGCAACGATAAGCACATGAAGAAACGCCTGAAGCGGACTTGTGAATCGAATCCCCAACGAATGTCGGGCGACGATGGGATGCAAAAAATGGTTGCAGTTCTGGCGCAAAACGATTTGCGGCCAAAGGCTCGCTCTCCCAGACTATCGACTCCCTTACCGCAGCCACTCCCAATACAGACAGCCCAGACCAAAAACAGCACAGTCACACCCTGGTCTACCCAGAAATAATTGGCAGCCATAGCTTGCGAAAGCTTAACGGTCCTCTAGTATCACTGGCAAAATGTAAGGAGAGCAATCTGAGAATACGAGAAAGAGTGCGAATTAGACACTAGGTTGCAACTGCGTCCCAGCAACAGGGGCCAATTTCTTTTTAGGGACAAGCCTTGACCGAGGTCCCTAGGCAAGAGATGCAGGTTTAGTTTGCTAGCGCAGACCTTATTTATTACCACTTCTGGTCCAGTTTCAGGTTCATTTGCAGTATTCCCTAACCTTTTTACGGCTGTTTATCGCATTCCGTTCGAGTAAACCTTCATTTTCTGCGTGCCCCCCCTTTTTTTTTGCCGTTAAGGACACTGCAAACCGAAAAGACCCTTGCTCATCGCGGTGACCTCACCATTTGGGACCGTATGTCCTAATCCTGGTGCAGCAACCCACGATCATCCATGTAGCATGCACATGGAGCCTATTTCATCTGTACTGGAGCTTTTATTATTATCAGAGGGCCCAGCTTCCAAAATAATGGCCTTGCACCCACAGCAACCTTTCAAAAGGACCTAACCTCAGACGTATGGAGGGTATGTAGAGGATACAGGATTATGCCTAGTTAGTAATGCACACTGGCGCAGTGTTCGTAATCCGCGACATTTCTTGATGTAGCACTTACCTCCTTTCCTGGAGCACCTCTCCAGCGGTGAAGAGTGCCTTGGTTTTGTCACTCTAGCCCGAGTATCCTTCTATTGTTAAAGTGCTGAACGCTACCAAGAAATATTTTGTTAACTTCTTGGTAAGAATTTAGTAAGCAAAAGGGCGAGAGGACCAGAGCATTCTAGCAGTCGTGCGCGGGTTTATGTGTGTGTCTGTCGGTCTATGTTGGACCTCGCTCTCTTCTACTTCCCATGGTTAGGATAACCGAGACGTACGTCCATTATCTATAACACTGCCAAGCTCTTGCGGATTAACTCTTGCCCATTGCCTACGCAAACCTTGCAAAAAAGACCCATGCTACAATACTGCAAATTCAGTTTCGCAAGCCTTGTTTGCAGTCGACGACTCGAGTATGGGTGTGCGGCCGTCTCGACACCCACATGGCCCGTTCTGACCAGCGGCAAACATTCTTGGGAGCGGCACTGTCACCCAAGCCAGAGGTCTACGGTTGTTTCCGCGGTGTGACGTCGGATTAACTATTTAGTCCAACGCACGGCCGTTCCTTGGGACATCTCTTTATGTCCGATCGTGCGCTCTGGTTCCCCCCAACTTTTATCTCCGGAAAGATTTTCCTATCAAAGAAAACTTGCCACACCAGAAAACACCACCACACCACCAATGTCTGCATTCATATTAGGATCCACAGGACTCGTAGGAGGGTTCATCCTTGCCGCCGCCAACAAGTCGGCCGGCATCAAGTCAATTGGCACCGTCACCCGCCGTGCCCCCTCGCTCGCCAGCGACAAGATTAAGTCCGCCGTGGAGGCAGACACTGACAAGTGGCCCGACGTGATCAAGCAGGAAGCAAAGGGCGCGCAGTACTACTTCAGCTCCTTTGGGACCACCAGGGCGCTCGCCGGATCGGCAGAAGAGTTTGTCCGCATTGACCACGGCATCAACCTTGCCGCCGCCAAAGCTGCCAAGGAAGCGGGCGCCAAAACCTGTGTCTTGATCTCTACCGGTGCCGCCAACGCAAACTCCATGTTCTTGTACATGAAGACAAAGGGCCAATTGGAAAATGACATCATCGACTTGAAGTTCGACCACACCATCATCATCAGACCAGGCGCCTTGTTGGGTCCTCGTGAAAAGTCTCGTAGTTTCCACGAAGACTTGATCGCAGGCGTCTTGAAGTGGACCAAGAGCACCCCCTTGTCGTTTTTGGCGGTAGAATCCGAAGCTTTGGGCCGTGTTGCAGTTAACTTGGCCGAGGAGACTTCTGCTACCTCTACAGATGTGCCTACTGTCAGGTTTATTGAAACAAAAGAGTTGGACGGTTTGGTGAAGGCATTGAAAAACTAGTGCGCTTTTTTCCCCATCTTTTGAAGATCGTCCCCCGAACTTTTCGAACCTTCCCGAACATTTCCACAAGACAACAAAGGGGGTTACGTACCCAGTACTCCAGTCACACTGGTCTATATACATTGTTTGAGAGGAGAAAAATAAGCTCTAATGTAATTACTCCGTAGTCATCTATGTGTTTTTGCAGCACACCCGTTTGCCATCCCCTCGTCACCGGTTTCTCCCACTCGCCACACTTTTCGTGGTACCTGACCCCTGGTTATGACGCACACTTATATATGTCAGAGTGTAGCCGTCTAGCGTATCCCTCCATCCAAACATGTCTTTTATAATTGGCTCAACGGGACTAGTTGGCACGCACATTGTTGCTGCTGCATCCGCCGCATATGAATCCGTGACAACGCTTACGCGCAGGACTGTGGAAAACCCTCCAGTCAGGTCCCTCGTGGAAACTGATACCGGGAAGTGGCCGGAATTGATCAAGGAGGAGGCCAAGGGGTCCCGCGTCTTCTTCAGTTCCTTCGGTACGTCCAAGGCGCGCGCAGGTTCAGCAGACCTGTTTGTAAAGATTGACCATGGAATCAACTACGCGGCTGCAAAGGCTGCCAAAGATGCCGGCGTCCACACCTTTGTCTTGATCTCCTCCTGGAAAGCAAACACCAATTCCTTCTTCTTGTACCTCAAAACAAAGGGAAAGCTAGAAGATGACATTATTGCATTGAAATTTCCAAGAACAATCATCTTGAGACCGGGCTTTTTGTTTGGAGACCGGCCCCACAATGGTGCCCTTCAATCGCTAGGTGGAACTCTCCTGAAGTGGTCTTCCTACACTCCATTCTACTATTTGACTCGCCCCATCCAAGCAAAGACGTTGGCGGCAATTGCAGTGGGAGTATCCAAGGAAGTTTCCGTTAAAGAAGAGCCTGTGGTGGAGATTTATGATCCGCCCGACTTGCGCAAGCTATCAACAAAGTATGCGTAGCAGTAACACAGAATTGGCAATCCAAAGTAGTTTTGGATGTCAGAGAGTATTTGATATTCATAAATAGCTATTATATTATGACAGTCCAAACAAACCTCCAACTAGGGGTCGTCAGGCACTGATGCGGCCAACGCTCAGTCAGTGAGATTGCTTGCTCCATGAACATAAGTAATCTTGCTAATATAAACCTTGGTGGGTGCAAAATGTTCAATAAATGTGAATACTATTATGCCATTAGAGAGTGTATCATCTCTGATAGTAGGTTTTCCAGCAACAAACTCTTTGCAATTGCTGCAAAATCACCATAACATGCACACCAATCTTCCGAAAACAAACACATCCATGTAAAACACCGTTTTCTGCCCTAACTTCTACTCCAACAACTGTGAATACACCATCTATAGGTTCAATGGAGGCCCATTGATACATATTGTAGCACAGCCTCTGTATTTTTAGATTGGTTCCGCAGCCTCTTTTGAAAGCCCACCAATAAAGCCCAATTATCAATAGCGCCCAATACGAATCCTACAACAGACTAACTCCCACTCCTCAGTACAGGTACATCTACTACTGGCCCCTCAGACTCTCCGAAGTGGCCTTTCCAACTATCCGAGACCTCACCCATATCTGCTTCCCTGTCTATAGTTTTCCATCAGTGCTGTCACCACCACGGTCACCACTAACCTGACCACCACTCCAGACACTCCTAAGTTACTACCCCGATATCTTATTGAGCTTCCCAGTTGAGCAATTAGCCTTTCCCGAGTAAGGACAACTACAACGAGATCGCAACCCTCGCGTCAATTTCGTTTCCTATTTGGTGCATCTTTTGTGGAACACTTTGCATCAGGCAACTATTGTAGCTATCAGTGCTATCCACAAAGCTCCTCGGTAATTAAGTTACCATACCCCAATACAGTATTGTAAATACCTCTCCGAGATCTCTCCACCAAATCCGGACCCCATATGTGCTCATTTTGAGATCTGTTGGCGAAATTAGTGGTACTACGGCCACAACGTCCAACGGTTTTCTACAATCCCAATTAGGAAACTAAATCTGCTCAACTTCATATAAATATCTTTTTAGATCCCGCTGGATCTTTAAAACACACCACTATCAAATAATGTCCCACATTAAACGTATGGGCAACATGGCGGGCATGGGAGGCTCCCCTGCTAGTTTCAGCGGATCTCTTACTACGTCAGCACCTTCTCCAACCTCCACCTCAATGCTGTCTATGGACATGGACATGCCCTCCATGCACTTCTACTTTGTTCTGGACTTCAAGAACTACCCAGTTCTTTTCAAGACATTCTACGCCAAAACGAAAGCTCAAGTGTTTGGAATGTTCCTTTTCATTGCCTTTGTTGCATTTGTTGCTCGTGGGTTTGAATTCTTAAAGCTCTACGTTGAGCACTCTTTCTTGGTCGCAGACCAGGACACTGATACCATTTCTTTGGAAAGCACATCCACAACTTACAGCGAGAACTTTAAGGAAGTGCTGTTTGACCGTCACGATGCATTTGGGAAACGTCCAACAAAGAAGCAGCTGGCTGCGAATGTTGTTTTCAAAGATATCATTATCTTCATCTTGTGTTTCTTGCCTGACTTGTTGGGATTTGCATTGATGTTGATAGCCATGACGTATTATATTGCATATTTCTTTGCCGTGGTGTTGGGCAGTGCCTTTGGAAGGTACTACTTTGAAAAGATGGCCAGAAGCATGAACCTCAAGACTGGCAATTCTTTTGGCAGACACTGCTAAGCTTTGCTTTTGTATATATAGAGAATAGAGTTAGTTTTCGAGAATAAAAGTCCAGATAAACGATAACTTCTAATGGTTACAATTCCATCTTATAGTGGTTACGTTACCATCTTATAGTCGTATTATTTTTATACACAGGTTCCCACACCTATCACTTTTCAGTGTTCAAACCACTTTCGATTTTCTTCAACAACTCTGCGTACTTAGTCTTGTTGAATTGAGTACCGCCTCCATCGGACAACTTTTCACTATACACCATTCTGGCAATGTTCTCGTAGTCCTCTTGGGTGAATCCCCATTCGTTTCTTCTGACCACATTCAAGAAGTTGAACTCGTTCAAGGTGAACAACTCAAAGTAGACGCTCGCACGAGCAAACTCCACAGTCTCTGGGTTTCTCAAAACGTTACGCAACATCTGTTGCAATGTGTAGATGTTCAACAACACCCTCTTGATACCGTTGTTGTTGATGGTCTTCAGCAACCTGGATCCTCTGATGGTCACATCATTCAAGAATTCGGAGAGGCCCAAGAAAATACTTTCCTTGTCCTCGTCGCTCAAGAACTTGGTCAAGCGGTTGTCTATCAGGAAGACCTCCTTGTTGAGCAAAGCAATGTACTGATCGGCGTCACTTGGTTCCGTCAACGGCATCCAGTCCGTCTGAGAAAACGATTTGCCAATGTAGTAGATGGCCTTGCATCTCAAGTCGTATCTCAATGCAAGAAGTGTGCGGTTCTTAATGTGCGTCAACCTTTCGACAACAGTGTCAAACGTCTCTTGAGTATCTGGGGTCAAAGCAAGGTACACGTTTTCTCCCTTGGACTCAGGGAAGACATTGATAGTCGATCTTCCGTTTTCCAAGAACGACCAGTCTTCTCTTAACTTGTCCACGCTCAGGAGGTACTTGGAATCGTGCTGGTTGGATGGTTTTCTGATTAGTGGCAACCACGAGAGCACCCACGATGTCGTCAAGTGTAAGTAACACACTTGGTTGAATGTCTCGTGGTCCAAGAGGTCGTCCTTATTCAACAGCCAGATGTTTCCAATCAACATCGACGAGTTCTCGCGGTGAATGTCTTCTTCAATCCCCATTCCCTTAACTATCCTGCCACTGACCAGAGCCAAGTCTGCGTTTTGAATCCACTTGGTGAACTGTGGAAGTGGTTTGCTAACATCGTCGTCCTCAACCAATTCGCGGTAGAAGTTGGTGTATGCCTTTGAAAACTTGTCCAACAAGAAAAGTGCAGTCCAACTGATGTCGTGACGGAACGAGATCGATGTGTTGAGGATGGAACAGGTATTAAGTAATAATCTCTTGAAATCCAATGCGTTTTGGTAAATCACATAAGGTGCTTGTTTCTTGACACCCTCGGAAATACCACCAAGACTAATCAAATCAATCTTCAACGGAGTTACTACACTGTTTTCACCCACATTACCCCCAACCAACATCCTGAACAGATAGTCCAACTTCTCCCGCACGTACTTGAGAAAGCTTTGCTTCATGAACTTCTCAAAAAATTCAATAGATATGTCTCCCAACATCCTCTGTGAACCAGCAACAAATATTAAGAAGTGTTCCATTATTATTCTCATGTTGAGCAAGTTCTTAGGCACCAAGACCTCCACGTTGGCATTGAAGCGCTCGCTCTTGATGTAAGGTGAGCGCAGGTCAACCTTATCGGTCTTGAAGCTGTCACTGAGAACAAACCCAGGAAACATTTCTTGAAGCATGACTTGCAAGTCTTCTGGGGATTTCACAGACTTATCGAATGAGACGTCCTCAAATCTGAAGATTTCCTTCTTTGTCAAGACTTCGTGGATTTTAGTGTTGATCACCGTAGTGTCTTGAATGTTCGCATCGTGAATGTAGTTCAACATCAAAGACTGAAGTTCCTTTGTGAGTATAGACCACAAGTCATCCGCTTCGTATTTGGTGCCTTCGATATTGCGCACTATTTCTCCCACCACTCTATGACGTTGAAGCACAGCCAAACTTTTGATAAAAACTCCACCGAAAAGATCAGAAAGCAAAATGATGGTAGCATCACTGAAGTTCAACCCACCGATAATGTCCTGGGATTTCTCAAATGTTTGGATTTTGCTGAGCTTGGCCAAGATAGAGGTATTTTTCAGCTTCACCTCCTCTATGGTTCGGTTGATCAACCCATGCAATTCCAGTTGAGTGCTGGCCACCAAGATCTCAACCACTTGACCTAGTCTGTTGAGCTTGGATGCAGTATGCAACAACATGTAGATGTAATGATACAGTTCTTGCGATTCCATCAAAATCGAGTAGTCTGTTTCCGAGGACTTCAAGTAGTGTGCGTGGATCTTTGGTAGCTGCCCATGCAAAAAGTCTTCAGTCAGTTTGGTGAACACTTCTGCGATTTCACCCAAGTCCAAGTTGGCTGAATTGTAAATAAATTGCTCTAAGCTCGACAGTTCGCTTATCAAACTCTTAAACGACGAAAGCTTGGGGTTGGACGAGTTTAGGATAGACTGCCACGACAATATTCCACCTTTTGCCGAGTTCTGTTTCAAGTAGATCTCGTTTTGCACTTCGTCAACAACCATGTCAAACAAGTTGTTGGATTGGATTTCAAGATACGTTTGAATCGAGCTCATAGCAGGCAACGACCACAAGTTGTATTTACTGGCTACTTCGTATCCCTTGGAAATGACATCGTACACCTGGTGAATTTGTTTGTCTGAAACCAACTGCTCGATCTTGTCGGGTATAGCCGACATATCTGCAATAGCGTCCAAGATCTCAATCATATCAGCGTATCTGGTTGATGTTTGGTTCAATTCATTAAGAGCGTCAGACCTATCGTGTATATCTTTTGTTGTTGATTCCAACATTTCTTTAATAAGTAAGGCGTCGTCTTGGGACTCTTTGAGGGTGCCGAGCAATTGGTGGTATGACCCAATGGAGTTGTTGAACAATTCGTAATGCTCATTGACAACACGACGCAACCCTTGCTCCGTTTGCTGCTTAAGTTGGTTGAATTCTGGGACACGGTGAGCCATACCCACTGAGGTGTCGTCTAGAAGTGACACCGCCGTGTCGATGGGGTTGGCATTGGGTTGGAGTAGCTGGGGCCAATCATACTTGATGTTATTGAGCACTTCTTTGAGTTCAAAGATAGACTCATCGATACGATGGGAATCTTGAGTTCCAATGGTTGATCGTCTTCTTCTTGACATTGGTGCTTGATTTGATTTTGCGAGTGGAAATTTAGAAATCGACCACCGCGCGTCCGCTTGGTGTACGAGCATCAAGATCCACCGAATGTGTACAACACACTTGTTTGAGAGTACCTACGCATAGTGATTCGGTTGTGAGTGCACTGTCTTTGGGTCATGAGTACAATTCATATAGGATTCTACGGGGTTTAATGATACTAGATTCGGTGTAGTGCCTAACTAGTGGGACTGTCTCAGTATGGATTGAACTAGTGCGAGTGCCGATACAAGTAGTGGTGCAGCTGATACTAAACTTCCCAAGTAATACTATCTAGGCATCATTATACACTTCTGGCATCCATTTAACTCTTAATTTACATACTCTGCAACCAATGTGAACTAATTTGGTTTCCCCATAAAGCACGAAATTTAACAGTAAACTCAGAGCGCGTAAACAACCCTCATGAAGAATGACAGAGACATCATATATTTATCTGATGATACGACAGAGATACAGCCTGAGAAGCCTAGTGTGATTGAAGTGTAAGTATTTGTCTACCTGCTTGTACCACCCTTTCAGCCAGCTTGTACTAACACCATTGGACTCAGTTCAGAACGAGAGAACCACGATATTAGCATCATATCCATACTAAGTGAAGTTGAAGACAAAGCAAGGCCTGTCAATCTCGAGGCAGTAGAAGAAGCAGAGAATGACGTAGCCGGAAGTGCCCCTGTTGAGGTTCCTGCGTCATCTCCACCAAACATTGACCTACCAGAGCTCGATGATGTATTTGAGAGGTATGGGCCCATGGAGAACGAGTCCAACGAAGAACTGGACGAAGCAATATCGCATCCAAGTACTGGAGACCCGAACGCAATTCAGCATCCGTTGATTATCAGCTCAGATCCAGCAGAAACCTCCCCTGTTATCAGATTACCTCTCCTCGGAGGTACGCGTCCAAAGCTTATACCAGACTCCAGCTCAGATATAGACGTGATTTCTCCCCAAACAAATATCCCAAAACCACCAAGGGTTGCTGATCGAGCCTCGTATGGGTTTTCTGGTACTCCCAGAACTGATGATATCGAAGAAAGTCTCTCGAGACAGGCTACGGATTGCGTGGAAAGTAACAGAACAGACAGACTAATCCCAACGAGTGACCGAATACGTGACGATAGTTCATTTCTCACGTCAACCAACAATGCTCCACTAATAACTAGTACCAGGCTAGCACATCCGAGTGGCACCCATTCAACCACGAGTCAGAACAACCAAGCAAAAGCGGCCCAGACCGTGCGACTTCGGTCCAACTCTCTATTTGTTGATTCCGACCCCATTACCGATTCTTCGTTTTCGTTAAACAACCAGCCAGGGGCACTTTTAAACATTGAGAATTGGCTTTCTGACGAATCATCACCCATAGGTCCCTCTCAACCACTTTCATCGCAAGTGAGATCAGCACAAGTATCGCCCACCAAGAAACGACAGTCCAAACTAATCTCGCATCCACTACTGAACATAGAGTATACCCCCAAAGAGCTCCAGGATGCGAACCGTGTTACACGTAAACGTAAAGAATTGCTAGAGGAAATGATAATAAACAAGTCCAGCAGCATTAAACTCGAGTCCGACTGGGAAATCGAAGAAATTGAGATCAAAAACTATCTATGTGATATCCCCATGATCTTTTGGGAACGTAATGCTAAAGCCACCTATGATACCTCCTCAGATACCTTTATACCATGCAAGCCTTATACCAGACCTGAGAACACTATTGTGTTGTTGTACACACCGGAACGATTTTTGGAGCTCCTGGACAGTGGAGAACTAGAGAAGGAAATTACAACCACTAGGGAGATAAAATCATGCGAGGAGATTGACAGGTTTGAGATCATAGTGATTATTCTAAGATGGGACCAATACATGCAAAAACTCAGAAACGCAGAAAACCAGGCATTTCGCAACCAGATTCTCGACACCGTTCTGCCATCTAAGCGGCGGAAAAAGACACAAGAGATCAAGTGGACTCAAAAAGAGGCCGACTACCTACTAACTAAGGTCCAGTTGGAGTTGCAGATTAATATCATGCCTGTTCGAAGTGAGCAGGAGTGCTTTGATTGGCTCGCGCAGTTCACATATACCATAGCCAACGCATGGTATGATAGGCGCCAAAAGCACCAAGAATATGTGAGTTTTGGGCATGTTAAGTCTGGAACCGACCGCCACTCAACAATGGTGCAGTCATTGCGTCAGTTTCGGTTGATCACAGTTCCTAAAGCCGAGCGAATCAGCCAACAGTTCCAAACAATGTACCAGTTATTTAGTGAGTACGAGAGAAGAGGTACCTTGGGAAAGGAGGACGGAAAGAATTTGGTTCCTCCATCTACAGATGCTGCACTTAAGAAGCTATTTTTATCGAACGACCCAGAGGAGGTTATCTTTGACTAGGCTTTAGGTAGAGACTAGGCTCTGGTTGTGACTAGGGGTATTTAACGGGGAGTCTCTAGGTTACTAGGCTTGAGATTCTTCCCAGATAATTGGAATAATCAAATCACTACACATGTTTCAATATCCTTTATTAATTCTATTAATTCAACACACGCTTAGCACTTTCATAATCCTCGATGGTCAACTTTTCCTTTAAACCATCCACCTTGATAAGACCCTTTCTCAACAGTTGCAACTCAGAATCGGCGAAATCAAATTTATGATCATGCAATTGGCAGATGATGTTGAAAACCTTATCTATGCATCCAACATGGCCATCTTCTCTTAAAATCAGGACCAAGGAGTCAATCAACTTGATCTGGTGAATCTTTTGCAGTTTTTCAGCATCAAGGCCAGTAGATAAGATGGCTGATATTAATGACAAGATACGTAAGCTAACTTTGTGGTCGACATCGGTGACGGAGCCAAAGATATTCCAACCACCGACTTGATCAAACTTTTCGTATCCCGGTTGAAAGTTTCTGATCAAAGAGGCAAGTGCAAAAATCGACTTGAGAACAAGTGATGAAGGTTCACCAGCCAAGCAGATATCCACCAAGTTCTTGACCCCATTTTCCTTTTCTAAGAATGCCTTTTGAGAGTCTGGGTTGTTTTGGACTGCAATTGCAATGATGGAGGCAGCGTACACCCTAAGTGACTGTGGGATCTCTGGTTGAAGTAGATCTATAATAGCTGGCCACAACTTAAGGTTTTCGATATTGTTGGCGTTATCCAAGTTTTCAATCAACATTTCGAAGTTGTCAAGAGCAACCTCTTTGGCTTCCAAGTCTGCTTCGGGGTTGCTGACAACTTGGATGGATTGTTGCATTAAAGCTGGCTCGTCCGGGCCCCCGAAAAGCTGCAGGAGCATCTTAGGATCAGGTGCACCGATCTTCTCAATAGCCTCCTTGTCTCCAGACTGCTGCGCGATAGACCACTGTAAAAGTTTTTCCATTTTGGAAACGAAACTGTTGGCAAGAGTGCTTGGAGTTATATACCTGAAGTTGAAGATCTAGAAGATTCGAGACAGTTCGCGATGCCTGGTGAAAGTCGCGTGAGCCTGATCACGTGAATTACTTACCACCGTTTGCTGCTATAGTGGCAGCAGCAGTGTCGAAGGACTGGTAGTGCAGAACTCAGTTATAGACTGAAGAGCTATTAGCGGGTAGGGTCTTGTCGTTGCTCTCACTGTGTACTGCGGGTGATTTTGATTGCATGCTGGTTCTGAAGCTGCGAGCAATAGGACCCTGATCAAAACTTTCTGCCCATATCTTTCACACCAGTTTAGCGATTGATCTACTAATGATCTACTACTAATAGTCTGGTACTGACGGTCTGTATCGAGGTTAATCCAAGTATCAGAAATGATATGGAATGGAGAATGCTAAGTTTTCACTTGCACAGTAGAGACCACGCTTCGTCTTGCGGCACACAAAGTGCTTGCTATAGCTAGTAAATTTAGATTTAATCGAGATCCACAGAATGATTATGCTTTGTATGCTTTGTATTTTGTTGTTTCAGGCACCGCCATTAGGTTAACCATGATACAGCCCGATTTTACAACAAGGTATGCAACACCGGGCTGTTGCAATCTCCTTTACCACTAAAGTGGTAAATCTAATCACCACCTATCACCTTGACTCCTCTACTATGCAAACTCTGAACGAAAGTCAGCCTTTCGCCCAGCCGTGTCGCTAGAATCAGACCCGGTTCCTCGGTTCCTTCTATCCATCCATCTCACCGAACACCATCATGTGACTACGCCGAGTCAGGTGAAGATCTGTGGGATGATCTCTGCCAATTGCCAATAAACTATGAGTCTATTCCTACTTCCAATTGATCCACATACATCCTCTATAACCTCCGTACCACCACCCAAACTCAATTCATCGAGGAGATCTCAATAGATGTAGTTTCTCTTGCGCTCCCCTTGATCTGTACGACGACAGTGAAATTTCACCACAAATCGACAGTTAGGGCCTCAATTGGCCTGGAATTCCCACATACAAGCAAACCCGTAGTAACCACTACAGAGTAGATGGCTGTACCAGTGCTAGCCAAGGTAGGAGGATGGTATCACACCACTATGGGAGACCCGGGGCGTTCTCCCCCGGTCTCCGAAAAAGTATATAAAGCAGGGAAAAGCGCCGAAAAAAATCCACTAACCAACATTCGTTATTTACGAACACTAAAAATGTCATTATCCAACAAATTATCCGTCAAGGACTTGGACGTCACCGGTAAGAGAGTCTTCATCAGAGTTGATTTCAACGTCCCATTGGATGGCAAGATTATCACCAACAACCAAAGAATTGTTGCTGCATTGCCAACCATTGAATACGTTTTGCAACACAAGCCAAAGGCTGTCATCTTGGCCTCCCACTTGGGTAGACCAAACGGTGAACGTAACGAAAAGTACTCCTTGGCTCCAGTTGCCACTGAATTGGAAACCTTGTTGAAGCAAAAGGTTGAGTTCCTTAGCGACTGTGTTGGCCCACAAGTTGAAGCTGCCGTCAACGGCGCTAAAGATGGCCAAGTTTTCTTGTTGGAAAACTTGAGATTCCACATTGAAGAAGAAGGATCCCAAAAGAAGGACGGAGAAAAGATCAAGGCCTCCAAGGAAGACGTTGCCAAGTTCAGAAAGGAATTGACTGCCTTGGCCGATGTCTACGTCAACGATGCCTTTGGTACCGCCCACAGAGCCCACTCCTCCATGGTTGGTTTGGACTTGCCTCAAAAGGCCTCTGGTTTCCTCATGGCCAAGGAATTGGAATACTTTGCTAAGGCCTTGGAAAACCCAACCAGACCATTCTTGGCCATCTTGGGTGGTGCTAAGGTCTCCGATAAGATTCAATTGATTGACAACTTGTTGGACAAGGTTGATTTGTTGATTGTCGGTGGTGGTATGGCCTTCACCTTCAAGAAGGTTTTGGACAACATGTCCATCGGTGACTCTCTTTTCGACGAAGCAGGTTCTAAGAATGTCGAAAACTTGGTTGCTAAGGCTAAGAAGAACGGTGTCGAAATTGTCTTGCCAGTCGACTTTGTCACTGCCGACAAGTTTGACAAGGACGCCAAGACTGGTGTTGCTACCCAAGAAGAAGGTATCCCAGATGGCTGGATGGGTTTGGATGCCGGTCCAAAGTCCATCAAGTTGTTTGAAGAAACCGTTGCTAAGGCTAAGACCATTGTCTGGAACGGTCCTCCAGGTGTCTTTGAATTTGACAAGTTTGCCAACGGTACCAAGTCCTTGTTGGACGCTGCCGTCAAGTCCGCCGAAGCCGGTAACACCGTCATTATCGGTGGTGGTGACACTGCCACCGTCGCCAAGAAGTTCGGTGTCGTGGACAAGTTGTCTCACGTCTCTACCGGTGGTGGTGCTTCTTTGGAATTGTTGGAAGGTAAGGCTTTACCTGGTGTTGTTGCCATTTCTGACAAGCAATAAATGTCATGTGTATACGAATAAAACTTGGTAAGACAAAGTGTAGTGTAACTGTAGAGGTAAGCAGTAGAGTTTTTTAGATACTACCATAAAACCCTCTCACCGTACACTGAAGTTACGACACAACTGTGTGCCTACTTGGATGTCCTACAGTTTGCCTACTTGGCCATCCTACAGAATGCCTAATCGAAATCCATTCTAACATAAATAATAGTGATTCCATATCCAACAGAATCACAATTTAGCGGAACCACTGCAAATCTTGGTCCAGACGTCTTCAGTCAACTCTTCATATCTGTCACGGTTGAGCCAGTAGATCAATTCCTTACCGTCATCACCCTTTGGTAACTTCTGGTTCTTGAACTGGTTCTTTGGCACCTTGTGGTTATGTTGGGCAACAATCCCGTTGGCCATAATCTTGACAAATTGTGGAATAGCGTACTTGGGCAAGGCTTCGTGGGAGTGCTTGAAGACCTTGTTCAAGATGTCAGCATGCTTGCTTTGGTCCGAGAGTCCATCAACAGGGTCAATAACCGCAAATCCGGCTCTACCCTCGTGGTTAGGAACACGCACTCCAACAACAACAGACTGCTTGACCACACCGGTGGCCGATAACTCGTTCTCCACTTCGGTGGCACTGACGTTTTCAGACTTCCAACGGAACGTGTCCCCCAATCTATCAACAAAGTACATCATTCCGTCCACATCTAACTTCAATAAGTCTCCTGTTCTGAACCAGGCATCGCCCTTCTTGAAAACATCACGCACAATCTTGGACGAGGTGGCCTTCTTGTTTCCGTAGTAACCTTGGAAAGAGGTCTCGATCTTTTGTGCGTCTGCAATCTTCATCAACATCTCACCAGGCTCGTCAACGCCGGCTCTGGTGGCAAACCCTGTCTGTGGATCCTTCCAGATAACTTCTTCATCTTCCGGATCCATCTTGACCAAGGCTTGGTTGGCAGTCAAGATTGTGTTAATCAAAGACCCGTACTTACGACATGCCCCAACACCAAAGTCACCATATTGCAAGTTGGTGGTAGCAAGTGGGGATTCCGTCGCAGCATAGAACTCACCAACAGCCTTGATGTTAAACTTTTTCTTGAACTCAAGCCAGATGTCACGACGCAAACCGTTACCATATGCAATTCTAATGTTGTGGGCAGTTTGATCCGGGTGTGGCTTGGCGTTTACCAAGTAACGACAGATTTCACCAACATATTGCATGTGAGTTGCTCCAGTCAATTTTCCTTGTGTCCAGAAGGATGTAGCAGAAAATTTTTGGGAAAGAGTGACACAGGACCCATTCATAAGCGAAGGACAAACTCCAAGCAATGCTGCAGTCGAGTGGTATAAAGGCATGGCCGTCAAAACAGTAGACTTCGAGCCAATCTTCATGATATGAGAAAACATTGTGGCAGCCATGTATGCTCTCCTCCATGACATAACACCTGCCTTTGGCAAACCGGTGGTACCGGAGGTATAGATCAATGCACATGGAGAGTAGTCCTCGTCATCTGGTCTTCTGGTTTCATCAGGAGCTCTATATGTTGGGGAGTTCTTGTTTGTCACAATCTTGTACAAAGCTTCTTCATCCAAGTAGTGCAACTTACAGTTTGGTAATTCACTGTTAATTGCACCTTCCGTAGATTGAATGGCTTCGCAACAGTCCGGATCAATAAAAACTTGAGTGACATTGGATATCTTCAAACAGTGAACCAATGGTTTGTCCTTGGTGTTGTAGTTCAAAAATGAAGGAAGAGCTCCGATGTTCCACAAAGCAAACCACAAGAAGATAAATAAAGGCTTGTTCATTACATCGAGAGCGATAGTTTGGTCGGCAGTAACTCCGTACTCGTGCTTCAAGATGTATGACAATCTCAATATTATGTCGTATAACTCTTGGTATGTGAGCTCTTCAACGTCAAATTGACTGTCGTAGATTTTGTGACCATTAGCATCGAGCTTGATTGGAGGTGGGTTCTTTTTAGGTCTTGGGAACGCAATGGCTCTTTTGTTGGCATGCTTCTTGACAGTATCTTCGAAATTGTACCAGAAACTTACACGCTTTCTGTACTTTTGGAATACAAAAGGCAAAGCACTCTTAATGACGCTAGTGATCATCAGCAAATCTTCGGAAATCAAGTATTTGGAATCCAACAATTGGGATCCCAAGATACCAGCAGCAAGAAGTTCAATGGCAGGCATGGTTATTCTCGATAGTTTTCTTTGTTTCCCCGGATCTTAACTTATATATAATTCGGAATCGGAGGGGCGGCGGCCAACAAAATCACAATTTGATGCGTCTCCACTGTCTGTTGGATATCATATGAATTTTTTGAATCATTATGCGTTTTTTTTCGAGGGGAGTTCAATGGTGCCACTCCGGCGTCACATGGTTGAGGAAATCTGTCTTAAAGTCATCGTCAGTGCTTGATCTTGGAAACTATTAGTGTGAACGAGAACAGCTAGTGTCCCAATTGCTGAAGCTATCTACAGGTTCTCCACTTTTTCAAGCAGAAGCTCTTAACTCAGTTTTTCTTCATGCCGATAAGTATGGTCATAGGCCGAAATACTATGACCGAACCGTAACTTCACATGTAATGTAACACAAAATCCGCAACAATAACTAAGCGGAACGCAATCCAACTTTCTCACCGAATCTCACCGCTTTCACTCACATCGTACCCTCACAAATACCCCACCTTGTGAAAGTAATATATATCACGTGACAAAATCTGATTACAAAGAATCGGTCGCGGGCAAAGTGCGAACCAGAATTCCCCCCTCTCTCCCCACTTGTATCGGCAGCACGATATGGAATAAACAATTTAACCGTTGAAGCTGAGAGGTTGCTTTACTTTTTTTAGGGTTCCAGTATTTTCATTTTAGGGCCGATTGTGTGGTTTGACTGTTCTCGGTTATGCTGATCTCCTTTGGAAGCCACGCGCCTGGGGCAGTTTGTGGAGCAGTGTGCATGGGTAGCGAAGATGTAGATGCGGTGTCATCAGTATTATCCAATGCAGAAGACGGAACAAACACCTCTCCTCCCAAAATATCCTCAAACCAAGTTTGAACCACAGGATTCACTTCAACCAATTTCATATAGATTTCAAAAGCCTTATCCCTTATTTTCAATGGATTATTGTGCCACAAACCATGTTGTACAAGAGGCCTTAGGTCGGTGTCATACTCAGTGAGATAATCATTCATGCAGCATGCGCCATGACTTTCGATAATAATATTTAAGACCTCAAAGAATAAATGCTTGGACCCTACGACATTTGTGATTTTCACAGCTTTTGCCAACATAGGGATAAAACCAATAAACTCCGAACAGTGCATGCATTTTGCTGTTTCTTTTAGTAGAATGTGAATTTTGAACTCCGACTCCAAGCGTACATTGATATCCATCTCCTCAATTCCTGACATTCCCAATTCTAGGTTGCACATGTATCTAAAGAGGGTGTGGTGAGGGAGGATACTTGGCTCGTAAATCTTCCACTTTTCAAATTGATCGTAAATGCTGGCTTTCCTTGAACCCTTAAAAGTCCAGTGGGACCAGCAGTAGCACATAACCATCTCTATAATGAGCTTCTGTACTCCGCTTGTAACTCCTTCGATTATGTTGATGAGTATCCCGGTGTCTAGGAACTCTTCGATTAGACTGTTAAATGGCTGCAAATAATAGTTGGGATTATCGTGCACACGATATGTGACTCCAATGGAGAGTAATTGCATTACCACAAGAGAACGAGTGACATTATCTGCGTGGCTACCCAATTGAACCAATATCAGTCCGATAGACTTCTCAGCTTCCCATAAAGAAGAAAAGTGGGTGATGGGTACTTCGCTCTGATATCGCATGATTTCCGAAAGCTTAATCTTAGTCTTTTTGAAGTCCAGGAACTCGAAGAGCCAGGATCGATCAATCTCCCTCTTAATCTCATGAAATCTGTTAAACGAATACTTGTTTGGCTTAAGGACCAATTGAGTATTTAACATTTTAGAAATAGGCATTTTGAACGTCTGGGACGAAACCCCGCTCAATATCTCGTCCTGAATAACATCGAGCTTCTTGCTTATGATCACAGGTTTCAGCGAATTCACATCAACTTCAGGTGAAATATCTAGAGAGTGTTCAGGGGCAGTTTCCGCTGCTATCCACAGAAATGTTTCTGAGTCGGTGCTACTAATTGAATCAGGATGGAGTAATTGAGAGGCTGGAATGATTCCATCTTCAACCAAATTATCCCCAGTGGGCTTAGCCAAGATATATTGTGGTGTTGCAACCAAAGTCGTCAGTCCAGTTTCCGTAGTGTAGCCGTCAGTGGTTTTATTATACGAATTTGTAGCAGTTACCTGTTGTAAGTTGGCTATTTGTATTGAATTTTGAGCAATTCTAGCTGATTGACCACCTTTTTGTTGGGTGTAGGCTTCAATAGCTTTGACGGTATCTTCAACATCCCCACCAGAATATATCGAAGCTGGCCGTTGCGCTTTGGAGGAAATTATGTACTCTCTAATACCAAACAGAAACACTGTAAGGATGAGTAACGCAAATATAAGAACAATGAAAATATAGATTGTGTTTGTAAGTAGATCCTGTTCCGTATAAGGGCGAGGATAATGAGCACCGTTATAAGTGGCAACCTCACCCATCTTGGCTTCTCTTTTCATACGGATACCATTACTGAGGCTCCTTTTTTGCTGGAAAACCTCTACCTGTTGCCCTAGAGACGGGAGAATTCTACTTTTCCAGGATTCCATTGTAGGCACTGATCTTATTTTGGCTGCTAAAGATTAATAAGCGCCACCAGTGTATTTTTTGGCTGTCTCATAAAATCAGTAACAAGAGTCAGTACCAAGGAAGACTTCTCTCTGGCGCCTGCAAAGCGGAAGAGTAGAAGTATGTTTGAGGTTAATGATTAGGGAAGTACCTGAGTTTGGATGCTTACACTTTTTGATGAAACTCACAGATTAACACTTACAATACGCCTTGTTCCTACTGGCTAGTTTAGTAGCACTGGCGGAAAGAACCTACTTGGTCTAACTTCGAAGTAACTGCACTCTCTCGACATTAAGATATCACGTATTCACACACAATTGTGTGTCAGGTACGTGCTACTAGAGCTCTGCTAATTGGTAATGTTACTAGATACCTAAACGGGAGCGGCTCGCTCTCCCGACCACCTCGTGCGGAATGGAACACAAATCACCCCATTAGTGCAGATTCGCAGACTGAGAACTTTTCAAGTCTCACCACCATGTTATCCATGCTGACCATGTTTGCACGGACCCGGATGATGGTTCCTCGCAGCAGTAGTGCTGTTAGAGCGATGCTTCAGCCAAGGGTCACCAAGGTACTGCCTGCTCAGAGGCTTTCTACCGTCAGATTCAACTCAACCACTGCTTCTACATCGTTTACCACCACTTCAAACTTGGGCAAAAAGACCTTTCCTGTTATTACCAGTAAACCAGTCGCATATTGGTTGTTTGGTACGTCGACTTTAATCTTTGGGATTGTTGTTTTGGGAGGACTCACGAGATTGACGGAGTCCGGATTGTCGATCACCGAATGGAAGCCAGTGACCGGAGCCATTCCTCCACTTAATCAGCAAGAGTGGGTAGAAGAATTTAACAAGTACAAGGACTCTCCAGAGTTCAAGCAGCTCAACTCCCATATCACCTTGGAAGAATTCAAGTTCATCTTCAGCATGGAGTGGGGCCACAGATTGGTAGGTAGAGGTATCGGGATGTTTTTCATCTTGCCTGCACTCTACTTTTACGCCTCGAAGAAGTTCAGTAGGCACACTCTGATCCGTGTTGTGGGTCTCACTGCGTTGTTAGGGTTGCAAGGTGCGATTGGTTGGTGGATGGTCAAGAGTGGTTTGGACGAAGAGCAACTTCTTGAGCGTAACTCCAAGCCTACGGTGTCCCAGTACAGATTGACGACCCATTTGGGTGCTGCTTTCTTGATGTACTTGGGTGTGTTATGGACTGGATTCCAAATCCTTCAAGAGAACCTGTGGGCCAAGTCGTCCAACTTCAACCACATTGCAGAACAGCTCAATAACCCAGCACTCAGAAGCGTTCGTAGATTTGGCTTTGGTTTGTTGGCCCTTGCCTTTGTCACCGCCATGTCCGGGGGGATGGTTGCCGGTTTGGATGCCGGGTTGATCTACAACACTTTCCCTCACATGGGTGACGACTGGATCCCTAACAAGAGAGAATTGTTTGACCCTGTTTTCGCTAGAAAGGCCGACAAATCCGATTTGTGGTGGAGGAACATCTTGGAAAACCCTACCACCGTGCAATTGGTGCATCGTATCTTTGCTACCACCACGTTTTTCACCGTTGTAGTGGGCCATGTGTGGGTTGCAAAGAAGAAGCTGATCTTGCCAAAGGGCGCACTTCGTTCCATTCAAAACGTTATGGGTGTGGTTACGTTGCAAGTGGCATTGGGGATTTCTACGTTGATCTACTTGGTTCCAATTCCTCTTGCTGCTGCCCACCAAGCTGGGGCTTTGGCCTTGTTGACCGCTTGTTTAGGTTTCTGTGCTAGAATGGCCAGACCAAGAGCTGCCGTCTTGAGGTTTTTGAAAAGGTAAATATAAACTTGTAAATATCTGTAAATAGAAGAATTTAGTCTTATGAGCTTGTGGGATCACTTGAAGTGCTTGAATTGGTTCTAGTGTTCCTCTTGTAGCTTTCCTTTGAGCTTTTGCGCTTTCGTGATTGTGGTGCGGCTGTTTCAATGATGGAAATGGATAATCAATATGCTACACAAATCACAAATAGATAAGATAATCAACTTCATAAGTGTCTTGTTTTAAAGACCACCTTTTCACAATGGTGATATTGCTGGGTTTGTATAGTTTGACCCAAATGCTGCTTTTCTTGCAGTGGCTGCAAATTCCCACGCACATACATTTTCATAGTCTCGCAGCCCCCAACAAAAACCTATAACTGACCTCAAATACAATTTCTCCTTTAACAAAGATCAATTATGCTACTACCGAAACTACCACCGCTACCACCGTTACACCACTTTTACATACAATTATTTTTGAGCATAAGTTATTATGCCTATTTTTCAAAAAAAGTTTGAAAATATTTCAAAATTATATTTAATTCTGTGGTAGTCGATTTTAAACTCTGCTCTATCACATATATAAACTGTAGTATTTCCATTGATTATACATATCCTAGCCATGTCTTACGAGGAGTGCCTAACGCTTGCGTCTCCCGACCCGATATTTGGATATGACGATGCATTTGACTACGACAAAAGCAATTATGCAACTCCACCAACTTCTCCAACAACCTCACAGGCAAGTCAAGGATTGGAGGAGGTGCCACACGTACAAATCGATGGGTACCACCGATTTGAGGGTCATTAAGGATTCGTATGGGATATTTTAGGTAGTTAATAGTAAATGAACTGCCTATACTGTATGCATAGTTGATGCCGCACTGTAGAATATAATAGGCCCTTGTGCACCACGTCTGGTATAGACATACCCATCCTATCGTCGAGTTAACCCTCAGAACCACTACTGATTGCATATCATAACAGACCCGTAGTCACCTCATAACAAACCAATCACGATAGCTCTACTCTACCAAATCCTCTTACTCTTCATTTCGTACCTCATGACATCGGCCAACCCATCACTTCCCGTCTCCATCAACTTTCGATTCCTCTTTTCCTCCAAAGTCTCTGGAGCATCACCATCAAACAAGTGCACACGGAATTTCGGGTTTACTGACGAAACCTCAGTATTAGGGTTACCAGGAACAAAGGTATCAACCAAAGTTCCTTTCTCCTCCACGTGGTTATCTATAATAGAACCTCCCAACTTGATCAAAGCCACACCTATGATCAACCTGACTAACAACAAAACAGCCAAAATGGCACTCACCAAGACAATATTTCCCAAAACTCCTCTCACGGTGTTGCTTGGAAATGCAAACACATTGACAAAATCACCAAGCGTCATTCTCAAGAAGCACACAACCACCGCTAACAAAGGCAAACCCAACCTTTTTGTCATACCAAAGTAGTCATTCAGTGCACGGGAGTCCAAACTCAACACAAACAAAAAATTCTTGTAGACTCTGGGGCGGAACTTGTTGAACTTGGAGATGTAGCAGTGTTTCAACCAATCCACCAAGATCTCACTTCCAATGACAACTATACTGGGGCCAAAGATAGCACCTATCCAGGTGTTCCAAGACTGCCAGCTATCAGGAATCAATCCAAACTGACTGGTGTAGAGCTGGATCAAGTTTCTTGTGACTATAATGCCCAACATCAAGGACAATTGGAACCTTTCTGCCAAATCGGCCAACGTGGCCTGAAACAACCCTTCTCGCTCAAATTTCTTAAACACAGACCCTTTCAACTCCAGGAACTGGTTGGACAAAAGTAGCGCCATGAGAGCGTTGGAATACAGGTTGGCCGCCACATTGAGCGACACCGTTTGGTAGATGAGAATATATCCATGGAAACTAGCGTAGAATACCAGAATCAACCCAAAAATGTAGAACTTGAGTCCTCCGGTGTCCAATTCTATCATGATATTAAGCAAGTCCTGGCCCAAAGACGAACAGAGCTTATCTGCGACCTCCAAAACACCGAACATGACGTAAAGCTTGATGTGAGCCAGACCACGAACGTCGTGATACATCCGGGAGATGTCCAAACTTGGCAGCAGCAAAACCACCAAAGCTATGGCAATCAAGCCGACCACGATCAAGTCTCTTTTGATGGCGATGAGGGGCAGAGAGGACTTTGTTTGTAATGATCGATACACCATGCTGATGATGCGTAGCGGCACCAAGGTGAAGATGGACAAGAACAGGTTGAAGCAGATCAAGAGACCAAAAAGCATCACCTTTTCAAGCTGGTACGGGATCTTGGTCATATTGATCACCTCTTCGTACGAATTGTTGGGGTCTGTGTAGCTGGTGCTGTCCTTGCTGTCTCTGCATGGAAGGTTGAGTTCAGACAAGAAGAACTGGTATAGCGATGTGTGACTGGGGATAGGGTTGCGGGACGGCGGCCGAGACCTCGATTGGGACCGGTGTGATACCGAGCTCGACCTCCTTGAGCGCGATTGCGATTGCGATTGAGATCGATGGCGTGGGGCCCGATACATGGTGTCAAAAGTTTATTTGTTGCGAATCATTATCTTGGCTAGATAAGGCTAGGGAGGTATGGCTTGAATTTACAGTGCTACACATGTAGGGGTAGTTTAGGCATGCAGATGGGACACGTAGTGGACCGTGTAGTGGGTTATTGGCTACGCCAGGCTGTCAGTATGCTATAATCGGCGCCGTGGGTGGTGGGTGCGATGCACTCTTCTCCACCAATCTCCAGGCACTACAAATTTAAGCTAATATACAATCAACTGCTTTACTGTTGAGTAAAGGAGAACCACCCTAACTCAAAATAACTAATGGTTTATGTGAATTGAGGTTCCTGTAGAGTTCATTAGTCTGCTTGCCAAGCAGCGATATATGCGACCGTATGAGGCAAGTGTGGGGATAACTAATAATAAGTAATACTGCCTACTTTTGGAGTATAGCTCACCAAACAACTACATGAGGGTATCATACCAGGTAGCCCAACTTCTTCCTGGAAGGTTCCAGTATGCTGAGAGTAGGCAATGCCGAAAACCAGGCTCCTGCGACTGCCTTATCATTTTATGGCTGCGAGGAGATGGGTGTACGACAGAACCAGTAGGAGCTCACTGAAAGACAAGAAAACCAGCAGTGCTACTTACCAGCACACCGCAAAGTAGTTGTATATTGCTTGTATTTACATAAAAGTTACGCCAAATAAGTAGTTGCCACCAAAGACGCTCAATCCGGAGACCAGCGCCGGGATCTTGAACTTCGCTCGCCCTCAAAATTCCCGACAACATGGACCTCTTATCACTAGAATCATTCCTAAAACACCTCCAGGCTTATTCTGGCCGAGAGGAGGTGTCACCTAGCGAAGCATCGAGAATACAACTATTGATAACAGAATTAATGGTGGACAATTACGCGTCATACGATCTCCTAAAGTTCCTATGTCGATTCCTTACTCAACAATCCTACGATGAAATTGTCGAAGAACGAAACATCGAACACCAATGTGGGTACTTGGTGTGCGACAAATCGCCGAGCCAGACAGCCAAGAGAGGCTCCTTTCAGTCGTCATCGTCCCCCATTAACTACCAGATCTACTACAGGAAGCCCTCGATGATTCTCCCAAACACCTACTTGCTGCAGTATTGCTGTAAAGATCACTACCAGGCACTGATCTTCTACAGAAACCAGCTTTCCAGCGAAGCCATATTTGCCAGGAAAGGCATCGTCAGCGTGCCTCCCTTTTCACAACCAGCATACTACGAAACCTCCATCACCTGTTTGGAAGAGGTCTTGCAGCGTCATAGAGAACTAAAGGAACAGGGCAAGAGCTTGAGTGAAGTGATAGCAATGATGAACGGATTGCTGGTGGCCGGCGATTCCTCCGAAAAGGACAAAGAAACAAACGAGTTAGTCAAGCTTATAGAAGAGTTTGATATTATCGAAAAGGATGACCCGCAGCCAGATGACGACGATGGCACATACATTACCACTGATAGAAGTTTTGGCGGTTATGTGGTTTGACGATGGTGTACTATATAATGATAATTATGACGCAATGAACGTGCTGGCCTTCATGCTGGCTGTTGATGAATCTGTGTAGCAGTCTCACACGACTGATTTGTCAAATCTAGTATGCAGCACTGCACGGGCGGTATCGAATGGCAACTGCAGTCGAGTCGGCAGAAAAGCACTAGAATGGGCATAAAATGGACTTACAGCCTCTACCGCATGATTCCCGCACCAATTGAGCATACACTGATGTTGCTGGCGGTTCCTTTATCCTGTCTGCCACAACCATAGAATAGGGTTCTCTACTTAAGAACGCCATACCGAAAATAGTCGTAAAACTTCTTTCCCCATTCAAACCCGTTCGGGAGGTAGTCTCCCAAAGTCTTGCCCAAACCGACTCTCTCGTTTTCTGGAAGGCCATTGGCAACTCCGTCAAGGTATCGTTTCTTGACAAGATCGCCATTGACAAGGTTGCCGTGCTTGAACAATGCCACCAGATCCAACTCTGCAATGATCTTCTGATACTGTTTGACCTTTCTATTATACATTTGATCGGCCTCCGCCTGAAATACCTTGCGTAGCTTTAAATTAGCTTCTTTCTGTAGGTTGAATTCCCTCTGCCAATACACCTCCTTATCGCTCAAATACTGCGTAGACACATCTATGGCCTCCATCCAGTCATTCTCATACTCCTGCAACGTTTTCTCACGGAAAGAGAAGTACTCCCACAAAGCTTCCCCCTTGGCTAGCTCTGTGTAGTAGGTCGCAGGATAGATCTTTTCGTCTGGACCAAAGCCGCCGCTTTTGGCTACGTTAAAACCACCGTCTGCATCCCTCTGTTCGTCCTTGGGACAGTCTTTCAGTGTCCATATACGCTTGATTCGAAGATCCAACAACAGTTTTTTGGTGTCCATGGCCATCTTCCCCCTCCGCTTCAAATCCTTGAATGGGAGCTTGAGGTATGTGATGGGTATAGGGCCAGCGGCATTTGTGCTAATCTTGACCTTGAACGGCCCTTTTTCGTTGACTATTACGCCCAACTTATCCAAGTAGTGGTACTTGTTGATATCGTACTCCAAGGATGGTTTGATGAGTGCGTCAATGTACTCCCAGTCGTATGTCTGGTCTGTGAGCTTTCGTACCATAGTGCGCTGCACACCAAACTTCCTGTCAATGTCCTCTACAAGAGTATTCCCTAGTAGTTGCGGTATTGGGAGTTGTCCACGCCTTTGCTTCTCCCTCAAGTACCGTCGTATCAAGTGGTCGGAGAACTCCTTGGACTTTTTCAATTCTACTTCGATAATTTTATGCTTTTCATAGTACGGAAGAGTTAGGAATTCCTTTGAATAATCAGTATTCTTCACCACTTTGGAGCTTTTCCTTTTAAGTTGCTTGCCTCTCATGTTCTTCTCGATCTCTGCGGTGACCAGTTCTTGGTTTTGAAGAAGGTTGGCTCTTTGAGACTGGGCAACAAACTGGTCATGATTGTATTGGTCTATAAATGCAGATAGGGATGCTGGTGAGTGGTCAAGGATGTCATTCAACTCGTGTCCTCGAAGTAATGCTTGGAATAGCTTGTTTGGCGAATTGCATGTGTGAGAGAACTCACAGCGTAGATGGTATCTCAACTGGAATGGAAGGTCTCTAGTAATTCCCGTCGGCAATAAACTGTCCCCCAAGGTGTGTATTCGCTTTTCAAGTTGATTGACTTGACGTAGGAGCCGCCTGTAGAGAGAAACTACTTCTCTTGTGGAGTTCATACTGAGAAGTTTTCTGTGAGCGCACATGATCTTAAGACCCAAGCACAGGGTTGGGACTGATCCAAGACACCCAGAAACAGAAACGCATCCCACACAGCATGCTCACACGGTACAAGAACTGACCCAGCAGAGGTATCCAGAACTTTACTCGTATGACGGTAATAGTTCCAATGGCCGGATGTTGCAAGGTCAACTGTGGCAACAGTTTTAGCAGAAGTCCAGGGTTCGATGAAAGGCATACAATGCACTTCAGAATGTCACCGCATTCTTTGGCACAATTGCATTGGCTTTCATTTGTTCTTCCATTGACCTCTCTTAACCTCCTAAACTCTCACGCCTGCTATGGAAGAGAGCCGTGGGTGGTGTTGCTTAACTTTATTACGTAAGTTCCGCGCACTGGCGGCAGAAGATATCATTTTAGGAACTGGAAGGCTCACCAAGACACAATGATTAAGCAACGTATCACCCTTTTCAACCCCGAATCATCGCATGATGACGTGGTAGATAACATCAGCAAGGACGAATTCAGATTGAAGAACGCGAAAGGGCTTGAAATGGAAAACAAATTGAAGATCCCATTCAAAAACGTATCTCCGCTCATAAAAGAGTTAAGAATCCAACAGAGAAGCTCCGCTTTTAGGCATGAAGCGTCACCCTTGTTCAATTACAACTATGCGCCTGGTATCCACGTATATGCGGTTTCAAACGTTGAGACTGCAGACCAACTTGCGGACTTCTACGAGCAATTGCAGCATACATTGGAGCGCCACTTTGGGCTCACGATTTTGCCCAGCGAGTTCATTAAGACCCACAACTCCTTCTATTACTACGGAGATGTTCAGAGAGACGTCTTACAAGGCGATTTGGTGTATCAATCGGATACTTTCGATATTCACTACAAGGGCGATTTGCTAACGGTGAAGGAATTGGTGATGTTGAACTCCACCTTCGTCGTTAAGCCAGCACAAGAGGTACACAAGGAAATCGGTCTTTTCTTGTTGGATGAGGCAGTCACTGAACACGACGATCTATTGCTCTCAGGATTGAGGGTTATTTTGAATGCAGACGACGACCAGGATGAGGAGTACGTCTTCAAAACGATGTTCCACGTCAAACCCAGACACAGGTGGACCGGAAGTTTTGCTTCATCCACAATCACCTCGAACGGGTTGCATCCGATCTTGCAAACACGCTTCTGGCCTGGCAGATTTGATATTGCTGATGACACAGACCGCCGCAACTGTAAGTTTTTCTACTACTTGGACCTCAAGAAACTGTTCATCTTCGATCGCTACCAATCTACCCCAAAGGATGCCATTCTTGTTTTAACTAACGGAAACAACGATTTGGAATTGCCCGAGTATGAAATCAAAGAATGGGGCAGCGAAATCCTACTTCAGTTTGATGAAGAACCATTCGAGATCAATTTCAACTTGCACTCCAGATATCAGGCGCCCGTCGAAGGAGACGATCAAGTCACAAGATTAAACGCAGTGCCTTCCATTTTCTATGCTTGCGACAAGGTCAAGGATGAATACCTCTTGGAGACATCTCCTTTTGATAATAAGTTGTTGATCGGCGGAACCTATGAATCGTATTTCACAAATGATACTGTTTTTTACCATTATGACCATAGCGACTCGTATTTCGACGTCCAGATTCCTAGGGCACAAGGCACGTTTGAGAGTACTCAATACATAGTTGGATGTTTTGTTGGGTTTGGCGTGATCTATATATTAGCAAAGTTGTTTGGGTCCATGAAGACGACGGTGACCGCAACTAAGACGAAAAAAGATCAGTGATTGAAGGAAAGAACATGAAATAAGAGACAAGTCCAAGAGGATATATGTAGATGTGATTAGTGACGAAATAACACTAGAAGCAAAAGGAAAAGGATATTGAAGCATAAGAAGCAAAGCTGGAAGGTTGAGAAACGAAAATTGGGGGCATAAGAAATGAAGATTAGAAGCAAATAAAACAAGGAGAGAAATGCATAGACACTACACACAATCACGCCAGGAGCAAATAATGTAGAGCGAGGTAGGTACTCGGTTCCAGTTTGGGAGAATGTCGGCAACTAACCGGTCTGATGTGCCAGGACCTCTCAACCGGAGGCGCAGACAGAGAATGGCTGCGCCCCTGAAGTAGTCTGATTAGACACCCGTAGGTAAACAGCACTGTATGAAGCGGACATAATGCATGACGGAGATTGAATAATAGGATCCATAGCCACTGCTGCACCGATTCACCCGCATGGATTGGTAAGCGCAAACGAAACATCGCTAACTCTACACAAAAAACAAAATAGATTCTATACTCAACTTGTCTTTCGACTATAAACCTAACACCCGGGACTTTTGACACATCACACCTTGTATTGTTACCTTGTGAGACCCAAAGTGCTCTCTACACCGTATGCTTTGCGAGTGCGGATCCAAGCACTCTTCCAAATTCGCGCCTATTCTTCCAAAATCTGCGCACTCTTCCAAAATAGCACCTAAGCACTCTTCCAAATCTTAGCGGCATAATGCTTGACAAAAGCCAATGGATCTTCGATCTTACCATCCTTTGGAATCTCGATTTCAGATGCAAATGAATGTACAGGCAACACCAAGATGTCTCCCACCAACTTCGGGATCTTCAACTCATGGAACTCCTTCCACGTGATCTTCTGGAAAATGGCCGACTGGATGTAGTCGTTGAAGTACTTGAAGATGATGTTGGTCCAAATTCCACTTCCTGTCCAGGCGGAGATCTCCAAGACCCTGTCTGAGGCGGAGGACCTCAATTTCAAGTAGTCTTCGCCCTCCAACTCGTTCTTTCTTCGTCTGGTTTCCTCAACGATGTTAGCGATCGTTTCTCTCAAGATAGGATGGCCAGGCTTTGCTTGGATGACAAACTGACAGAACTGCAATCTTCTAACCTGCTCTTCACGCCAGTTGGGGGCATTGGAGTCGCTTTCAATGGCCATGATCATCCCAAGCTCGTCCGGACTGACGTTCTCGGGGATCCAGTTGGGAATAGGCTGTAAAGGATAGGTATCGATATCGGCGTACACACCACCCTTGGCAAACAAAATCAAGTACCTGAAAAAGTCCATTCTCAAGATGACCTCGGGAAGAGACTCAAAGGTCTCAATGACTTCTGGGATTTGGTGGTACAAGTACTTGACCATGGTGTGAGCAGTGTCGTCGTTAAACAACTCGTGAACAAACCCAGGGTTCTTCCAGGCCCACTGGGTCTCTCCTTCTCTATAACGCTCGTCAAACCTCTCGTCATTTAACCCGTGTTTCCATGATTGCCAAATGTATGCTGGGAACTTTACGGATGGATCGTAAGGATATAAATAAACCAATTTATCACGCAAGGATGCCGAAGTTGGCGGAGACTTCAACAACTTGAGCTCGTGGAGCAATAACTCGTTCTGCTTCTCCAAGTTGGCAAGACGCGCCTCCTGCTTGGCAAAAAGCTTCTTGTTCATCTTCTCCAACTTCAACAAGAACTCGTCCTGATTCTTTTCGTTTTCATTGAAAATGAGTTTGGCAAGTATGTTTTCGTTTGGAATGCTTTGAAATACCTCTTGGATGTCTGAATGCTTGGGGATCGATAGCTTGGCAATCCCAAGGAGCGCAACCACAACAAGGAGCGTGATAACGATGGTCCTCTTCCGTTTACTGTTGTAATTGGACATGTTGTTGTGTTGTTGAATTGAAAAGATTTGTTCCAGTGCGTGCCTTGCCCTTACAAACGGCTTAGGAACACCTCTACAGGAGAGTTTGGGGTCGTTCTGCTTGCAGGCTATTTGGATTAGCGTATACTTGGCGCGAATGTCATCTACGAGGGGTTTCAGCTACTTGGATGTGTTGGATGTGGCGGTAGCTGATCTGTGCGTGCTGGCGTACCCACCTGTCGAGGTGTTTGTGTATCATCGATTCCGGATCAGATTTTGCGCAGGTTCAACAAAATCATCGATGCCATAGGGGTCATCTAGTGTGTCCCTTACCTCAGAGGAGTGGTGATGGGTGTGTCTACGCCGACGGGGCGCCTGTAGAGAGCCTCAATACGCGTCAATTTTGTATCTTAGAGATGTAGCGCAGCTGCTTCGTGTTGATGTGTCTCCTGTGCAACAGCACAAGTTGACGTGTATTTACGCAAGTCGGGGTCTATACCACTGACATTATGTCCATCTTTTCACCAGCCACTCCAGTTTGCTCCAGGAGACACCTGTATAAGGTTCCCTGGTACAGTTGTGGAGTAGATGGTCGCTCCGGGGCACGTTGTTGGCAGACGCATTACACAATAATTTTCAGCCAGGGTTTGACAGGCGTGGAACAACAGAGCAATAATTCAGGATGTTGCAAACATCGTGAGGGCCTTCGGCCAAGAGCTAATGTGCCAAATAACAGCATTATAGTAGCTTTACCTCAAATATCCTGCTCTGGCTCCATTCTGTCCTGTAGGCTTTCTCATCTCCGACAGCCTTATCGCGCATGGGAACACATCTCATACAAAAAAATCCATCATGAGTCTTCAGTTATACGGCGGCGCCGTCAAGGCCACTGTCAACACCACAGACAAAATCATCGATGTATCTCAGATCCGCCAGATTCCAGACACGCAAGAGGTATTTATGATCCAAAGTCCCAGCAAGAATGATGGTAATTTTGACAAATCCTTGATTTTCGAACTTCTTGAACAAGTTGAAGGAGATACCAGCCATGCCTTCACTGAGCACTTGACAGAACTCTTGGGAAGACCTGCCCAATACAAGCAAATCGATACTTTTAAGAACAAGCAGGGGTTTGAGAGTGTAATTGGTGCTGTTGTTCAGCAAAACGATAGAAAAGACGCTTACAAAGAGGGAACTCCCAAAGCCGTTTTGCTTATTATAGGATTGATCAGAATTCCAAAGGTCACTACGGATGTGTTGATCAACTTGAATGTACCTGTGGATACAGATGTCGAGTTTCCAGAATCAGATGTTACGTTATTGAGAGGAATAGTCGACAGCTACGAGGTAGTTGAGTGGAATTTATTTGGATAGACTACAAGAATGGTCCTTTGTAAGAGGCACATCAGCAAGTGACTGGTTCATATTATGACGTTCGTATCCAGGTTATAACTAATTACTACCTGTACATATCTTTGTTTGGTTCCAGACTCATTCCACCACTACTCGTACATCTATTTGTTCATCATTCGTGCATCTATTTGTTCATCCACCACCATTCGTGCATCTATTACATCCGTCAACTACTATTCATTCATGCAACACTATGCACCTGTCGACCACCATTCTCATACACCCCCCTGAGAAGCCCATTTGCAAGATGAAGTTAACGGCTGTGTACTTGTATATAGAACTCAATATTACCCAGACTTCATGTCTGCGGTTTTTGCAAACGTATGAAGTCGTAGAGGTGCATGTGATTACATATCTGTACCAAACCTCTAAAATTCAAGCATACTAGCCTAGTTAGAGCTACATTTCCTAACGGCTAGTGCCGAGGGTATTGAAATCATTTCTCTAGGAAGTTTTTAACGGTTTGAAGTTCTCAGAGGTGAAGCGCTCGATTGTCAAAAACATTGTGCTGATGTGCCACGATTGATGGAATGCTATCCAGCATACAGAACAAGAGAAGCTATTGTCTTGACTTACCACGGTGCTGTGGAAAAGCAAGTTCTTGGCCGTGCCCGTTTTGGACAAGGGTGCTGAATCCGTATGTTCGCTGTGCTGCACGGGTGCGTTTCAGACCAAGTACGCGGCTTACTTGCCCAAGGTTAAGATACGCAAGGGGGTCAGGCTTGCGTTGCGTTCATCTGGAATGCAGAACTTTCCAGGTCCCCTGCAGTACCTCGACTTGACAGGGAGCTTGCATGTATGGACTGCGCATGGTTAAGAGGGGCGGCAAAATCAGCCGTGGCTCTGCACATTTCGTGGCATCTTCGCTACTCCTACCATTTTACTAGACATGAATGATTTAAAACGTTGCGTATGGTGGGTAAAAGGTGATTACTGATAAGATAGAAGTAGTTTGAACGCAGCTCCGCTGAAGAACAATGGAAAACAGCAGTCAGATATTGCCTGTCCGCCAATATTGAGCAACCATTTTGTTAAAGCCATCTTTTACGTAGGTTTTCTAATGATAAGCAACCCGCTGCTTCTTGGACTAGATAGGTAGGTAAAATATTGTTTTGTGAGCAGAATGGGGAAGTACACTTCATTGTTCGAACAGCATTCCATGACAGCATTAGCCCATTAACCTGCAGAGCGGGCAACCGCTCGGCATTGCTACCCCAATTATCCAAGAGCATACCATTTGGTAGTTCAACGTACTAGTACTGGGGTGCTTGGGACCCACACCCAGGCCAGGGGATGGTCCGAGATGGAGATCCGAGGTGGAGATTTGTATTTCGCAGCCAATCCGTTGCGTGGGTTTTGATCGCTGATTTTGCTTGGGGTGGCACCATTATCGTGCCATCGATAAGACAGCTACCCGGACGCCGTCCATTCTACCGGAACTACGTGATGAGCTCATGATCGGACCCCACTACCGTTTTACGTCCCCAACTCTACGTTTGTTGAGCTGAGATTTTAGTTTTTCACACATCTAGCAGAAACAAGCGTAGGACAGGGTCCTCGGCAAAGGAAACGCACCCTTAAGACGAAATGAAGGCAAAACAACTCATCTTTAGTTCCAGAAGAGGACTGCCATAGTAGCGTAACCAGCTTTCCTGCCACACCCTTTTCAGTGGCCTCCCTACCCTTGAAACGTGCTGCCCGTCATCCATCTTTACAAACTGGGGGTCTCAGGACCAAGCCCCCAAACTTTGTTTTGATCTATTCTGCTCTTGATGCACAGGTTGTGATTTGCACTCTTGCCATCACAATGGCGCAGCAGCTACAATTCAAATACTATGAAAATATATTAAAACCGTTAAATTATACTAATCTTTAATCAAAGAAAAGCTTCCCATTCGTTACCTCACTAATAGCCCACCGTGGCCGGGACTCGTGCTGTGACCATCACGCTAATCACGTGACAACCTGCCAAAAGGACCCTGTCAAGTTGCAGCCTGCGCTAGCAGAAAGCTCCAGCACCTCGTCCTTAAGCAATCAAATCGGTACTGGCAGCCATGCTGAGGTAGAGTCTCTCGAGTCTGTCTATGAAGAGCTGAGGCAAAACTAGAAGCGAGCAGTAGAGCACAATCAGCAACACCAAGACGTTTATGGTGTTGAACACAATGGTTTCGCCCTCCGAGAGAACAGGAAGTGGCGAGTAGTAGTAGTAGAACTCATAGGCCCTCTTAGACTTGTGGCCCATGTATTTAATCAAGTTGGTAGACATATTGTTGTGGATGCAATTGCAGTTGTTCTTTGGGTGGAAAATGAGGTTTTTTTGTTTCCTTATATATAATTGCGAATGTGTCAATTGTATAAGTAAGCGGAGCAATCCTTTACAGGACAAGGGAGCATCAGTTCCCAAAACGATAAATTAGAAAAGGAGTAATAAGGTCTCCCGCATATGATATTGCACGCATACTGCCCATGTCTCCGGATCTTCCTTTCGCTTTACTAATGGAGTTTGCCGTGGACATGGCAAATTCGGGAAATAATAGGATGAGGTTCCGGAAAATCCGAGCTTTCGCATGATTCCCAGAAACCGCCAATTTGACCGTTGCTACTAATGCCTTCCTAACGTTGTTGGTTCCTGTCATCTTCATCACCAGACTCCCTGTCTGCCCTGTTGTTCGTTTCATAAATCTCCCGCCATACCTCAACGTAGTACTAGCCTATTTTTGGCGTTTCCTTTTTAACTGCAAATGCAGCAAAATATCCGTTAACCACGCCGGGCAAAAAAAAAAATAAATGTTAGTCTTCCGCAAGAGGCTGTAGGGCGAAGGAAGTCGCACTGTGCAAGCTGCACACAATGCTGCGGGAGAGCTGGGCATTAGGCTTTGCCCAGGTTACATTGCCTGCTGTTATCCATACTGCACCCTGGTATCGCCGTCATTTGCCTCCGGACACCACTGCAGGGAGCAGTGCCGGACCCCCACCTGCAACTCGTATTTATCATTACGGTTCAGCCTTGCCCCGTAAATACAGCGGGCTGTGCTTCGGAAACACGTCAAACACAGCCGACTACCACAGACCACTCGTTTTTCAACCTACGCCAGCCAAGCTTTGAACCCATTGCATATGTCAACGTTGGCATATCCTGTTGCGTTGTAGACTATAGAGCATTGCTGCCCAAGCAGCTGAATAGCCAAATCCAAACTACGCTTCAGCTCATACCCTCCTCTTCTCACTTTACGGAGCCAAAATGGACTGGGTACAGCCACGATGGTTACGTTCGCAAGACGTATCTCCTTATGGGTATGCTGTTTTACTTTTGGGTGTGTTTGAGCCTGCTCAGCCTTTAGATTAATTGTGCCTAAGTGAACGTTCCACGTCCATGCAACAACCCACCGGGACGTTCCAAATCTTATGCAATCTTTCCAAATATTTGTGAACCCCCTATCTCTGAGATATTTAACGATTTGCGCTACATTTTCCTGGATCCCCACCTGCGTGGTAAACCAGGTGTTTTGGTAGCTGGGATTGTCCTTGAGCAGCACAGAATCGTCCACCATCTGCATTATAAATTGGACTTCGCCCCCCTCGCAAATCAATTCGGAGTCGGTGATGGTCAACTCATTTCTCTGGCCCTTGTCTAGGTCCTTGACGTGCTCGTTGCTCTTGTAGAAGGGTGGGTTGCAAACGGTGTACCTCACATTTCCTTCAACAATAGGAATGATTCGAGACGACTGCGGTTCCATCACTCGAATATTCGTCAACCCATTTGCATCGATGATGCCCTGTGCCCAAGCCCGAGATTCTGGGTCGATTTCCGTCCCAATGAACTCGTATTCGGGTCGCATCAGCCGCCCGATTAGCGGATAAACGAGAGATGCTCCTGTTCCAATGTCGATAACCACCGGCGCCAGCGCCTTTTTCTCTAAAAAATATTCTTCGAACACCTCCACAGCCTGTATGAGTTGTGTTTCAACTAGCTTTAGGTACTCTAGTCTGTTGGGGATCCTTGGGCACAAGTGGCCGCGATGGAGCTTGTAAGACTGTAAATCAAAATACTCCGCCATAGTGGCTTCTGCTAGATCGTATTGGTTCAGCGACACTGAAAAGTCGTACACCCACTTAGACCGGTTCTGTCCGACTCGCCGTCTTTTGCTGTGCTCTTGTAGATTGGAATGCTTGGAGATAAGGTGCTGGAGATTAATTTCGGGGATCAACATCGATCAGTGAAGCATTTTTCGACGCACGCTCTTTTGGGTCAACGGATGCAATTATGCACCTCCAGCTATGCAGCCCTCATTGCAACGAAACACATATAAACTGTTCCTACTCGGCAGTAGCATTGCCATTCTTTTGCCTTGGACATATCTTGATAGATTGACGTTTTGAAGTGTCACTTCGCAACTATTATAGGAGAATGCAGTATAAAGCACGAAAGTAGACACAGACTAGACCAACCACTTCGAGTGCGTACTCAAGGCTAGAACAACTGTTTGGGTGCAAAGTCAAGGCTAGACAAAGACCTTTGGGATGCATACGTCAGTTCGAGATGCTCAAGATCAATCACGGTTTGGAGTTGTGCTTGGGTGGAAAGTAGTCAGCTTTCATTTGCTGCAAATCCACGCACATAAAAACTCCCTTTTCTCAATATGCCTACAATTCACTTTCTGGTCATACTTTGATTGAGTCTATCTATTCTATCTCTATACAACGACGCAATCCAAGAAAGCAACAACTAGCTAAACACCTCAAGTGCCAAAAAGAACTTGCTTCTTTTTCTTGCCCTTTTTGTCTATCACGTCATTGACAATAGAGCTGCTTGAAGAACTCGAGGGAGTTGGGCTAGCAGTACGGCCCCAGGTAGATGGATCAGCCACTACTACGGGATTCACTCTAGGAATCACAATCTTCTTCTTCTGCTCCAAGGCCGGGAACTTTGCATTCGAGTCTACCTTAGGTTGAGGAGGAGGAGGAGGAGAAACACTCTTGCTCCTTGTGTTGTTCAAGTAGCTTGGAACATACGTTGAGGACGCCTGCAGGGAATTGACGCTGGCCTTTGGTTTCACAACATTTTTCTTGATCACGGTAGTATACCTGATCGGCTGATTTGAGTTTACTGGAGATGCGGTTCTTGCAGGTTTGTTCAATGCAGGGAACTTCTCTTGACTCCCGTTTCTCGAGGAACCTTCGCTCTTGACCCATATCGAGTTTTTAGCAAGGTTATTGGTGCTTCCCAATTGAGGGAACTTCTCTTCGTTCAGCGTTCCGCTCAAGTCTTCGATGACGCTCTTCAAAGTTTTATGCAAATCGCTCGTAGCAGGGAAGAATTCCACGAATTCGATCAATAGCAAGTTGATTTCATGTGGCGATTGGCTGACAAACAATTCCTTGTAATCTTCAAGCAACTCCTTGGCAGTGATTCTCTTGGACCTGAAAGAGTTGTTGAACTGTGAAAACTTGTTGAACTTGGTATTATTGTAGTTCAAGTAGTGCTTTGCCCTCTCTTCGAATCTTCTTTTCTTAACGTCATACGAGTTGTGGTCCTCTTGGTCGTTATTGGACTCCAAGTATCTACTGCTGAAGTTGGACGACAACTGCGAAAAGTGTCCCGAAGAACCTATGATGACTTTGTTCATTGTGTTCAACCCGTTGTGCTCCTTTAACATATGGCTGGTTAAGTCAAGGTCATCTCTGAACACAACAAACTTCTTCTCAATACAGGAAGGCACAGAACACACGAAATGGTCCGTCTTGAAGTGATTGTACAAGGCATCGTAGTTTTTGAAATAGTCGGCCGTTTTGGGAGTGTATTGGTCGCAAATGAAACACCTCTCGTGGTCGTTTCTAATGTGTATATTCAACTCGTCTTCAGAATAGAATCTCTTTCCAAGACAATGTTTACATTCTGGATGACCCTTGAACCCATTCTGGTCTCCGTCTCTCTGATGCTTCAACAACTGCTTATGAGTATATAGTGACAATTCACTTATAAATGACGATTTGCTCTTGGAACAGATCAAACAGTAGAATTTGTTATGCTCATTCTTAACGTGGTTGGACAACTCCTTGAAATTGTTGAACTTCTCTGAACACACGCTACAGGTATTGGAAAGTAGGGACATTGTTGCTTCGTACGAATCCTGGTTAGTAAACTTGATGGAGTACTTAGGGTCGGTTTTAAAGAAATGCGTCAAGGCATCATACTCGGCACCAATGTGTTCTGTGACAATTATAGTTGGGTTCTCGGTACGACATATCAAACATTGGCGTCTTTCGTATAGCGCCCTCTGTCTGAAGGTGCATGTATGACATGTGGGATGGTTACACGATCCGATAGCTGCAAATACTATGGGTTCTGCGCAAATAAGACAAACTTCTGCCTCCTCTTCTTCTGCTGGAGTCTTGCTCGGACCTGTAGCATTGGCTTTGGGTCTAGAAACTCGGGATCTGGCCGTCGACATGAGGTATACTTGGAGTGGATGAATTTTTTTTGCGCCGAATCTACGAGAGAACCCAATGCCTTCTCAACACAATAGGGATCATGGGATATCCGTAGAACCACTCAATCACTACGAAACTGCTACAGTAAGTGAAGTAACTAGTCTCGGATACAACTATTTGTTACTCAGATTGAGTATTTTGAATGGAAGCTCACTGTTAATTCGAGATCATGAGAACGGTGAGTGCAATCTCAGCGAAAGATCTGAAGAAGGGGGACAAATGTTAATCTACGATAACATTGTACGTAAACATGGACTAGTGACAGTGCCGATGGCCTATTCCCTATGTCAAAGCCTTCAATTTCTGCTCCTCAGCTAAGAAAGTGGAATGGAATGAAGCACTTCAACGTGCTCAGGGCACTATGCGCAACGGTAACTGACAGATAAATAGCGTATATCTACCTCGAGTCACGATAAATCCGAAACGTAGATCTAGGTCATGCACATCTACTCCCTGTTGCCACTGCAGGCTGCTGAGACACCTGGAGGCGACTGTAGTGCCATTGAGCCGCCACTGCAGTTACCCGGCAGACCCACCATCGCAGCCTTTACTAATTTCTTACCTAATCAGATATTAATATCAGTATGTTCAACCTCAGTGCCACCATCAACGTATCGAGGTTGGTCTTCAATCCAGCATTATGCCTTCCTCACTTGAAGCTTAAGTCATTTGATCAGATTACCTTGCCATTCAATGTGGGTGCTGAAATAAAAGGGGTGGTGCTTGACAAGGACAACTGCTTTGCCCAAGATCATGATGATAAGATATGGCCAGCGTACCATGACACCTGGAAAAAGCTTCAAGACGCATACCCGAAAGAAAATCTTCTTATAGTCAGTAACTCTGCCGGTACAAATGATGATGTTGATTACACACAAGCAAAGAAGTTAGAGCAAGACACCGGGGTAACTGTATTGAGACATGCTACCAAAAAACCAGGCTGCTATGGTGAAATATTGGAATACTTTCAAAAGAGGGACATAAACGCAAATGAAATCATAGTTATTGGAGATCGTTTGTTTACAGATATGCTTATGGCCAATATGATGGGGTCTTACGGGTTGTGGTTACGTGATGGAGTTGAGCAATCCCAAAAGATATTTCCCAAATTTGAAAGAGATATCGAAGGGATACTAAGCGGCAGAGGTTATGTTGCCAACGATCCTAAAAAGTAGAATATTGTTCTTCTAAGGAGTTGATTTTTAAGAATTTTGACGATAGTTTAGCTTTGTGATAGTCGCTCTAGGATTGAGTTGCTATAGGATACCTATAAATAGCATAGTCATTTAAACGCTGGCATAATCAGTACTTTCCATAAGTGCTGCCAGACTCACTGGAGTGTTTTTTTGTTTAACCTTACGAATTGTGAGTCAAGCTCTTGCTTGAAATTGTGGGGATGTAGACTTTTGCGACGAGGTAAAGCCGCACATTACAAATCAGCCAACTAGACTCAATTAAGTTGTGAAATGATAAGCAGCATGTAGTGCTTCAAACCGCGTGTAACACATCAGGAGCCAAGCCGGTCACTCTGCTAGAACAGTGCTGTGGGCCCTCGAAGGTGACCATTATTCACGTGACCTCGTAATTAGAGCCACATTAATTAAGAAACTACGAACTTAATCTGATACAATTTATACCACAACTCCAATATGCCCAAGGTGATTCTTATTTCGAAGGACGACGTTAAGATTCCAGTTGAAGAAGATGTTATTAGCAAGTCCACTCTTATCAAGAAAATGATTGTAGACATACACCCTGATGGGTTGACTGAGGACGTGGAGGTGCCTGTCCCCAACATTGACGAGGTTTACCTTAAGAAGATTTTAGAATGGTGTGAATATCACAAGGAAGACGAATACGACGAAACAGAGGACATTGAGACGAAGAGAGAGAAACCCATTGAAGACTGGGACCAAAAGTATTTCGATGTGCCCTGGAGTACCGTCTACGAGATCATTGTGGGGGCTAATTTTTTGAATATAAGGGATTTGTTAGAAATTGGATGTAAAACAGTCGCCCAGCTGATCAAGGGCAAGACCCCTGAGGAATTGAGGGAAACATTTGGTGACTCTACCCAGAAATAGTTTAGTTTTATCTCGAATATATGATTTTGTGGACACTTGATTACAAACACATTTAGCCATTAATGGACCACGCAATACGGAACGTAGTATTTGATGTGCCTACATATCAAGAGTCACATCTTCAATGGGATGATGACAACGGTATAGATTCACTTAGCAGCGTCTGGGCATTGAGAAATGTAAAGTTCTTGGTTCAGACTTACATCTTTTTGTTGTTGTTACAATACGTTCTAATATACGCCAGCGTTCCGTTGGACAACATACAGGGAAGACCCTCTGTTTGTTTGCTAACGAGCTTATATACGTTAATGATGGTCTCTATTAACGCCTGTATGCTTCCCGCATGTTCTCTGGCAATTCCTACTTTGCAGAGTTATAGGTGTTATGTTATTCTGATGATCTTGGAATTTGCCGCTTTGGGCTTCCAAGTGTTTTGCGTGAGTGAGGTGCTCAAAGCAGGGCCCTTATCGTCGATCGAGTATGACATCGCTACAGGGAGGCAAGCTGATGTCGATGTGACCATATACATCCATTTGGTTGCTATATCTGCGTTTATCGTGAACTTGTTGGCCATCACGAGCTTGGCTGCTCTTGCCCTACTCACGCGGAGTGTACTCATTAATTTGCTCATGAAATCTGAGTCGGCTCAAAAAAGCGGCTTTTAAAGATGTGTTTTAACTGTTTTCAACGGTCCACGGACAAAGTTTACCAACTGCTAGAGCATTGCAGCATCATTTAGGTAAAAAAATATGGACGAGATAGGAATCGAACCAATGACCTTTTGCTTGCAAGGCAAACGCGCTACCAACTACGCCACACGCCCATTTCCTTAATCTCACATTTGAGATTCTTTATGAGGGCACGTGATGCTTTCTGTATCTCGTGCCCTGCGCGGATCGTTTTTTACAATCAGATAGGATGGGACCCACACAATAGAGCTTTCATGTATGCTTGTAAGCTTTTTTTGACACACGCCACTTCATGTAAAGATATACATCTATACGGGTAACTTTGTAGCTTAACTTGGTGTGTATCTGTAGAGTGGAAAAATCAACCAATTAGGCATCTGTATGCATGGGCGGGACATACATGCATCTAAGTTGAAATTCATCTCAGTTTCTAGATGAGGGTTGAAAATGGAAGCAGAAATCAGCAGAGGGGGAAGAAGTGACACGTGGTGCGCATGGTTGAGGAAATGGTCCCGGTGGACCAATGAATCATTGAATGAATTGCTGTGTTCCAACACTGAAGAAGATTCCGCTCTAGTTTAAGAAATAGGTCTAGCCGCACCCTGGCATCGCCTCGCTCCCTATTAAAATCACACGACGTACTGATACGCGCTTATTTTTGAAAATCGGATGGGATGTAAAACAAGATTACGAAGAGTATACTTTATATTGACTTGACTACCCTTGCTCAAACAATTTCCTCCAAAGTTTCTCAGTTTTCACATTATCTGGTGTAACAAGCAACTTGCCGATGCATGGATTCCTCAAATTGCAGTAATAACACATCAAGCCGAATACAGAACCCAGGTTCGTGACTGGTCTGGTGGCTTTGAAAATCTGGACTCCCTACATACCCTGAGGTATTCTATACGTTATTCTGCCGTAAAAAAGTAGGTGTCTGTGCATGTATAAATTAATAGATATCAGATCCAAGCAAGTGACGGGCTCAAACACAACGTATCTACAACATCGCATCATCAATTACGACGCACTCCCTTTCACCATCCTACCCCATAGACCCTAGTGTATGTTCGGTGTGTATGCGTTTTCGTATTTTGCTTTAAAATAATGAGCCTTCTATTCTATTACCTTAAGCCACCCACTCCATATTTTATTCTTTCCACAATAGCTAAAGAACAAGGTTTGTAGCCATGTCATTACACAAACTTTAGTATCCCATTCCACACACCACGAGATTACTCTGCCCTACAAAACCGCCTCCCACCTTCGTATTGCTAGATTTCTTGGGGTAACTCATAGATTTCATTTCTGCATTCTCTGCACCCCCGCAAAAACGCATACGCTGCTGCAGCAGCACGCAATGCTAAGTGTGGCCTCAGGGAATCTGCTAACACAGCTATGTGAAATATATAAATTGGAACTATATCCACCAAATCGGGAATTGAGGTTGTCAAATTCTTCAAACTTGTCATGTTAAAAGTAGTGCCACGGAAGAAGTATCTATATATTCTATCCGTTTTCCTCATTTACCTTCTTAATATAGTAAGAGTATTTGCAACAGAATACTATGAAACCAGGCACTGGAGTCCCATTTCCAAGAAGCTTTCTAAAGAAGCTGAGAGAAAGTATAGGCTAATTTCCAAGAATGTTACCGTGCTGGAAAGTGGATTGGGGAATACCACTTTAGACATTGATCTTGGAGATTTCCAAATTGGATCAGACAATCCGTGGGCACTTCGAAATGAGTTGTTCTACGACTTCAGGCTAACATTGGCTGTCTACATAAACCAACTTCTCCAGGGAAAATCCGAGTTACCTTTCAACTGGGTGGATTGGATAGACATGACAGTGATTAACGAGGAGTTGCAAAAGCCAGGCTCCAGGCTCACCTGCGACGATATTGCAGCCACATTCTTGCACGATAAAGACTACTTTTGCTACGACGGGCAACATCTCCAATTCGACTACCTAAAGTTATACGGATTTATTTCCAAAGATCAAGTACCACCTTTTATTGTTAAGGCGCCATTAAAGAAAGAGCATTTGCTTGTAAATGGCGCCCGTAAGTTGGTAGCAAAATCATACGCAATGATGCATATGAAACGTCCCAACAAAGTGGTCATACTCAACAAATACGGCGGAGTGTACGAATTCAAGACAGAGGGATGGAAGCGTATGATGTATACTCCTATGATTTCAGAACTTACCAGGTCTCCCTTGCCTTTGGACCACCAGGAGTACTGGAACTCTTTGACGAAGACATCCCAACCAAAAAGGTACAAATCTCACGTTGTTCACCTCACACCAGAGTTGTTTGAGTATCCTGACTACAAGATCCGAGACCAATTGGCATACTACTCAACTCGAATGGACAAGAAGGGAAGCTTGGAAAAGGATTATCTCAAAAGCTTACAGTACTGCCAGAAGCAGAAGCAGAATGAAGAGGTCCCACCCTATTTTCAGCCTGCCTGGATAAGAACCGACGATAAAAATAATGTTGGACCTGAGGACGGTCTGAACTACGACTGGAGGTTTTTCTCTGGTACTCTCAACTACCGTTTGAGCGGTACGGAGCAAGACCTGAGAGAGAAAAGGCACATTGTGATGGAAAGGTTGCTACGTAACTGGAACCGTTTCACTAAAGAGGTGGGGATTGTACTGTGGTTGCTGCATGATACTTTGTTGGCGTGGAAGCTGAACGGGCTTACTTTCCCATTTGAAAGCTCCATTCAAGTTCAAATGCCTATTTCAGAGCTCATTCTTTTGGGCAGAGAATTCAACCACAGTTTGATTGTAGAGGATCCATCCGAAGGGTACGGAAAATACCTCATTGACGTGAATCCTTCTGCACATCTCAGATACAAGTCTGAAAGTAACTTTGTAGACGCAAAGTTTATTGACGTGGATACTGGCTTGTTCATAATAATCACCGCGTTAGCGAGAGTTGATAATTACACACCTAAAACCAAAGTGAAGAAGAAGGCGTTAAATCAGGTCTACATAGATAGGTCTGAAAACGAGTATACCCTTGACCAGCTTTCTCCATTGAAATTGTCAATGCTTAATGGAATCCCAGTGCATATTCCAGCCAAAACAAGCATCATTTTAAAAAACGAGTACAAGCAGCAAGTTAGCAGCAGGGAGTACAAGGGGTGGTACTTTGTAAATGACTTGAACATGTGGGTCAAAGAAAAGACTATGCATAAATTCTTTCCACGGTATGAAAAGGAGCAGCTCTTAATTAAATCGGCAACTGTTGAAGAAGAGGAGGTGTTGCGGTTCATGAGCGACAGGGAACTAATGCTTGAGTACTCGATTTGGAAGGACTGCATTGCCAACCACGAGGCAGAGTCGAAGATGTTGTTTGATGCAGAAGGCAAGGATCTCAATCCAAGAAGCAAGTTATACCAGAATTTGATCAGGCATTTTCATATGGGGGAACCAAGAAGAGGCACATTAGATGATTTTAACAGACGAAACGAAAGGCTAAGACAGAAGCAAGAAACAAAAAGGAAAAGAGCCGAAATTAAAAGAATAAAAGAAGAAGAAAGGAAAGAGAAGAAAAGGAATAAAATTGAGCTCAGGAAATTGGCTGCTTTGATAAAGCAAATGAGTTTTAGCGTGGCTACAAATAGTACAAACGCGACCAGCACCACCCTGGCGTCACCAAAATAAGCGACGTCTCATACGCTTATCAATGGCGCAAGTACTCTTGTGTGAAGGTAAAAGCTAACTCCTGACATAATGCAGATAATTCCAGAACGTAATGCAGTGGGCCATTCCTCGTAACTGCAACATTCTGTCACAATGCCAGCATTCTCATTTCATTTCAGAGCACAGCACTCTTTTTGATTCAGCATAGTCAAGCATTCTAAGGGCCCTTATTAGGTAAATTATTATAGATTCTTCGTAAAGAAGTATTAATAGATTTGAGCATGAAGTTGCAGCAGATGCAAATTGAAACCAAAAAATAAACTGTAACGTACTCCACTACACTGAATATCTCGAGATGCACGAAACATTCGGTAATGAATCTGCGAGATCTGCATGAGGCAGTTGCCTTTTCATGCATTTCAGACAGAGCCCAGATGAAGCATTCATGCCTTGAAGTATACGTTCGGCCGAACATTTCGCAGTCAATTTCCCACCCGTACTGCAATACTTAACCAGATTTTCTGGTTCCGGAGACACACATTTCCGAGTCTTCTAATCCGGAGCTGGCATCGCATACGGCTGCTCCACGTGTAGTTCTACAAATCAGTTATAAGGTTCAAGGGAGGCCGAGCATCCTTGATAAGGAAGGATCACCTGTACTATTACGTGCACACCTTGTCTTTTATGAAGAAGTTACTTGATTGGCAGTGTGTTTGTACCAGCCTTGAGAGGCCACAGAACCAGACCACGCACGTCTTTGTACCCCAGAGCCAGATATTTCATGTACGAGTTGATCTACCTTTGGATGCTGATAGCAAGTCATGGATGTGGAAGCAGCAGGTGCACATGTGTAGCCCAAGGTTACCAAGACTATAATTGCTCAAATGCACGAAACATGGATATGTGGGGGACAACCCAAGTTGTCAAAGGGTGCATCTTTCGGCTTGCCATGCTTATCACACCACTGCTGGCTAAGTTCCGGCGATTCCATCCACCGAGCCCCGTCAAACGCGACATGCGATTCTATATCCTCGTGGTACCACCAGGCAAACGCCAGTCGTGCTGTTTTGGAAAGTGCCAAATCCAAGTGAGCTACAGCATACTCCCATCACTTCAAACCCTATTAGGAGCTATTGTTTCCCACGTGATTGTTTGTTCCTACATTCCTACTCGTTCCTTGTTCCATATCCTGCAAAATTACCGGAAGTGGCATAGAGCTGTCACCACCCCGTCTCTCCTATTCGCACTGCGATTTTTTCTTTTTTTTGATCTTTTTTAAACCGGAACTCTCGCTCATATGATTAAAAGATTTTCCACAGCCATACGATACAACAATGAGCACCACTGTGGAAATATCAGACCAGTCAGGACTTCATAGAAGAAGGGCGCTGACAGTGGGGGAAGCTCACGGCACGGAGGAAATCTTGATTGAAAAGTTGGACAACTTTTTGAGCTCGATCGAATCAAGACTAGACAACTTTGAGAAGTTCTTTAAGTTCAAGTCGGAAGAGGAAGAAATCTTAAAGAATGAACCTTTGCTGCGGTCGAGAAGCAGCAGCAGCAGCAGCCTTTCATACATGAGATCCAGAAGCGATAGTTCGACAAGTTTATCTTCTATCAGAACATATTCGATCAACTACCTCTCGTTGATCCACCAAAGATTAAACGTTGTTAAGGACTCTGTCTTGCAGAGCTCGTTCACCAACTTGGAGTACTTGTACAAGACCTTGGATGACCAGTATAACTATCTTTTCAACGACAATGTTGATATTCACGTTTCTGACAACATCTCCAACAAGGAGCTTCTCTGCAAGAAGATCATAGCCACGATCCAGTATTTTGACGAGAGATTGACCAAGGTGGACGACTTCATCAACGTCAACAACCCTGAGGAACTTGACGAGAGCATATTGAATCAATTGAGGTTTTTCAACTTTAATAAGGCTTTGAAGGCAGCCGAAAAGAGATACTTGCACTACTACGAGTTGCCTCTCAGCTGGAGGGAGAACAAGTACATTATCCAAGGTTACCGTTTTTCGTTGAACCACAAGGACATGCTCCAAAGTATATTGCATTTTAACCACAACGAGACCATGAACATATGGACTCATTTGATTGGCTTTTTCATCTTATTATACATTACTTGCATCCACTACCCAAGCACCAAGGCATACAAGGACAACTCGTTCACAGACAACCTACCAATGTGGGCCTTTTTGGCTGCTGGGATGAACTGTATGCTCAGCTCCACGGTGTGGCACACCTACTCGTGCTTTGCGAACTTCTCCACCAGAATGAGATGTGCGTGCATCGACTACACCGGGATCACTGTGTTAATCACCTTCAGCGTCATCAGCGCCGAGTACTGCTCCTTGTACCACTACCCTACCATCCAGAAGGCACACGTGATTTTCAGCACGATCTGCGGGTTGACGGGTTTTTTGTTCAACTGGTCGCCGTACTTTGACAGACCCGAGTGCAGATCGTTGAGAATCGGCTTTTTCATTGGTTTGGCGGGTATGGGTGCCAGTGCCGTTGCCTTTATGGCATACTTTGAGGGTATTGTGCACTCATTCTTCATGTTCTTCCCAATGCTCTACAAGTCTTTCCTTTGGTACTGGATTGGTGTGGTGTTTTACGGTGGGTTGATTCCTGAAAGATGGAGATACGACGTGATTGTCGAGCGTGATGAGCGTTGCTCCCATGACTACACCACCAAGGATGTATTATTAAACAACATAGATAGAAGCGGTGAGGAAGAAATCGCTAACATTGGTGACGAGATTGTCCACTTGGAGGACCATGAAAAAGAAGAAGAAGAGCTGACGCATGAAACTCACCAAGAAAAGTTAAACAACATTATCAAGAAGCACTTCCAAGAGAAGCCTACTGCCACTCCCTATGCTAATGATTTCTTGTCTTTGTGGTGGGTCGATTACATCTTCTCCAGTCACAATATCTGGCACATTTGTGTTGTTTTGGGAGTTCTTGGTCACTACTTTAGTATTTTGGACATGTTTGACAGTATTGAGCGTTAGCTGGTATGAGTGACTTGCATAAGCTACGTCCTTGCACGTACATTAGCAAGCAAGGCTGTTTTTTATTTTATTTATAGGGATAGATAGGCGAGGTATGGCATATTATTATAAAGGTAAAGGCAACCAAATGTAGTTGATAAAATTTTGCAGCCAAGACTTTAGAAAAGATGGATCTTAACCGTTTGAGTATCTGGGACTTGTCTTGGCAAAGCAACCAACTCTCATCGTGTGGGTTCTTTTGGTGTACTGGAATACACTTACGCTTTTGTTCCATGGTCTTCTTGGAGTGCACCTTTGATTGGATCGTCCCTTTGCTTGGATCGTCCCGGAGTGCACCTTCGGTAGGATCGATCATGGTGTGTGCACCTTACGGTATTTCTTTCATATGTACTTTATATTTCCTTTTGCAGCAACTAAACACATGACTGGGATGTGTCTTGTGCCTCTCTGTGAGCCATGGAAATGGTCTTGCTGAAGTAGTCTGATGAACTCTTTCTCAGTTCTCCTCTCACAGGAACTTTTGAATGGATGTGGTTGCACATACGGTCAAATTATGACTAAGATCCACAATTCTAAGGAAGGTGTTTGAATCCGCTGGCTTTATTATCCAAAAAACTAATGAAACTGTACTTTGTACAGCTGTAATTCTTTTTACCTAAGATTTAGAACAGAAGAGCCATAGGGATTAACCCACCCCAACTATTACTCCTTTTTAGCCCAGGACTACCCCGGACAGATGAGACATATTCGCTAATATTTTTAACGACGAGAATGGTCTAAAAATTTAGCGGAATTGCTCATTTCGTTGCAGTTGCCGAAGTTGCACTCTTAAAGTTGCACTACAATATACCCGTCCTGCCTCTACACACAGCAAAATGCCTTTCAATATACAAAATAAGAGCTGAGCTGACTTTAGAGATGGTTCTAATCGCACCAGATGCTGTGCTGCTAAAGGCGGGGGTCCGCCTTGACTCAGAAGCGGCCGACATCCAGCGATTGGCCGATATAACTTAATGCAATTGTTTCAAGCTGTAAGCCACTCCTTCAGCACAGAGCAGCCCTTTAACTGACAAATGTGCTGGTTTTGCGTTGGTTAGAAGCCGCTCAACTCAATGGACCAGTTTTCTTGCTTCGTAAATTGCTCCTTGTGTTATGTTGCTCCTACATATCTGTACCCCAGATGTTATGAACTATGCTGGACGGTAGAGAAGATCGGCAAGCAAGACCTACTCCACAATCAGAAAAACAACTGCAGGCCCCGCTAGCAACCACATCATTCACTTATAACCTTAAAAACCCCTCAAATAAAGTGGATCCAGTGTGAGCTTCTTGCATGCCGGGCTAGTCATTGAGTTTGCTTGCTAACGGCTGTTGTGGCACGTGACGCTACAGCCGGTATTGCAGAAGGACGGCTTACAGCATACGCAGCATAAGCTGCAATACATGGTGGGGTTGTAATAAGGTGCAGAATGTGTGGGGAACTGGCTGTCGAAAGGAGTGACTAACACGCTGACTTGGAGCTATGCCAGGTTACAGTGGTACATCTTTTTGTGAAGCGGGGGGGGGGGGGGGGGGGGGTCA